>CAJVRC010000869.1:50234-103800 GCA_911456345.1 Penicillium egyptiacum | reverse complement strand
AGTGCCGCTACACCGAACCTCGCCCTTGGTGCAGTCGGCCCCACGTACCACTGCACCGAACTAAGGCCTTGGTGCAGCCGTTGCACTAGTACCGTTGCACCGGTACCGCTGCACTTGTCAAGGCCTAAATATAGTGCGTTCCTAAAACGAAGTAAAGTTAATAAACTAATTATACACTAATTTTTAGAAGGGCAACTTTATCCATACAGTAATATAATCTTCTATAAATGACTTAAAGACTTAAGGAGATAGTACTAGTTTATCTTTTATCGTACTAAGATCACCTAATTCTCCTCGAGAAAGTTTCTACCTTCTAGATATATTAGCGAGTAACTTACCTCAGATTTGATTTAAGAACCTATAAGACCTAGTTCTTCGCTACACTATCGTACTTATCGTGAGTAGCTAGTGCTAAGTCGGGTTACACGATACGATTCTCCGATTACTCCTACTCCTTTTAGTACTAGAGCGTAAACCCTCGTAATACTATAAGTTTAGCTCGTGCCTTAAGAATCTCGCTAAGGTCTTTTCCTTAAATTACCATTATATTAAATAGGTAGAAAAGTGTGATAGTTTCAAAAATTTGATGGTTTCTTAAGATGGCTTTCAACAAAAAGATGGCGTAGGAGACTTCGATTTAAAAACTACCAGTCTTGATGTGTTGGGGGGCGGACGGGTGGGTATAAGTAAGCTCACCCAGGGTGAGTGGGACTCACACCCTCGGTGCATAGGATGCTCACCTAGGGTGAGAAGTTACCGCCGCTATCACCCCAATTTTTCACACCCAGGCTAATAAGGTTTCATCGCTGCTTAAAGGGGAAAAGGCATATTGAATGATCGATTGACTAGATCAGTGTGGCTTAAGTACGGCTGAGCGGACGGGAAGCCCTGTTTTCCACACCCTATGGTCGTATGTGTCAGGTCCTGCATGGGAAAAGATCATAGAATTAATTCAGTAGTCTCAGCTAGTGATTGATCCAAGGTTGTCCGTCCTAATTGTATAAAATAGATAAAAAAGGCATTGTAATATGCGAAAAACACAATTAGAACCCGATATCGTCTATTAGATTTTCAAGTATTGGTGTTATCGAATATTGGGACAGAATATATATACAATGAACGAGATATATACTTCTATCACTAACTAAACTCCAATTTACACACTACACCTGTAACTCCTATTCGTCCCTGGATCTATACAAAGAGACAAGGAAAGCTAGAGAGGGAGATCATCTAGAGGGAACTGCGGCTCAACCACTACATGCGGGCCGATCGAGTCGAGTGAACTTGCGTGGCTCGGCACCTGGGTGCGATGAGGAATGGGGACCTTAGGATGACAGTGATACGACGTGGCTGAATCCTAGTCAAATGGTATCTGACATATTGGAATACATATGTTAGCTGAATGCTTTAGTTCCCGCTCACTCCGTATAATCTGGACTGGTTCGATCTCGGTAATGAGGCGAATTGACCCTCCATAAGGCATGCCCCCCGCGATGAACTGATTGCCATTACATCATCAACAAAATGGGAATCTTGGAAGGCTCTAGACCTTATGTACCATTACTGTTAGCATTGGAGATATTCCAGTTTCCGGGGCCAGTTTCAGGTCGCTGGTAAGCTTCCACCTGGGACTACTATGGAGGATTAGCTTGCCAGGGACCCCAACTTTGGAAGTAAGCGCCTGGTTTTGTTGAGGTACGCATATCATGAGTATAAAATCCGCAAGTAGTGGAGTGGCATGTTTGATAGGTTTGTTCTTTATTCTTTGGTCACATGCTCACATTCTATCGTAATATCGTATCACGTTCCTATTCACTCTGTTCCCCGCAGCATTGGCCTTAACATATCAACAAATCTACCTACGGAGCCAATTTCAATGATTTGAATCTGATCAGAAACCAGGGCAAAATAGTGGCTTAGGCTAGTGTATTGGGCATTCCCGTATAGCGATCACCCGGGTAGTTACCGACATTTTTCTTTATTATGCTAGAGCATTCTTACCCACAAATATTGACTTTTACTGAATAGCAGTATGGCAAGCTTCCAGCCAGTTCATTTTGTGCCGAAAAATCGCCAGGATGAAATTTTGGCTTTGCCTGTGACACAGATCCTTGCCGTGCCGCATAGTCAAAATGTAGGAACAAACCATTGGTGTCTTTACCTTTTGGTATCTCCTGAGAGATCTGTCCAAATTGATTGCCAGCCAAGCTACAGCGCTCGAAGCTCTATTCTCCAAGGGGGTTCTAAAGCCCATTTCATCGTTTCAGAGTTGATATGTAAGGTGCTCGATGATGCCCAAGCGGAGTTCATTATCGATGTCATTCCCGGGCTTTCGGTCTCGCGAATCTACGATTTGCTCATCAGAAATGGGCGTCACAAGTATGAATTTGATGCAAATGGAGTGGGGTGCAGATGCTGGACTCTTGGTCAAATCGATCTTTTACATCAAGTCCAATTTGCCACAAATGTGAATCAAATCACGGCGGCAAGATCTGCCATACAGAAACTATGGCCGGAACAGACCCCGCTGGCTCTTGACCAGGGGACGTATTATTCGTAAGGCACATGTGTATCGCGGATGTGCTGTTGGAGTTTCAAGCAGCCCAAGTGGCTGTATGGACAATGCATGACTGCGCAACTGAATATTTTGATTCTATTTATGCTTTGTATCTACTCTTCCTCCTTGGTTTCCTCATTCCAGAAGTTTTCGATTTTGAAGGTGTAGCTGGAGTCTTGCTTTCCACCAATCGAACATCTGAACATCCCGATGTCACGAATATTTCCAGTTTCTGGTACAATATAGACCGCCAGTTGTCCACATCACCGTAGTAAATTTTACGAAGTGGATGCCTGTATGCGGATTTGCTTATCCTAATTCTATGGGGTTATTTTATTTTGTTTTTCTTGGTCTGAGCACCTTGACAGAAATAGCTCAAAGTACGACAAGAAAGGGAGGGTGCATAGTAGAATGAGGAATGAGGGAATCGGAGAACTGATCAAAACCTGTGGAATCATGATCTTCGCCCCCGGAAATGCTGTAGAATCTATTTTCTTCATTCATTCATTCATTCTTTTTTCATTTTTTATTTTTATTTTTATTTTTTTAGGGAGGGAGGTGAATAATTGAAAGAATATGCTTTTGTTGGTGTCAGATTAGGTGCACGAGAGACATTCTTTATGGACACTCTTTTCTATCGAAGGGACTTTGAAACGAGGCTTGTACGAAATCCACTTCGCAATCCTAGGTATGTATTTGGAAACATCTCCCGATGTCTTTGTTCTTATTCAATCGCCCATAGCCAGACACCACTCCCTCTCGTTGTGCTTATGGATCATCCGCCGAGTCTCTAAGTTTATTCTTTTAGGTTAATATTCTTTCATTGTATAGAGAATTTGCACGAATTTGAGATCCACAAATAATATGAAAAATTTGAGCGCTAGTCGAGTCAAAGGACTCGGGGACTCGGACTCGGAGGAGGGGGATAATATATTGAAGAGGCGCCAGCCCGCACTTATAAAAGCGTCAGCAATGCCCTCAACTGCTTTAGGGAGTCTGGAGTTCCCCTATTTGACATGCCACCATGAACTCCAGCATGTATATGTGGAAGTACGTACAGCGTCGTGATGAGCCACCACGAACTTATGCGTTCGAAGAAGAAAGATTGAAAGCGCTCAACGACCAAGCAAGGCCAGCTGCAGATGTGGCTAGAATCTTAGATGAAGCGCAGGTTCCCAATGTCCTCTGGGGCATGATGGCCATTTGTTTAGTTGGCGAATGGAATGACGACGAAGATGTAAGTGCCGCCCATATCTTGTTGTTAGATCTAAATCTAACCCTCTAGGATGTCGAATTCTTGGTTCTTGATCATCTGATCACGGCGGCCTCTAATGCCTTGGTCGCTGCTGGATTCACACCTTGCACAGACCCTGGCTGCCGGGCAGTACAGACCGAGAAGAATCATCACCCCATTCCTGCGGTGCATTTTCACCTCAAGGCTCAATACCCTCAACACAACATGCTACGGCTGTACCCCAAATCTGGCCATCTCTGGTGGCATCCAGATTTTGACCTAGGTCCCCCTACTGCAGATGACCCTGACTTGATGCTTTCCAATGATCCTAGACTCCCACCATATGCAGTCCAGGGAATGTCGGGTCCGTGGACTGAGCTTTATCCTATTAAGATTCTCAACCGAAGCTCTTGCACGGAGGCGGTCTGGTGGTTGCTTTTTCGAGATCTTGACCACGCCAATAATTACGATCTTGTATGGAGCATGATGATATACTCACTAATGTTGTACCCGAAAGGAATAACCCTCTGCCCTAAGTTCCAACCTATGTGGGAAGAATTTACTTTGCCAGAGCGAAGGCTACACGCAGGAAATGGGGCCCAGCACTTGGACTCTGGAAGAAGATGAAGGATAACAATGAACTGCCGCCTCCCCCTCCCGCCAATTGGTTTGGAACAGTCGAGGGGGCTAAGCGAGCTGGAGGTTGGTTGTGAAATGGTTTAATTTGATTTGCTTTGCTTTGCTTTGATTTATTTCGCCTTGTTTCGCCTTGTTTGATGTGATTTGACTTGTTCTTTATTTTCTTTGTTAGGGCTATTTGGAACATTACAATCTTGACTCGCCCTTGCAAAAGAGCATTCGTACCCCCAAAAAAAGGGAAAACAAAAGGAGAAATAAAGAGAAAATAAAACCAATCGGATTACCCGGCCAAAACAATTGTCTGAAATATTTAAATAAGTAACTGTACACTGCAGAGTATAAATGCCTTTGGTGATAAAGAAGGGTCCTGAAAACAGAGAGAATCCCTTCAGGATGTGAGATAACCCCCCTAGCTTCCTCACACTAGAATGAAAATATTTCAGTTTCTTTGAGAAGTAGATGTGAGACCTCGGGGAATTGATATGGCGATGGAAATGGTATCTGGGTAGTATATTTATATAACTCATTTCCGTGAGCCTGATGCCCAGTATCTCTATTCAGATTCGATCATGGCCGCCCACTCCCCCATATCTTTTTCCCTAGAGAGTGCCACCAGAGAAACCTTACGCTGCCTTCGGACAGTTGAAGGTTTCCAACAAGTTCGATTACTTGTGACCGGTGAATTAGCCTCATTGAGACATTTCCCTGGTCATCAGGCAAAGGACGAGGTGTGTCTTTTTCGTCCGTGAATGAAGACATATAACGAATCCAAAGAGGAAACTAATTTGATTCTCCTGATAAAAAGTTGGATTTCTCGTCTTTCTTGGTGATGGGTTTGATGATCGGTTAGACGAGCTTCCCCCCGGGGCTTCGGATTTGCTGGAATTGGGACTACTGTCGATGCACCCAGCCAGTTTTCAGCAACAACTCGGCTTCCTCGAAGTGAACAATATATCCCTTCGCTTCGTACCAAAGGAAATAGTGAGTGAACACTATCAATGCCACTATGCTCTATTTACATGCTCACTTATGAAAGTTACCCTACGTCCCACAAGGAACAACAACTATCGCGCAGACCGGAACAGAGCAGCCTATACCGTATATGTCCGCTTTGGACTCGCTGGTTTACATGGTTGTGCGTTACTCTACGGATGTGAGTGACTCCATGGATGTGGAAAGAAAACAGCCATATACAGATGTTACGGCAGTCACGAGTTCCCTGGAATATCCCCCAATCGCAGGGACCCGTGATCTTCTCACCCCAGCAACAGGAGTGTTTGGCTAGCGGGTTGGATTGGCTTGCGAGATATGGCAGACGGGACGAAGAGTGGTGGGCGCAGAGATTTGGTCTTGGCTGAAAAGCAAAAGCGAGATACGATCAGAATAGACTGTATTGATACCTAAACATTTTCAGCCAATCCATTAGAACCCAATTTATAATCTCTGCGTACTTTGAATGCGATGATTAGACGCAGCGGAGAGCAAGCAAGGGCGAGGCGCCTTCGGCTGCACGACTTCGTTAAAAAAAGAAGCTCATTGACTGTAATCAAATGTGACGCTGAAATAGTACGCACTTGTGTATCGCCTGTATAATTTTTGAGGTTTTTCCAGGGACAGGGCCACAAAAGGCCGTACCCGGGTATACTGGATAAGCCTCTATTAAGGTAGGCCATTCTTTCTCTTTCGACTTCAATGATCGAGCATCCAATTCCAAGAAGATAAACAATTTTTGGTTGCATAGCACATTGATTTCTCCGTCACCACCAATAAGAAGTAACCAGTCGGAGGGTTACAGTGCAGCATACCCTTGCTTACTTGCCATTGTCTAGCTAGCCCCGAGACTGGGAGCCATTTCTAGTGACTGTTAGTTCGTATTCGACCGAACATCTTGAATGAGAGCTAGTTATTTTTGGCAGGAAGTGCTAAATTGTCACTACGAACAATATCGCTTTCTACAACCCTATATAGAGTGGCCCTTGTCATTTATTTACGTATTAATTTGATTCTGATCAGATTCAAATGGAATAAATCGATATATAAGCAGGATTTATAAATATCATGCAATTATTACATAGTTAATCTAAGTGTCAGCTGACGAATGCAGAATCTGACTGCATGACCCTAGTCTCTTTTCTCGACTCGTCTGACAATGGGATATAACTTAACTGCCCAACTACACGCCTAGCGCTAATATGCAAATGATCTTCTCTTCACACTCTCCGAAGAAATGAGATTAAATATCCTATCGACTAGTATCGCTTTGGCCTCGCAAGCCATGGCTTCACTGTCTCAGTCGGAGCTGCAAACGCGCTACCCAACAGGATCCTTCTCCATTCTTGCCTACGGTGTAGCTCCTGAGGGAGCCAATGTTTTTTATTCAGACGGTTATTATTATCTCACCTGACTCTAATGCCCATCTAACCCGAATACCCAGGATTCGCATATGTCGGCGATTCTTCCCAGTGGATCTCCGGATCGGTGACAACCGACGTTACATGTAAGATCTATTTCTTTTTCACGTCATTTCCATTTGACTTCGTCTTTTTAGTCAGAACAACAGCTAATCCTCTAATTAGTTGTCTTCAAAAACTCCCGAATTATCGCTACGGCCACTGACAAGGATTACACCTTTGACGCTGACACCTCCTTATACATCCGTCCCACACCAAATAAGGTGCTACCTGTGGGTTTCACTGGGAATTATGTCGATACACCGGACGATGCGAAGCTAGATCAATTTCTTTTCTATGGCAGGTATCTCATGTGGCAAGATGAGAATGGCTTGCTATGCGATTCGTTCCGTCTGAAGGATACGCCTGTCGACGGTATTTACCAGCTCTACTGGGATACTTCGAACCTTTATCCTCCTGGCTTCTTGATTCCGACTGTGAAATCGTCTGTTTGAGTGGATTTAAACCTTGCAAATCTCCATTTTGGGAGCCCAAATGCCCATGTAGTCCTACTAAACATCATAGGTTCCAAAGTTGGTACGTCAAAATTTAGTAAAGTACATATGTAACCTTGAAATTCTCAAGGATTGCATAGTAATCGTATTCATCATATTGTAGCCGATTCGGCGAGAAATGGGAAGCTATCCCATAACGGCAAATCCATACCCTCCCAATCAAATAAAGCGCCATCGACAATTGGGGGTAAGACAGATGCTGTGGTTCCGTCGTCTGAATGTAACCACGTGTATGATGTGACACTCTGCGATAGAAGTGGGGTTGCGTTTCTCGCTTCTTCTTCGTTTCCTTCACTTTGTGTCCGCGGTGTTGCCGGCCTGTCGTTCAAGCTAAAAATCCGACTGACGTATTGACTCCGTCGCTGTCGGGCTTGGGCAGCGAGTTGCTGGCGCTGTTTGCTTATAGCGGCCTCTAGCTTTGTTATTATCTCTAGGTAGTGCGCTGCCTGGGCAGACTGCGACGCCAGCATGCGCAAGATAGTCAGGGCACCGCGGAACACATCATCAATCTCAGAGTCAACGTCACGGTGAGAGAACATGGAGAACCCGAGAACAAGGGCTGCGGCAAAGATAAATGCTCTGTCTAATGTTAGTGCTGGAGTCACTAGATGGGTATTCGCAGAGACGAACTTGAGAATACACATATTCCGAAGAAGAAGGCCGGACTCATGAACCTCCAGACACGTTTGCAGCATGTATACAGCAGAATCAATACATGCCGCTGCGAGTCGAGAGTGGGCTGGGTCCTCCTCAGGCACCTCGCTGGGATCACCTGTCGAGAGGCTCTGGTGTAGCCGGGCCAGCCGGACACTCAAGACCGAGACGAGGAAAGGTCGGGTGACTAAGATCACTGCAAAATGATACGAACATGCAACGTGCATGTTTCCAATTGTATGCTCTCGGAAAGTGCTCTGGTCTTTGTGTTCTAAAGACGACGTCCTTAATGATCGCGGCAGATATTCACCCCAGCCGTTTAATTTGCATAACAGTAGGTCTGCTTGCTGTGTGGATGCGGCCTTTTCACTGTAAAGACAGTTTATTATTTCGTCCAGGATCAAGGATAACTGAAATGAAGCCACCAGGCTAGGATCGGCTGGTGCGGCCCCAATCCAACTAGGTTCTTGTCGATTCTCGGGTAATAGAGGTGATATAGCAGAAGGTCTCCCGAGTATCGAACTGACAAGCAAATCAAGAATACATAAACTCATCCATAACCGTGATCTATTAGGGATTAGCTGGGCCAAGTAGATTTTGCGAGAAGCTTCTACCGTTCATTTCTCTCGTCACTCTCATCGGGACTTATTGGCCCTGGGAAGTCTGCATGGAACCCAAGCGCCACTGCTGCTCGTGATGCCACTCCCAGGTACATGAATGCCGTGTTTCGACGGCATGCTCCCAGCATATAGAAGGACATGAGTAGAAACACTCGGACTAAATCCACGCTAGGATCTTCCAGCATATTGGCAAACGTCCTACGTTGGCCTCGAGCAAAGTAGAATCGCTCCGCCTGAAGGGTTTTTCGGTCATTTGGGAAGGATTGTGCTCCGATAGCAACCATAAGGTCTATGATGGCCGCCCTAGTCTTTTCCCGCTCCGTTTTGGGCTCTGCTGGGCCAATCAATGAACACGAAATGTCGTCCCTAAAGTCCAAATTAAAAAATCCGCTCGTCTCGCAGGGTGTCAGTAATTTGTCCGGTCTTTATGATTGCCATTCGTCTTACCGCCGCGTGATAATTTTGGATAAATAGATCCTTCTCATCAACAGTGCAACATTCTTCTGAGAAATTCAACAGATCATGATGAGCCTCTGACTCTAGCATATCCTCGCTGCCCCCATTATGAGAGAACTGTGACGGCCCGATATGTTGGGTCACTGTATCCCGAAGCAATTGTAGAAATGACAGAGAGGCGGCTTTCCCGACGTACACTGCGGACAGCGTCAACCAAATGATGAGCATGACAGTCGCAAAACTTCATACCTCGTTCCCCTTGTAGGTTGCGGAGCATGCGCGGATGCGTCCGATGCGCAACTTCAGGCGAGTGCGATCCCACCTCCAGCGTATCAAACTCGAGATGGGGCGTACCAATATCATGAGACTGCCGCCTCAAGGGGCTTTGTAAATCGACTGTCGTTCCCCTCAACGTCGGAGGTGCTTCGACTGTGGGTCGAGAAGCAGGTACGAGGCGGCTTCGGAGGCCTGCATTTGGTAAGGACTTGAATGGGGTACATGAGCGGCCACGTCCTTTGTGAATGCAGTTGGTGCACGGGAAATAACCACTGCAGCGCTTCTTGGATGCACGACAGGCAGTGCATGCAGTGTTTGCTCGCAGCCGATTCGCTGGATGGACCTTGGGCCGTGGCATGCTTGAAGAGTGTACAAGACGTCTGGGTTTGGATGAGATCCCCGCATACCGGGGATAAGCGATGAGCGACGAGCGATAAGCGATAAGTGTGCGCGGCCCGACGTCGACGGGTATTTCGGAAGAGGCACTTCTGAAGGATGATTGATTTTAAAAAGAGTATTGCACCTTTTGCATGTGGAATACTCCAGGAAGAAATTGACATATGATACCACAAGTACTACTGTACAATAGGCCCTTTCGGTGCCACCTATGGGGCCCTTTCGGATACATATGTATATAGTTACGCACGTGATTATAATATACTTAGGCTAGATTAGTTTTGTACTTGATGAGACTCAATACGTGGCAGATTGAAGACAACTACATTAAATGTAATATCATAGTATGTGCTATGTGGAAACCATGTGCGATATACTTCGTACATAACGGACAAAATTTATCCGATGAACGTGTGACCAAACTCGGTAAATCAGCTTGTCGGCTTGCCGAATGTGACCTCGATTGCACTCTACCTCGTAGTGCCAAAGGATTAGGGAAACACAGAACATATCTATAGGTAGAAACCATAATTTTATAGACAGAGCAAATATTCAAGTCATGGAAAAAGGATCTATAGCCGGCACCGAACGAGAAGTTAAAAATTTTCTACAGAGGATCCACCCTAAATAAAATAATTGGTAGATGATTGGATAGACTAGCCAAGAGGATCCACCAGCATTAATTCAAACCAGACAAACGAAACAAATTGGGCAAACACCAGACTCTCTCGCTTAGCGCTAGCGCGACTGGCAGGAATATAAATAAGCCCATGCCGCCGGACCTTCTGCTGTTTTTCAAGCGACTCTACGTATGTTCTCCCTCCCCCATACAGTGCAACATATGTCATACACCGTACTTGAACATTTTACTGACCATTCCCACAGTTCAAAGAATCACTTTAGAGTAGACGTCCCCTTTCTAAACTCTTTAAAAGAGCCACAGAATCTCCACCCTTGCTGATGACTACATGTCCTCGATGCCCTAAAGTGAAACCTTTTTACTCCCGCCTCGACTGTCACGCGTGCTGTTTGCAGTGTCTGTGTTTCGGTCCAGGGAGTGGTGATGATCTTGACCTGGTCTCGATGTCTGACTTCGGTCGGTCGGTCCTGGTGGGTATCGAGGAGGTCTGAAAGGTCATCTTCCATATTGGTAGATGGCGTAGAGAGCTGTGAGGGGGTTATACAGATAGCAAACAAATTTATATTCATCTCATTGGGTTTTCATTTGCTCGGGCTTTATTCGTAGTGTTCTAAGCCAGTGTAGATGGCAGGGTGGTCTCTTGTGCCTATCAGCCACGTCCCGTCACCTTCTGACATAGTCTTGTATTTCGACATCCATGGATCGCTGTCCCGATCCAGCTAGCTACATTCTTTGGATAGTGAAATATTGGTATTGCCTGGTCCAATGAATTGGTTATAGTAAAGTCCATTACCGCGGCCATCATGTAGTTCAGTAAAACCTGTCATGCCTTCGGGTATCATGTCTCGTGAACTGCTCAAGAACTCAATATGTAGGCCCGCCCTCACTTCGCCTCGGTGTCTCCAGTTTTCTCTGAAGCTCCACCCTTGGGTCCCTTATTCCGTGATCCACGCCCTCCACGAGATCCGCGGGAGGGGCCAGCGTTACCTCCAATATTACCGCCAATTCCTGAAGCGCTTCCAGCAGCTTCAGTGGGAGCCTTGACCTTATTGGCAGTGAGACCTTCGCGGCCTTTCCGAGACTTTTCAATTCCGGGGTTCTCTTTGCGCTCCAAGACCACCACTTGACTCTGGGCCACGGACACGGGACTCGCAGCGATGGCTTTGCGAAGTGCTTCCGGTTCAGCAAAATCTACGTATCCGAATCCCTTCTTCTTGTCAATCTCGACCTTCGTCACTGCTCCGAATGGGGTGAACGCAGACTGCAGGAGCGCCTCGGTCACACCCTGGGAGGGATTGGCATGCTTGAGGAATGCTTGTTTAGCAGTCGATGGGAGTTTTGCTTTGCCGCCTTTAGTAGACTTAGCTGGTAGGGTTGCAGGCGGCGCAGCAGCCGCATCGGGCCGTGAGGATGACTCGCCGTCCTTGGGCTTTGATGAATTGGTTGTGGATGATGCGGTTTTGGGAGGCCTGGGTGTCTCCTTCTTGGACAAATCGGTTGATAGAATAGCGGAGTCTCGAGAGCTCTCGTTCTTGGGTGACGCAGTCTCTGTCGTACCACCTTTTCCGCGTCGTCGCCCACCAGGCGCCGAGAGTCCAAGGTCACGCTGAAGGATCTTGGTGGCTACTGCAACATTTCCGCGCTCTCTTTTCCGCTCTGGAGCAGCAGTTGTATCCTTTGTATCCTTTGTAGTGTTTGATGTGGTACTCGACTTGCCTCCCTTGGCAGTGGCAGCGGCTCCTTGCTTGGTCGCCTTGACAGAGTCCTTGCTTGTCTTTTCTCCTTTGGGTTTCTTGTCTGAAGAGTTTGCTGAGGTTTCCTTATCGGCCCGTTGCAAAAGCTTTTTCGCTTGCACTTTCTCCTGCTTTGATTCCTTGTCTGACCGACTGTGTTTGGATTTGGACCCACTGCCGTCCTTTACCTTGCTGGCTTTCTTGTCTTTGATGAACTGTACCAGCGGGGTCATTACGGTTTCCTTCTTCTTGTCCTCACCATCGGCTGTAGAATCCACAGCTGCGGGCTTGGTAATGGGCTGGGTCAGACTTTCCAAGAAAGTGATGAAGTCTGAATCCTGATCAATCGTGCCTTGGCGAGCATCCTTGCGTGAGCGGCTTCCGGGGGTCTTGGCATAAGGTGCAAACTCTAGCGAGGGAGGCCCAAGTAGAATGGGGTCATGTAGAGTATTACGAGCATCCTGGAAAGAAGCCTGGCGCACGGCATCCGAGAGCGAGGAGACACATTCGGTGGACACGACATGGATGTACGCCCTTGATGGGCGAGATGGCTTGTTGGGACTATTTGGAGAAGTCCAGTTAGTTGAAACCAATACAACAAAAGTATCGTCGGAGGCAGCGTGAATCCTACTCTTTCGACACCTTGCCAGGTTTGTACTGAACCCAGTCGACGTTTCCTGCCCCAGCCTTCCACTGGTTCCCAAGAGCACTCTCAAGCTCAGCCTGTGTTAGGCCAGGTGGCAAACGTCGAATGAGAAGTTTGAGACGTGGAGCAGGAGGCTTGGGCGTTTTCTTTGCGGGCGCTGCAGAGCCGGACTTTTGCGTAGCTGCTGCCGAAATTGGGAGCAGACCGGCCGTGGTCTTGCCGGGCTGCATCATGCGAGACTTGTCGATATGAAGAACTGATGGTATGTTTCTCTTTCCTAAAACAATGGTCATAGAAATCCTAAAGGACCTTATCAAGGGAGCCAGCCTACTTGTCCAAGTTGATAATCTACCCGCCCGGGCTTCTACGGGGATTGAAGGCGGTGTGGCTGGACATGAGTTCTCACCGCCTAATTTCATGTGCACGTGCCTAGGTGCACTACATATTATCATCACCACACTCACACTAACATACATACACGGTTGATACATACATATGTATACATAGTATATAGATATCTTTTAGTTCCGCTAGAGGAGATTAATGATGTACTCTGTATGAATTTTCTCTTGCGGAATTCGTCATGGGCTGTTGACCAGAAGGAGGACTCCCAACGACCTCCCGAGGCCCCAAGGGCTAAACCAGCCTTATCGATAAGCATCTCCTCTTTTGACCTCCGTGATCGAAACACTCTAGATGTCAACAATGAGCGACGAGAAGAGCCCCGTCTTGGGGAGCCAAGGAGATGCGCCGAATTCGAGGCAGAAAAAGCGCCCTTTCAATTTACTCTGGCTGCTCCTCTGTATCCTTATAGCCACCGCCTGGCTCACACGGTCGTGCTCTCCTTTCTCATCGCTTAGTATCGACGAAAGAGTGCAGAAGATCCTGTCGGAGACTCCATTGATCGGTATGGAGATTGGAGAGAACCTTGGAATACTCCTGTGTGGGCAATTATGACTGATGGCCCAAAACAGACGGTCATGATGACCTTCCAATCTTAGTCCGGGAACACTTCCACAACCGCATAAATGATCGCAACTTCACTGAGGCTTTTGTCCAGGGAAAATTCCCCGGCCAAGTTGATATACCTCGATTGAAACAAGGCAAAGTCGGTGGTACGTTTTGGAGTGTTTTCGTGCCCTGTCCCGAGGATGGGACCGATTTTTCCGACGAGAATTACGCAGCAAGTAAGGGAAATATATTGGTACAATGGCTGTTGCACAGTATGCTCACATGGGGATTATAGGCGTGCGTGAGACGATGGAGCAGGTGGATATCATGTCGAGGGTTCAGCAAGCCTATCCCAAGGTCTTCTCAAGTCCCCCAAATGGCACCACTGCCATGTCCGCTTTCCGTGAGGGGAAGATCATCTCTCCGCTTGGTATTGAGGGGTTGCATTCGATCGGAAACTCACTGGCTCACCTCCGGATCTTCTATGAGCTGGGGGTTTCATACGCAACTCTGACGCATAATTGCCATAACCGGTATGCAGACGCCGCCATTCTCGAACTCCCAGGCGGTGGAATAAAAAAGTCCGATCCTCTCTGGCATGGCGTCAGCGAAGAAGGCCAGAAGCTGGTGTTTGAGATGAACCGCCTTGGGATGATCGTCGATTTAGCCCATGTCAGCACGGAGACCATGCGTGATGTGCTGGGCGCGGGCAAGTCTGAATGGATAGGTAGCCGTGCTCCAGTGATTTACAGCCATAGCTCAGCCTATGCACTCTGTCCGCACCCGCGCAACGTACCTGACGACATATTGGAGCTGGTCCGTGACAGGAACTCCCTGGTCATGGTTAATTTTGCACCAGATTTCATTTCTTGCACGGCTTCTGACCGCCCCAATGGGATTCCAGACGCGGAGCCTGTTCACGCCACTCTGGAACGAGTCGCTGATCATATCCTGTACATTGGTAATCTTGTAGGCTTCGAGCATGTTGGAATAGGTAGTGATTTTGATGGTATTCCGACGGTTCCTCGGGGATTGGAGGACGTGTCCAGGTTCCCAAATCTGATTAAGGAATTGCTGAAACGAGGAGTCAGTGACAAAGATGCAAGTAAGGTGGTAGGAGGCAATCTGTTGCGGGTATGGAAGAAAGTTGATGAGGTGGCTCTTGAGATGCAAGCCGACGGTGCACTGCCTGTCGAGGACTAATCTTTCAAGCTCTTTGGGTTCTTTAGTTTGCTAAGACCAATGCTACTTTGAGGGCCATAGCTTGTGAATTGCAACCACAAAGTTTTGTGGAAGTGTACGTCATCGAACCAGCCAACTCTTGAAGGTTGAGGAACTGCATAGTGGAAAGTTCATCTTGAATTGGTATTTGCTAAAGTGGTTATGGCAGATCGAGTGAGTTAAAGCAATAGTCCTTTTGAAGAATCGTCAACTCGAATCCGCTCTGGGTAGAATTTCTCTAATTCAGCGCAGTAGCAGATGTACGTAATTCACAGTTCCTTTCTCACATGACGGAAAATAACCACACTGCTCCCAGGCGATCCTTTGCACCTCGGGTCTTGATATTCAACTGATAGAAAGTGCAAGTCTGGCGCCGAGAACTTGGATATCGGAAAGTAATCATTAATGGTCGGAATAAGGTCAAGAAAGCCAGGGTCTGAGGAATTCAGGAATCCCGATACGTATGTAGATATCATTTACCAGATAGTACCGCCCTTGCGGACGGTTGAGCATATTTACATTACGCAAGGCAAAGATATTCCCGAGGTCATCATTACTGGATTTTTCATTCACGACCTGTCTCAACTAATCCTGAACACAATGATCGTCCTCTCACCACTAGTCTCTCATTGACAAGCCCATCAGAAAATATATCTAACTTGGTATCTGGTAAACTCAAATTGACCCTGGCGCTTCGTACTTCGCACACCCGGAGCAATTGTGTGGAGAGTTGACCATTCAGCAGTTAAGGGCAATTGCTATTTCCTGGTTAGCTGATGTTCATTAGGGGGGTTTGCCATCGGACACTAACCATTGGCATACAGTGCATACGAGTCAGCGTTCATCACAGCCTCTGCGCTAGAGAGAGCTGTCGCAGCGTCATATCCGTATCCGTTGTCTTCGGTTCCCGGGCGGTATACTCCTGGAGCATGGGTGAACTCGTGGAGAGTTGTGGTTGCTTGATCTTGGTTGTGGCAACTGCTAGTCAATGCTGGAAGCTCGCTGTAGTAGATATCGCAATTGGCGATCACATTTTGAGATGGCAGAGTGTAAGCCAAGACATTGGGCTCGCAGCTATTTGTATTGCAATTGTAAGCCAGATATTCATATAGAGTCGTTACCGAAAGGAGGTACTGACTATCCTAAGGTATCTTCGCAGTAGTACTTAGTAGCAGTGTTCGAGCCAGCCTCTTTGGCCACAGCCTTAAGGCGAGCAGCCACGACTTTGCGTGTAGTGCTGCTGGTGGTCTTGAAGTACTCGCTGAACCTATCGGATAGCATTAGAATGATTAAAGTCGTAGTAAAATGGGATGTGCATACTTGGAGGAGGATCCAGAAAGGGCAGCCTCTGCGGCAGCGTTTGCGAGCGTCACAGTGTTCTTAAGAGCCTTGTCAAGTGCAGACTTCTTCCTCGAATCACTGCAGGTTGGAAGAGCACGACGATCGAGCGGCTTGATAGCCTTCAGCACACGGGATGCCTTGACACCGTCGACCTCGATCTTGAGATCATTGGAGCGGTATGGCAGATAGCCAGTCACTGCACCATCAGTGACTAGGGGCACCAGGCCGGTCGAGCGAAGAGTCAATGGACCTCCGCTAGACAAGTCACTGGTAGTGGCAATGTCAAATTCATCCTCGAAAGTCTCTCCTGCAGCAAGAGAAGTGAGAGATTCCGAGGTGAGACCTTCGAGGACGAACCGGCGCTTGATTCCCTCGAAAGCGATCTCGTCATCTAGTATGAAGTTAGCTTGCACCAATATGGTCCAGGGAAATCTTAGGTACCGTTTTTGAAGACATTGACCTTCTTTACGGGTGCGGCGTCACGGAAAAAGTTGAGATGCACAAATGTGACATCTTCGCTGCCAGAGTTCTTCACGACAGCCTTGATGCGAGTGTCAGTGACACGACTCAAGGTGATATCGAGCGCAGGAGTCTCATCTGTCTCAACTGGCAAGGCGTGCACATGCTGTGCTAGAGCCAGGAGTACCGTGGAAAGTGCAGCGAAACGCATGATGCTCGGAGGTCAAAAGTCTCAAGAACGTCGATTCTCTGTAAAAAGAAGTTGTAATTCTGCTATCTTGGGTGCTGTTGGAATGAAAAGGCTCAAATTCTCGAGAGGACATCGACTGATTTATAGGCCGCTGGACACTCATTGCAGTTTTGAAGCGGAATGCCGCGGCTACCTCTCTCCTGTACACCTTCCATCTTCTCCTATTACCCAGAAGGACAGTGGAAGAAAGAGGGTAGGATCCTCTTTGCATGAAACAATTTGGTCACGCTAACAGAGAATCTCGCATAGGACGGAGACGGCATACCTGCGGGCAATCTTGCCACTGGTCGAAGATATCTTGAGATAGCTACATCTCCAGGGGAAGCCGGGGGCAATCTTCTCACTGGTGGGAGATATATTGAAATGGCTGCATCTTCAGGAAGATCATCGTGGATGTCGTCTTGGCCCGACGGAAACCCGCGCCCCTGAAGGACGGACTTTAGCGGGTTTGGATGCGAGGGCTTATGAACCTGCATTTGATCCCACGGCATGCTTGAAGAAGCGGGGGCTTATTCGATGTAACTCCTCATGATCGGCTCTAGATAAAGAAGAACTCGGCGCTAAAACCTGCAGGCCCCTGGACAGACCTTTGTGTTTAAGGTAAAATAATCCTTGCTGAGTGAATGAAGTATAAAAATTCATTCTGCGGAGAAATAGAATACCAATATATGTACACCATCATTGTTAGCAGTTGTGGGACATAAAGACATTGTGCTGCAGAAATACGAATTTACCTCGCCTATAGTAATAATATGACCGGTAACGACTCATATCTTCGTCTCATTCTAAATGACTTGTAAGCCCCCCTCCATTCATATCACGCCAAGCACCAGACCGTGGGTTTGTCACCGGACTCCGGTGCCAAGTTAGTGCCAAGATACCACCCAAGACGGCGCCGAAGTCTTGACTTCAGAAACAATGCTTAGTGTTCAGCCATTAGGGTCGCGTCGGATATAGCCTTGGGATTAGTGGCGGCTTGGCTATTGTGATGAATGGCGAGGCAACGTGACGCCAAGCCCACGAGAAAGGACTGTTCCACGGAGCGCGGGAAGAATGCGGTAGAGCGCCCTGGGCTAGTCGACTTGGCATGCAATTCACAAGTTTGATTGGTTCAAAGGAGAGATACTCAAAATGATCAGCGTTTCCAGATATAAGGCGTGAGGAGATTCTCTACTTGGGTCACTTCTCTCTGATCTTTCAGCACCCAAGGCCCTCTCGATATCTCGACACTACTAGTAAATTGCCTAAACTGCTCATTGTCGCTCTTCTTTTCTCCCCTTTCTTTTTCTTTTAGCCTTTGATTCCCTGTCCACCCGTTGATATAGTGTGTCACAGTGATCGCCGACTTCTTTGGCCGCAAATATGGAGTCAAACTTGAGTTTGCAGGTGACCTTGGCCCCCCAGACACCGATCCTTCAGGCACAGGAAGCATTTGCTCTACCGATCAAAGTTTCTGTTCACAATGCCGCAGATTCACCAGTCACCATTTTAAGATGGGGCACCCCATTGGACCCTCAGGCTGGCGTTCTCGGTGTCTTCGAGATTTGTGACACAACGGACCAACGGAAACTGCCCGTTCCGACTATTATGGTATCACGCAAACTACCTGCCTCGGAGGATGATCTCGTTGAGATACAAGCACGAGCCACCCTTGATGTAACTGTGAATTTGCGGATTCCAGGCCTCGAAAGAGGACATGAATATTCTGTTCGTGCACAGGGAACTTGGCATGCGGTGTGGCCAACCGAATTATCCAATGTGACTACAACCCAACTCAGACATAACGAAGGTGCCAATCGTGGGAACTTCCTTTCTAATGAGTCTTCTGTGAGCATTGAGTGAGCTAAGTAGATGGTCGTTTGGATCCGAGAGACAAAGGAGCAGCAGATAAGGGAACTTGACGCTGCGCGATTGCTATCAATATCCTGCTGCTCACGATTTATTGCATGTGTCATTCGCCGTCATTCACATGAGTGCCTAGGAGATAGGAGTTGTGTTACACATCTCGGTTCCCCCGGTATCGCACAAATTGTTAAACAAGATTCAATGCGCTGTCTAGTATTAAGGTCTACCTGTCATGACTAGAATGAACCTCTAATTCTCAAGTGTTCACTAGTACACATCGACTCCTTCGTGCAATACACATGTCTTTCAATAAATTACCCAGCCCAAAGGAAGATGCCAGAGCGGTGTTCGAAGTTCTAAAACGGGGTGGTATTGCGATTATTCCTATGAGCGTTGGTTACGGAATCACTGCGATCGATCCGGACGCATTGGACCGAATTTTTTGCACGAAAAGGCGAGAACCACACAAGCGACATGCAATGGTCGGCAGCTACTTTCTGCATCGAGATATTCATGTTCTTCCCCCTAAGGAAGCCGATATGGTCAAACTCTTAACCGTGGACTTGAACCTTCCTCTAGGGATTGTTGCGCCATATCGCCTTGACCATCCGATTCTCCAAAAGCTTCCACCGAAAATATTAGCACAGAGCGTTGTTGGGGATACCCTAGCAATGTTGGTCAATGGAGGTGCTTTGCTAGAAGAATTATCTCGACTCGCGGCCCTAGAGAAACTTCCTTTAATGGGATCTTCGGCCAATATCACCGGCAAGGGAACAAAGACTGTGGTCGAGGACATCGAGCCAGAGATCCTCGAAGTGGCGGATATTGTTATTGACTATGGGCGACAAAAGTTTCACCATCCTCGAGCCTCTTCAACCATGATTGATTTTAGAAAAATAGAGGTTCTGCGATTCGGGGCTTGTTATGATGTGGTGCAGGATGCGCTCCGGCGCTTTTATGGAGTCAAATTGCCAGACGATCCTAGAACATCGACTCTTTCGTCTGGACAGACTTGTGCGAACAGGATGAATGACTTCTAGTCCAATTACACGATTAGATACCACCTATTGCTACGAAATAGCCAGATTGGCAAGTAAGGCGGGACACGAATAATCTAACTATCCTAAAGAAGCATAATGCATGACTTTGCCCTTTGCTTTGCGAATCCACAATTTCCCTCCCTTTGGTTATTACAGACATATCCCACTTTCCGATCATTATAAACAGCATTCGAGAAGCCGAAAGCGATATACAAAGAAAGCTGGATTCCCCTCTTTACATTTGGGGTAGTCCTATCTACATTGTGTCAGTCATATAGAAGGATGTAGGTATCCCTCATTCTGGATTGGCAAGTAAAAGCACGTTTTTGGTGTCCTGAACCGCTTGATAAGAGTTACTAGAGCGGGATGCATTATTCCACAGAAAAAAAAGAGGAACTTCTATGTCAAGCTCATTGTGGTATCTAATCAAAAGCAAAAGCACCTGAAATAACGTAGTGGCACTAGGTGTCTGTTTAATTTGTACTATCTAAAATTTCACTTTTCAGTATTTCACCGGAATGTCCTAGAGAGGGGTTTGGAGGATTTGAACTTGCCATTTCTTTCCTTGCTTTTTCTTTTCAAAACTAGATGTAACTGATAGTGACAGTATTACTGGTGACAGAAGAAGACGTGAGAATCCGATCCTGATAGATGTCCATGACGGTAGCACCCGATGGCCCGTAAGTATTGCCACCGCGCGAGGCAACTGCGTTGGAGAACACTACAGTGCTAAAGTAGGCAAAAGGAGCCAACGCGTTGTTTATAGAAAAGTCCTCCACAATCCATTCGGCGTTGAACTCGCAGAGCTCACCCACAAGGCTATAAGGAAATATATGTGCCACAGACAAGCCTGTGGATATATTCTCAATAGTAGCAAAGCCGGAACTGTTCGAATTTGCGTGGACTGCCATTTTGATCTTATTTCCGGCCGAAATTTGGATGTTGCTAAAGTTACGGGCGTAGTCTGGATACCATTCGTACCACGCGCTATATGACGTGGAGCCTCCTTGAATACAGAAATCGATTCCTGTTTGTAAAATTGCTGTACTGCAAGTATCACCGTCAATGCCAACCCCGCAGTAATTTGGGTAGGAATTAGCACCACTTGGAAGGTGGGGGATAGGAAGTGCGATCTCTCCGGATACCGAAGTGTATCCGGTACCAATAAGCACAGCCCCGGCCCAGTTTGAGCTGTAAGTCTCCTGTGATGTTTGGTTTAGATAAAGCCCTTCTGAGGTACCCGGATTGTGAGGTCGGATTTTGCGGCGCGGAGCTTGGGCAGATCGCTGTATCTCAGTGTCCGCCTGTTGGTGAGAGGTGAGAGGAAAGGCAATGATAGACGTGGCCAATAGAGTAGTACCGAAGATTGCGACGGCGAGCTTCATAGTGAAAGTATGGGAGCTGAATTGGTAGAAAATGTTCCAAGTATCAAAAATAAAAAGAGGAACTTGAACCGCGCGTGAATCTAGCTCTTCGCACGAAATTCGACGTTTATATAGCACTCGCTCCATACATTTATTAAGCCCGGAGGGGACGAGCCTGGATTGGAACGAAAGGCATGAATGACTATAATGCGAGACGTGGATAACAACTCTCAATGTAATATGAGGTCCATGTGAGATGTCGGAGACCGACGATTAGGGTGACTTTTCAAGGTAGCCCCGTAGCCAACGAAATCCATAAAGGTAATATACCTGCAAAAGCTCAATGGTAAAAGCGTTCCTTTTGTCACATGGATTTGGACTAATATATACATATATACTGATGTAGAGTAACCACGAAATATATGTCCTGGCGCATGCAATCTGTACGGATGGCTAGCAACTGCAATATAGACAGACCTTCTGTCTCATAATTCCCTCTTTGGTATTCGAAGCCGCATATCTTGATCCCATTTAAAGATCAATTGGACGATTGCTAGATAACTAGACATACGGACGTTTAGATGGGTTGGTAATATGATACTGTGTCTGATATTTGTTCGAGCTACTATGGGATTCCAATAAATGTCTCTTCTACAAGGCCTGTAAGACTTACGCTCCTCTCCACTCACCTCTCTTCTTTTCTACCTCTGTCTCTGTGTGTGTAGTAGCTTGTTTTGTTCAAACAGGATAGAGCATAAGGTTAGTTTAGTTTAGTTATTTTTTCCTTTCTTTTTTTTCGAACTCGTCGTACGGCTCTACGGCTTCCCTTGACAACTCCTTATTCGTCCCTCGACTTTTCCTTCATTCGAGGGCACCGGGCATATGTACTGATTGGAAAAGGTACGTACCAAGCTCTCTCAAAGATTGAAAAGGGTCGCCTGGCTAATTGCTAGTTTGTGAATGTACTGCAACATATAGCAACCCCCATAAGCGCGATTAAAAAGAAGTCTGGCTTTCTTAAAACCTTCTTCTCCATTGCGGGAGTCGTTTCAACTGTGCAAGATATACATCACGAGAAGCAGAGCTAGACTCAACCTTGACTATTCCAAAGTCTGGTTTCGTACCTCCAGACGGGAGGTGTTGGTTTCCCATACTAACTGGTCCGAAATGAGCAGAGGCGAAGAGGATACGTAGATGAGAGAAAGAGAGAGAAAAATTCGTGATATTAGAACTAGTAAGATAAGGGACGCAGTATATCTATCAATCTGCGGGCATCTCAGGGGGGGCTACATGGCTGCGAGGACAGGGACGCCAAGCGCAACCAAACCCAACTGCTGGCAACACATAAGATACGAGAATAGCTGATAGGACCCCAAAACCAATGATTTCCGTGAGCCACCAAGTCAATATCGCGGTGATAAGCGTTGGCTCTACTCTATAGAAAGGTGGGGGAGGACGATAACATTCGCAATGAGCCCGGGAAAAGTTGACGGCAATCAGAGACGTCTATATTGAGCTCTAGATGTCGAACAATGACCCACGTATCTCTTACTTGTAGCTCTTACTTGTGCCAGCTGCTACCGTTTGCATAGCCTTAGTGAGGAGCAGAAGATTGGCATTACAATATCGGCAGTCTAGCGAATCATATGGCATATCGGCAATATGGATGCCCATGCTCATCGGTAACCCACTTTCCCTACAGCCCCCGGTAAATCTCAGAGGGAGTGCTGCGGTGAAAAAGGAAACGCACATGGTGCTGGATAGAATTGGACTACAAAGCTTGTAGCGAAAAAATAACTAGAAAATAGAACGAGATATTGAGAGTCCCGGACACGAGTTTGGTCATGGGATGAATTACCCGCTCTCATCCCAACTTCTTCACCGAATACTTACGCAAGACGAGGGACTAAGCCTTATTACCACTGCTATTATGCCATTACACAAAGCAGAGGATACTCCGTATATACCCCGGATTCCGCTGGCCAGTGGAGATTGCTGAGGGAGTTCTGCCTGATAGGCTCTCGCCGAGCTCGCCAATATAGCGGAGAATAACCGTAAATCCGCGAGTCTACCCCTATTCTTACACTGAAAAGACTTATCTTCCAAGTAGTCGCACTGGCGATAGGATAAAGTACATAGCGTTCCGCGTCGCCTTCCCCTCTTAATCTGTCGTCGGCAAACGCCAATACCTGGCCAAAGGCCAATCCGGTTTCTATTTTATAAGTTGTTTATATTGAAATACGAAGGATCCTTGGGGACCTTCAGCAAAGAAAAATTTCAATTTGATACAGTAAGGATTGAGGGAGACAGTTAAAACACTATAGCTCTTACAACCACGGATATCGAGGAAGTGAAGACCTCTGCAGATGCGGCACTTGAGGCACTGCAACAGGAATTGTGGGAATTGAATGACCGAGTACGTTCATACTTATGGTCAGAATTTTATTTGCAAGGCTAATATCTTGATGATGATTATCAGATCTGGTCAAACCCAGAGCTTGCTTACGAGGAGCACCGCGCCCATGATACGATTTGTGACTTCCTCGAAGGACAAGGCTTCACCCTTACTCGCCACGCCTATGGGCTTGATACCTCTTTTGAGGCTTTGAGTGGAACTGGTGGGCGATTGATCAATTCCAACGCAGAATATGACGCATTACCTGGAATCGGCCATGCCTGTGGTCACAATCTAATAGCGACAAGCAGTATACCTGCGTTTCCTGCGCTGTCATTTGCCGTAAGGAAATTTAACATCCCTGGTAGAGCCCAGCTGTTAGGCACACCGGCTGAGGAAAATGGAGGCGGGAAGGCCCACTTCATTGATGTCGGCGCTCACAAGAATGTCGCCATTTCGTTAATGGCGTGAGATTTTCCAACCATATGAAAGGAGACGGAATCTTATTGCTGATTTGATTTGGAGTCATCCCGGCGCCAAAATATTCATCCCGACCAAGAGCCATCTGATGGCATAGCTGGAACGCCTACGAACGCGCACAACGACATTCACTGTGAGTCGTCTGATTTAATTCTCGGATTCTATGCTGATGAACGTAATTCAATATAGGCGAATTCGCAGGTAGGAATGCTCATGCTGGTGGAAACCCGTGGGAGGGGATCAACGCGCATGATGCTCTGGTCTCGTCTTACAACGTTGCGGTTCTTCGACAGCAGCTTCTTCCGGATCAGCGTGTTCATTGTGCTTTCTTGGATACACCCAAGGTAGCTAACGTGATACTGGATTACACGAAAGCTTTCTGGCAGGTGCACAGCCCTACCTTGAAGGGGTTGAACACCCTTGTTGGCAAGATGCGCGATTGCATTGAAGCTGATGCGTTGGCTACTGGATGTCAAGTCAAGATTGAGGAGTATGTATCCACTTATGGGCTACCTGCCCACCTACCTAGACGGATGCTTGAGGGAATGGTTACTAATATTATCGCTTCAAGAGATGAACTCTATACAGATGTCCGATTGAATGACACCCCCTGTGAACGCTACCATGTCCACATGGGGCGGTATAGCCGTAATGTTCTCAAGCGCCATGACAAAGTCCTAACAGGATCGTCAGATATTGGTATGCGGTCGGATAATATTCCGTTTGATTGACAGGACTGACCCATATACTTCAATTATAGGAAATGTTAGCTACAAGACCCCCACGCTTCATACAATGTTGCGATTCCTGCTCCTGCAACTTCATTTCCACATCACCCGGCGTTTGCAGCTGCAGCTGGAACAGATGAAGCTCATGCTGAGGTATTGATTGTTGGAAGATCTTTGGCATTGATCGGTCGGGACGTGACCGTGGAGAACGACATATATGATCTGGCGTGGCGTCAATGGAAAGAGGAAGTTATCCGGGAGGGGAGGAGTAGATGTATATTGGGTGGAAAAGTAGTATGATATAGTACTTTCCAAGGTCCGCAAGACTGTATAACCACCCCATTGGTTTTGCCACTAGAGACGTTTTTTGAGCGCTCAAAGCTTCTGCATCGTTCATTAAAAAGAGTCGACATACCCAATGCGGCAGCGCATCCGAAAAATGTATCGACCGACGTCATGATGACTCAGCTTTCCCCGCGTTATCTTATCGGCTTCGGCACTGAGGATAAGTCCATTATCCCGGCACCCTTTCATTATTGATCCTTTCAATTCGCTCTCTTCGATCTTTTGCTCATGCCTGCAGGTTCGTCCCTGCTGGTTCATGTTCATGCAGGGGGTTGGGCGTAATGGACCACGTTCCAAGAGTGGTAGGATATCCTTTTACTTTCCCGCACGACCGACTAACTCACTTCTCGATAGGTTGTAGTACCTGCCGCCGTCGCAAGGTCAAGTGCGGTGAAGAGAAACCAGTTTGTGCAAGATGTTCATCGCTGCGCCTCAATTGCGAATGGGGTGTTCCAGTGAAGCGTAGACGAAGCAAGCAAATCCGTCACCTTGAACCCGCACCGGTAACCTCCGAACATCCCACTTGGCCGATGCCCAAAGCCGAGGACCTTGTCGGCTTTCAACCGGATGCCATTTTTGCAAGTCTCTCGCCGGCCTGTAGGGCATCTGACGCTCTCTCCTTTGACACATTCAACCCGGCGCCAATCCCGACCCCTATATACCCTTCTTTGAACGTCAATGTCGCGTGCGCCAATTCATTGACACTCACCTCTCTTGATAGACAATACTTCCACTATTTCCCTTCTTCCTCGCTCGTATTTTACTACATGAAGAGATGGAAATGGAGCAGCTTATGGTGAGACTTTCATGTGTGTGAGGAATGAGGTTACCGTTTCTCACGTGAGACCTGAAGAGTTCGCCCGGCTAATTTGACACCCGAAAAAATCTAGCCATCTTTACGAAGGTCCAGCAGCATCCAATAGAATCATAATGCGGATGATATTGGCGCTAAGTGCATGTGATATGCATGGCAATGGGCTGTTTTTGCGCTCTCAGGATCATGGTCGGTACCATTACAGCCAAGCGGTCAAAGAATTCAGGCAATTGCTCGAGACGCCGCGCCAGGTTTCATTGGATGATGTCGAGACGGTTTTTGCCACTGTCTTTTTGATGATAGCTTGGGAGTGGCAGTTCGGACACTCAGTGCGTCATGTAAGAATGCTCTCATTGATTTGTTCACGCCGAATTCTTAATCGGCTAATGGGGGTCTAGCTTCAACTCCACCTTCAGGGCGTACGCTCGCTTCTGGAAACGCATCCGCAACTATTCCGCATCAAAGATGTGAATGATATGATCTTCTCTCCCGGAGTAAATACATTGGCCAGTGATACCGGGACCATGGGCAAGGTCTCCTTCATTCCTGAGCAGTTTTTGTTGTGGATTCTGTGAGCCCATCTCCAGCCATCATGCAAACGACTACCACTGACGAACAATCAGATATATCGATGCTAGTTGTCGTCCCATCGGTCTTACTGAGTCACTTAACGACTATGTGGCCCAGTCTAGGAATCCCGCTTTGCAGCCAGACCGTCTTCATCGCTGTGCCCGTCTCTGGGGCCGGTGCTTTTGGGGCGAGCAATATCCCGACGAGGAAGTTCTGGACGACATTGAAAATCACAGAGCTCTAGAGCTATTGCATGCGGGATTTTGCCTACGTCATCGAACTTGGAAAGTCGTCGTCGAATCCGCGGCTGGTACCACCGACTCCGCAGAACACCTTTTCCGTGAGATTCTCGACACCCGAGAAGTCAGTATATGTATATCCCTTTCGATGTCGAGAGAATTACTGATTGGATTAGACGTTCTCCGACCTCTTTATCACCGCGCGTTTTGCGGGTAGTGTGTCCGCTCGACGTACGCTCAATACCATATACATGGCCGTTTCTACCTTCTACGGCCAGGTCCTCCTCCACCGTCGGCTTCTCTGTGTCGATGCTTTACCAATAGCCATCCACCGGCAAGCTACAGCAGGGATCATTGACATTTGTCAAAAACAATTTCTGTCTGACCCGAAGCTCCTTAGGCGTTTACACTGGCCGCTATTGATGGCAGTGATTGAAACCAACGACATAACACATCAAAGGTGGCTCCGTCAGCGTCTATGGGAACTGCGGGACTTTCATTCCGAGTTTGTTTGGGCGCATGATGTGGCCGAGAAAATTCTGGCCCAGCAAGACGTGAACCGGGGACGATATGTCAATCTGGCCGAATTTTTACTAAAGCGTTTTCATGCGCAGTGAAGCCTTGTAGATCTACTTACATCTTTATAGCCCAACACTAATATCTATATCTTACGTTGCTCTGCATAGCTTCTATCGATTCTTGTCTACTTGCTTGCTTGTTTCCCTTTATGATAGGCCACCCTTTCACCTTCGTCGTGCGCCTGACAGGGCCTCGTTTGTTCAACAACTTGTACTTATCAATTCTTTTTATCTCAATCTGGACATTGGCATGGAACTAATATCGGCTAGAATTGATTGATTTACGTTTCGTCAACGCTGGAAGCACATGGGAGATCCGCCCAAGTCTCTTGAATACTATTGACTGATCAGCATGCTTTGCCTTGGTATAGTGTTACAACGGTCAATGAACGAAATGAACAATGCCGTTGTCAGTCGATGGTATTGGTGTTCACGGGCATTTTTGCTCCTGCTCACTAATCCATTCATGAGTTTCCTACATGAAGTCCAATTCATACCCCCTGGGAATATCTCTATGATCATACGATTAGTGCCCTTTCACTGGTCCGGTTTCGAGGGGAATACAGCGCCGTTCACCATGAGGACCAAGACCAACATCCGCTTAC
This sequence comes from Penicillium egyptiacum, assembly GCA_911456345.1. Taxonomy (NCBI): domain Eukaryota; kingdom Fungi; phylum Ascomycota; class Eurotiomycetes; order Eurotiales; family Aspergillaceae; genus Penicillium; species Penicillium egyptiacum. Next base: position 75,756 of record CAJVRC010000869.1, on the reverse strand, counting down.
AAGTCAATAGAAAATATCCATGAATTTGCTTCCTCTAGGGACATGCATTTCTGTTCCAACCGAAGAGATTTGTTCAGAGCGAGTGTCTATCAGCCATGAACTTCCTTTTGAAGGTATCTAGAACCATTTATTTCCCATCTATTAAGCCCCAGCCGATTCCTATGCTATCATAGTCTGCTGCCAACTGGGTTTTGATGTCTGCCAACTGCAATTTGTGCCCCTAATGCACATGTCATTTAGTTGTTGTGTCATTCCCTTCACATGCTATGCCGAACGTACGTTTGGCGTTTGAGGAATCCAGCAAAGAACTTGCCGATTTCAGGATAATCGCCTAGACCCATGGTGGCAGACACATCTAGCGGTTCGAAAGCGTCAGTTGTGTCTAGTTATCTCGCGGCCATGGATTTGCTTACATTGATCTGGCCGAACAATGACAAGAGCACCTTGCGCCGGGTCAATACCGAGACATTCGTATGCATGGCCATGTCCGTCGTTGTAGCTCTCGTCGTCGTAATAAATCTTGTGGAGATCTAAATACTCTAGGTTAGGGATGGTGGGAAGATTGATTGAATATTAGAGCATTTGCACCTCTTGTTTGGTTTTTTCCAGAGACTGGATAAAAACATTCAGGGATCTGCTCCAACTCAACTCGGTGACGCCTTCCATATCCGATCAAAATGATCTCGATGAGGCTGTCAATGTCTTGATCCTTGGGGGTGAATGTCTGCATGGGCCCATCGGCCGCGCTCAAGTATTCTCCCAGCTATATGATGCATTAGATAACGGCCAGGTACATTCCCGTAGCGATAAACAGACCTTGTCGAGCTTTGAGCGATTTTCTGGCACAGTCAGGTCACCCACGAAGGCCATGATGCGCCACCGGCCATCTGACTTGAGAGACTTCATGAGATGTAGAGGTTTAGAGTCACAGAATCGCACGACCTGTGCGCTGGGCAGCCGCATACCAACGGCCACGTTATAGGCAAGCTTGGTCGATTCCAATGTAGAGGTGATGGGTGAGACCTCATACTTGGCTGTTAAGCCTGCGGTGTATTCACCAGACTTGATGAAGCCTTCTTGGAACTCGGCAGGAGACGTCGAGGCCCCAGAAGAAAACAATTTCGAAAAATAACGGTCAAATTTAATCAGCTCAATAGCCACCTTTTGACGTTCTAGGACGTAAGTCTCTAGAAGTGAGGGACTGGCCAGACCAGTCAAAATCTCCCCGAGCTTCCAGCCAATATTATAGCCATCCTGTAAGCTGACATTCATACCCTGGCCGGCTTTTGGGGAGTGGGTGTGGCAAGCATCACCGGCGAGGAACACCCGGTGATCCTTATGGAAGAAATCGGCATGACGCTGGCCGATCGCATAGGCCGACCACCAGGCTGTTTCCACAAAGTCTACCTTGTAAGGGTGGAAGATGCTCTGTGCTTGAGCCTGCAAACTCTTCAGAGTCACTTCTTTCGGGTTGGTCCCTGGGGCAAGTTCAATATAGAACCTTGTCAGGTTGTCGCTATCGCCTTCGCGGGGAATAATCAAGACATTCCCTGATTTTGAGCGAATAGTAGACTTCTTGCGAATGTCCGGGAAATTTGTTCGGGGCACCATGTCCATGACACCCCAGACAGCGTCGCTACTGTCTCCGATCATTTTGTACCCGAGGGCTTTGCGGACAATGCTGTGTGCCCCATCACAAGCCTGATGGTCGGGTCAGAAAGTGTCTAAATCTCAAAGATAATGAGAACCTACCAGTGCGTATTTGGCTGCAAATATTTCTGTCTTTCCGTCCTTTTCTGCAGTCACTTTGACCGGGTAGGCATCATGATCCTCGGCACAGGTGCTATCAACTTTGACATCGGTGACATTGTAGCCGTAGTCGATTTGTTGGTCATTATATTTCCGCATAAGCTCGATGAGGAGCCCGTTGATACGTGCCTGATTCAGAATAACATGAGGTTGATGTGATAGACCCGGCTGGGTATCCGCCGTCCGGCCTGTCCGCTTGATGGCGCCTCTGCCATTGTCGGCCCAGAAGTTGACCTCGAGGACGTGGTAAGCCTCACGAAGAAGCTCTTCCCCAATTCCAAAGCTTTCAAAAATCTCCACGGTGCGACATTGCACACCGTCGGCTTGACCCATCTTCATGGGGCCACCCCGCCGTTCTAGTACCTTACATCGTACCCCATACTTGGCGAGCCAGGTGGCAGCGCAGAGACCGGCAGATCCGCTGCCGCAAATGAGAACATCGACTTTCTCCATTGCTGAAAAGTGTGCACGAAGTGTGAAGATTGAGATCAAGTGTAGTTAGTGCTGCATATATCCGGGACCTTTTATGGTGCATCCGGGATGCGACCCGGGATGAGATCCGGGGCAACTCGGGATGAGATCCGGAAGGCGACTGCGGGACAACAATCTGGAGGAAAGCCTCGGCAGCCTCTACCACTAGCTCTGTTAGATCGGGTTTTCTCACGTCACTGCCGTTTTGATACTGCGAACCCGTGTTTGATTTTATCCTGTGTCGTTGCTTCCGATAGTCTGGAGCGCGCAGGGATTGATCGGGTTAGCTCTTCGGGAGATATCAAGTCCTCGGAATGCCGATTCTGTCTATTCGTATCTCATCCTTGGAGTATCTGGTTTGATCTCCCTTTCGGTTTCTCATATCATAAACACAAGGCGTATGCATCATTAAGTCTGGTCTAAATCATTATATAATGCTCATCCTTCCGCCCAAATACCAAACCGAACGCCAGCGCCGGTGCAGAGCTTGCATCAAATGTTACAGAAAGTACTCGCTGCGCCCTGGCCGCGAGGTTGGAACATGCCTCTGATCATCGCTGACTGCACTAAACAGCTTGAAAGTGGGTTTGAGATCCTCTCCGATTTCACAGACCGAGGCCAGGTTTCCGCATCGGTAGCAGTAATTTGGTGCACTCCACACGGTGACGACATTTTGGTTGTTAAAATGGTATTTGTAGCCCTCGTTGACCAACTGGTGAGCACGTGCGATCAACGACAGATCATTAACATGGCAGAACTCGTCGGCCACTCTGTCTCCGAATAACCATCCTAGGGAAGATTGTCAGCTATGTGTTCGAAAAAGGAAAATAGAGACCCGGATGATTCTTACCTGCTCCCCGGGGACTGACAGCCCAGGTCTCCACATCGTCTGGGTCAGACCACACAAGATCGCAGAAGGCACCCTCGTGGGGAATCTCCTGTGCGCGGGCTACCACGCGGACTTGGTCCAATGTGCGAATTTCAGGGCTCAGACCGCCGTGAACACACAGCACTTTGCCGTCAATAATAGCCCCCAATGTCATAAAATCGAAAACCTGGCAGCATGCCTTCCATACTGAAGCACTGCCGTACTTTTGGAAGCATTCTTCGTAAAAACCGTATACCTGGGTAATTTGGCGCGACTCGTGATTACCGCGAACCAATGTAACTCGATCGGGGTATCTAGAAGATTGGAGTAAGCAGTGAACACTCATCATTAAGTCCACCAGATGCCATATGTGACTCACTTTGCTTTGAGACAGAGTAAAAGCGTTAATGTCTCCAGACTGAAGTATCCACGGTCCACGTAGTCACCCAGAAATACAAAGTTGCGGTTAAGCTGGAGATCTGCGGATGTATTGCTAGCCGATCGGCTTCGTGAAGCTGAATCTCCCTCCTCATCATTGGAGTTCACGGTGGGACCGCGAAGCTTCTTGCGGATTTTAGGGTCTGAGATGCTTGACGGGGGTTCGATATCGGCGGAGGTAATCACAGAGGGGGATGTCTTTGGGGGGTCCAGTTCTGTACCATCGGGCATGCCTCCAGAAACTCGAAAGAGTTCCAAGAGATCGTAGAATTGGCCATGAATGTCACCACAGACTGTGACGGGTGTCGATACCGGTTGGATATTTGATTCTGCGAAGAGTCAGAATAGTTAAACTGAATCCCAGCTAGACAACACTTGCCCTCCATCATGTATTCCTTGACGATCTCACACAACTGCTTCATATGTGGCTCCGATAGATACTTGCAATCCTTCGCTGCCTCCAGCCACTCGTCAGGGCCGGCATTGCGCTTTAGTTTGGCAGGACCCGGTTGGGGAATCTTGCTCTCAGGCATGATAAAATGAAAGGAAGAATCAAGTAAAAGAAATAATGAAAGAAAGTGAAGAACAAGAGCTTGTAGAGAAGTGCATGTCAAGGAGAAGTGCAATTGACGTTTCCCCCGCAAGCTGAATTTCACTCTTGGCCGCCTTCGTCTGCCGAATTGTTCATCTCCGCGACATTTTCCTCTCTTCTTTCTTTCTTCTGAGTACATATGTACTCAACGATGTTGTGTGACACAATTCATGGGCTATTGTTTTTTACCGTCTTTTGTTTAAATTCTGGACCGCAGTCTGACTACTAACATTCAGTTGGTCTAGTACTTCGAAACAACCCCATCAGCCTACAGTCAATCTTCTATCTCGCATGAGCACCCTCGCCCTCTAGTCAAGATATTCGGACTTATTGACACGCCTTACTATACAATAGAAGTCCCAAAAAAGGGGTTTCTTTGATGTGTATGCCCGTACTACGCTTTGCTGGATCCGAAGCCACGATTTGATCCATGGAACAATACTCCCTACAAGCATACATTTGAAAGGAAGATACACCCATGTCTCGCTGGGGAAACTCAGCGAACATATTCATTAGATACGCCAGGGAACAAAATCTATCTACACAATGACCCGTAGAAATGCAATCAACCATCAATTTTGCTGAGGAACTCAGTCACAACTTCCGCGAATGCCACAGGCTGCTCCACCATGGGCAGATGGCCGGCCCGGTCGATGATCTTAAGATCGGCGCCACCACGTAGATCAGCGGCCATTTTTTGCATTGTCTGGGGCAGGACACCGTCATTGGCTCCGGCGACGAACAGACCGGGCACAGTGGCAGTAGCCATGCGCTCACGGATATCGTAGGCACAGAGCGCCTGCACGCTATGGGCAAATCCCTTCAAGCTGTTGGTGCGCACAGCCTCCTTGACAGGCGCAAGGACCTCGGGCTGGGACTGGTATGATTCCGGCACGAACCAGCGACGGGTGGTTACGTCGGCCAACTCTTCGCCGACAATGGGCTCCTTGGTGTCTGGATCGGTAGAGCCTTCCTTCTCGCAGATGGCGACACGGTCACCCCATGCCTTACGGTTAGATTCGGGAGCGGAAGAGTTGGTGTCACAAGCAATGAAAGCTCCAACACGCTCCGGGTGGAGGAGAGCAGTGTTCAAAACGGTCACACCACCCAGGCTGACACCGATCAAACGAGCGGCCTTGGGAGGCACACGCAAAGCCTCCAGCAATGTAGTCAGATCAGAGGCCAGCAAATCGATGTTGACAGGCTGCTCACCACTTTGCGAGCGTCGGCCTCTAGTCAAATAGCGCACGACACGGTAACGCTGATTCTGTTGATGAGCAAAGAAGGCGCCAACGAAACGATCCCAGATGTTCCAGTTGACCAGGATGGAGTTGCTCAGAACGACGACAGGTGCGTAGGGGTCAGTGCTACCCTCCAGCCGGTAAGGGATTTCAACACCATCAGAAGTAGTGATGAACGACTCGACAGCCGGGTGGGCGGTCGAGGGAAATGTGCGAGTACGGCCATCATTGGAGTTCCAAGGCCCAACAACATCCGGAGCAGCTAGCGAGGTGAGCTCACGGGGAGCAGGGCCGAAGGTGTAGTACCACTCATATACGCGACGCTTCTTAGAGGTGACCACATCCCTCATGAGACGCGATCCCCATGGGGTATTCATGGCCGCCTTGTGGGCATCGCCTCCAAGACCATTGATGGGAGCATACTCGTGAAGAGCCAGCGATTCGCGCGGGGCCGCGGAATCGATCGCCGCAGTGACAAACCGGCGACTCCGGCGCCATCCAGGCACACGGGAGAGCATATCGAAGTGTTCCTCGCGGTACCATTTTTCCAGGTCGGCTTGTTTGGCGGGGTCTGGGTGAGTGGCAACTCGGACGGCGATAAGGACGCTACCCCGGGTCTCGGCATCTGTATCGGCTTGATCTTCTAGCGGGCGGAAGCCTGGGCTGGTGCGCTCATCGACTAGATCGTACAATAAGCGGCCGACATCGATTTGGGCCATAGTTTTCTTCTCCCGCTCAGTCTTAATCAAGTCGGTTCTTAGATCCAAGTACGTCTGGCGGGTCAACTCGTCCATGTCGGTAATATCGTACAAAGCCACATATTCAGGCCGCTCTCCATCGGTGGCACGGAAGCGAAAACCATTGGTGACAAAGGGCAATCGCAGACGTAAAGGTCCATGTTCAGTGTTGTACCAGTCGTGGAACTGGGTGTCCGGCAGCGAGGCGTTAGGCTGCATTGTCACGTAGAGAAGACCGGGAGTAGGCATAATGAAGACCTTGAGAAAAAAAATTCCAAATTCAACAGACAACACAGAGAAGGCATTAAAAAGAAGCGAAAGATCCCAAAGACTTAAGAATATATCGGCATTCTAAGAATTGCCCCTCATCCGGGTGAAAGCAGAACCCGAACTCGACTGCCGATGATATTTCCCTTTTCGGCTTTTTCCTTTTTTTATATAGTTATATCCCTTGAATAACTACATTCTACCATAATCACACCAATATGTATCGTTACCATATATAACATTGCATTTGCTGTACATTTTGATCATCATTTATTCTAATTTATTCTAATTTCTTCAATCATACCAGATGGCATTCATACCAAACCCTTGCTCCGGAATATCCACACGCGCAACGCGTGCCAGCTTCTCATCACGCCAGCGGTACATCTCAACAAATCCGAGTTGGTCATCGCACAGTGCGAGCCACTCATCACTAAAGTCGCAGGGGCTGACGGCGTTGGAGTGACCACCACTAGTTGAGGTGGGGTTGATGAAGAGCTGGCGCTCGATCTCGCCATGTGAGCCGAGCTTGAACGCAGTGATGTAGCCAGTCACGTCGAAATGGTTTGACCGAGTAGTGGCGAAAAGGTATTCTCCACCCTTGGTGCAAAACGTGACATCTCCGCGATACTTGTTGCGTGGTGGAAGGCCTAATGAGAGGTTAGTTGTTAGTTGCCATTGACATCGGTCGCATTTGTCCAGGGGTCGTGGGACTCACCAGAAGGCAGTAATGGGTAGGTAATGTGAGTGAATACTGGCTTGTGGGTGCGCTCATCGATCACGTAGACTGCCAGTCGATTGCCCGATTCCATCAGCACGTATAGGTACTTGCCGCTCGGGTGCATCTCGACCCAGCGGGGGTGGTCGCCCGCATCAGGAGCCTCGAGGCAATCCACCAGTTCCAATTCGCCCGTCTTGTGATCCTTGATGTGCGTCCAAATCTTGTTGGCCGTGAGATCGGCGGAGTACAAATATGTCTCCGTGGGGTCGAACACCATGCCGTGGATACCAGTGTCGGGGAGATATTCGTAGTTCTGGATGTTGCTATCCAGACCTCCGTCCGGCTTCACGGAAAACACATTGCCGTAACCAGCGTGGTTGTAGAAAGGGTTGCCGTAAACATTGTAGGGAGGCTTGTGAGCGGCAAGCACGAAGATAGCACGAGTGTTGGTCTCGCTACTGGGAGCCAGAGCTAGCGCGAAACCAAAGTGAAGGTTAGCGAGGGGAATTGGGTCTGTATTCCATTGACTCCTTGGACATACGGTGGCCAGCAACCGGGTGCGACACTTGGTGAACGATCTCTGTCGGGCTATTGACGGCGAAACTGTTCCACTTCTTCATAGCTGCGCCATATATCGCCTTCTTATCGTGAGAAAAGGTCATCCATGAGATTGGCTCCGCTTCTGGGATCTCGGTCTTTTTGACCAACTCTAGCGTGAGGGCATTATCATCAAATTGCATGGTATAGATGCGCCCGGGGGCGGTCCAGGTACCGACCATCAAATGATGTTTCATATTGGCGATTGAGGAGTGAGAAAATGACCGTGATATTGAGCCGGATGCCCACGAAAAAGCAGAAAGGATCATGAAGGAGAACTTGAATATAATCGAAGTTCAATGTGCGGGGATATCGGCATCGAGGGGCGGCACGCGGGAGTGTGTTTTTACTCCAAGTTGGAATCACTTCTTTTTGCCATGTTATTTTGTTTGATTTCACTGAGTATCAATACGTATCTTCTAGTACATATTGTTGTACATATCTACATGTTAATTATTATCATCTATCAGTCATTTGGCTCTCTTCTATACACGGAGAGTACAGTACGTAGACATTTTGGATATTAGGCGGAGAAACACTCCCATGAGCGGGTAAGGGATTTCCCGGCATATCCCTCGCGTTGAAGAAAACATCAGTATTACTCGTACTGCTAGTACTTTGGACGTCTGATGTACGTGCTTCAGCGACTCACCATCATCAAACATACCTTCAGACCACTCGGAATCATACACCATGCGTCTGCCCTATGCCCCTTCCACACCGCCTGTCGATGCATCCCCCGACACCGCCGACATCTATGCTCGCATCGCGGAGCGTAGAAATCCCCGTCCTCTGATCCCCCTTGACCTGTCCCTCCTCCATAGTCCACCTGTCGCCGATGGCTGGAACAGCTTCATCGGAGCTATTCGGTCGCGCACTCTGGTTGACTCTGGTATCATGGAGTTGGCAGTCTGCCGTGTCGCGGTACTCAATAACGCTGTTTACGAATGGAATGCTCACGCCCCACTGGCCCTCAAAGGTGGTATCAAGCCCGCTCAATTGCAGGCTACTCTTACACTGCCTTGCACCGCTGAGGGAGATATTGCTGAGCTTGAGAGGAGCGCACTCAACCCGCAACAGCGCGCCGTTCTACGCTATACCGACCAAATGACTCGCACCATTAGAGTGGAAGATGCTGTCTTTGCTGAATTGAAGACGGCCGGGTACGGTGACCGCGAGATCGTGGAGCTCACCACCGGCATCGCCGGTTATAACTGTGTGAGTCGGTTCTTGGTTGCGCTGGACGTCGGTGAGAACAATGCTCGAGAGATGAAAAACGTGGATGAAATGGTCGCCACTCTGTAATAGAAGTGAGATCATACGGAAAGTGACACTCAGGTGAAATGTTGCCGTGAGGAACAACACATGAAGGGACTCTTGACGAAGGATCTGCACAATATTGAAATTGGTAGAGCCATCCATCTACAACTATGTAAATAGTAGGAAGTTCTGAATAACGAATAGATGATGAAAATCAGGATTTGATCTTATTAGCAATATAAGACCCTCACTCAGCTACTGTTGGTGCCTATATCTTGCTCCACTGTTTTCCCTACAGGCACTGCGAGTAGTAATCACTTTGCTTCTGGCAGGTGTACGGGCTGGCACAGGTAGTTGCCCCGATCCAGTTATTTCCACCACATTGTGCATAGTGAGCTGCGCCGGTGGTGCTTGGCCCAGTTGCGGTGGTCTTGGTAGCAGTAGCGACGGTTGTGGAAGTGGTGACTGCTGTGGTTGTCCCACCTGAGCCAGTCGAGCCGGGGAAATAATTCTTCAGAAGACTCATGTAGTAAGTATAGCCTACGCCGGAAGGGGGCTCGAAACTGTACATGTAGTTTCCCCACCATGGTCCAGCGGACCACCAGGACGCACCAAGCCAGACATTGCTATTGGCTTGCAAGTAATCGAGCATACCTGTCACCGCACTTGCGCAGACGGAATTGGCACCACCAGCAAATTCGCCTAAGAAGGCCTTCTTGCCATTGTCCTTGAGCCACTGTGTGGCAGCCACAACTCGTTCTTGTCCGATGGTTGAGCTAACACAGGTCTCCGACGTCCCGGAACCGTCAGAGTCAAGATATTGGTGCATCTCATAGATAATCAAGTTCTGTGGGTCCGTCAAGGCTTTCATATTGTCATTGACAGTTGTCCATGTCCATGCGCCACTCCATGAGTTGCCCTCCACGAAAATGTACTGCGACTTGGCTCCTGCAGCTCGGATAGCGTTGATAGCAGCTTGATTCAGGTTCAACACCAGGGTTTGGTCTTCTGAATGGAATTCATTGTCTGAAAAGTTAGTGTACGGCGTTGGATTAAGGGTGGTGAATCTCACTTGTGTCGAAGATGACCTTGTCATTCGATGCGAATTCTGATGCGAGGGTCGTCCAAAAGGCTGCGAAGTCACTAGTAGACGTAATGATGTTGCCATAGCTATGTAGATATGGTCAGATAAATACTTTACAGCGTAATGCAATCTGAAAACTTACTATCGTCCAAAATTGTGAGGATCAACAACAGCATATCCACCGCGGGATGTGATATAATTGACAGTCTATTGAAAAATTGGCATCAGTATTGTCCCATCCACAGATGGCCACAGGATATAGATACATACGCTTTTCAATGAAGCCAGGTACGTCGCATCCATACTCGACGTCAGAGTTCCCGGAACCAACCGCTCCATTGCGAAGGGAATGCGGAATATGTTCATCCCCGCATCACGCAGAGTTTGAATTGTTGAGGTCGATGGCCAGATATAATCAGTGCCTAGTTTTCCTGGAATGTTCCCACTCCCAAACTCTGCGCCAGCTTCGTTTGCGCCGAACCCTATCCACGACCTGGTCAGATATGTAGTTTGCACCATGATTGTTACACTTCATACAAAGAAAGGAAGATGCGCTTTTAGATAGGGGTGGACCCGGTGCTGCGAGCACCAGGCCTGTGACGCCGGCTATGGTAAGCAAAGAGGTATATCGCATTTTGGCTAGGTGGAAGTTCTTGAACGTGCTAGAGAATGTAAATGCATCGTGGAGTTACAATGGGATTTATATCAAGTTACAATGGACAAGAACGGCAAGGAGCAAATTTCCTGACCATGAATGGCTCCTTACCTAGGACTGACATTGCGAAGATTAGTACACTTTAGCATGACGGAGAGGTCTGTAGGGATCATTTTCAATATCTCAAACCTTTTTTTCTCTCATTTTTTACGGACCGTCACCCGAGAGAGAAAAATAATACAGATTTGGCACGGCATCGAATCTCTTCGTAGAATTTCAGAGGTGAGGTTACGTGGGAAAGCGGCATAGAACCCGGAGAACAAAGCGCAACGAATGTGGGAGTATATTGCCGACAGAGAGCACCTATCACTAAGAGGCTGATGCTCGTCAGACTGCCCAAGTTCGATTCCGGTGATTCATCCGACATCCAACGGACTTGGAACGGCAACAGGGAACTGGGGTAATATTGACAGGGGTTATAGACCTTATTCGATCCGACGAATGGGATATACCTCTCAGCCGCTCGTCCGACCTGTCTGCTCGAAATTGCGTACCAGTTCATGTAAGAATTATGTATGGATAGAAACCGGGTGCTAAACGGGACATGATCAACAGCATTACAAGGAGTCGGCACAAAATTCCCTTAGGGTCAGAAGGCTTGATTAATTGCGAATTGCTATGTTTTTATATAGACAGTACACCTGTTTTCTTCCTGGAGAACAATAGTAGTCGCCTGCAGCCCCCGTAAAGCAAGATCCCAACGAAATCGCCCGATATGCACTGGTTTATGCAGAAAATCAGCAGTGTATATCACTTACCGTATGCACTCGAGAAACCGAAGGAAGCGCCCAACGTACAAGCGAAATCAACGTGGCTTGACTAGTCGGAGCATCCTCCGGTTTCTGCATGGCTTCTTCAAGATGAACAAGGTAGCGCCACATGCATCAGCTGGGTCTGGGGAGATGGAATATGCCGTGCAGGGGCTATCGGTCTAGATGGTTCTGAGACTAGTGCTGACTCTAACTAGGTCACGCAGCGGGTATCGGTTATTCAAGGGAGCCAGACAAATGAAGAAATTATTCCCATTTCTAGTGAACTCCAGTGGAAGTTCAATTTAGCGACGGGATTTAGTTTGAAGCAGACACTGCGTATCGGAATAAGAAATGCAATGAACTGGGATAGTACGGTTATACCTGTATATACAGGGGAGGCCACTTGGATATTGTACGGAAAAGGAAAGCATTTCCATGGATGTTGGAACAAATTGTAGATTAAGATGGGAGAATAGAAAATAAGAATAAACACGGATTTCAATTCGAAGGAAAGCAAGATGAGACTCTTAAATTCAAAATAAGGTCCAAAAAATCAATCTAACAAAGAGCGTGACGAATTGATCCCATCCTCGCTTGTCTTCGACATTCTTTGACTTTCCACCATTCCACTCTCAGGGTTGCCCAGGTGCCTCTTGTTTACAGGCACTGGGAGTAATAATCACTCTGCTTCTGGCAGGTGTATGGACTGGCACAGGTGGTAGCACCGGTCCAGTTATTTCCACCACACTGCGCATAGTGAGCAGCGCCGGTGGTGCTTGATCCAGTCGTAGTAGTGGTGGTGGTTGCCTTGGTGGTGGTGGAGCTGGTTGTGACCTTTGTGGTGGTAGTGCCAGAGCCTGAGCCGGTCGAGCTGAAAGTCGAACCGAGAGGCCCGACCTTGATGTTTGAATAGACAACGTAGGCGTTCGGATGGTTGGCTTCAACATCGGAAGGATCGCCAGAGGAAATGTCGCAGCTGCCACGAGCAGCACCGGGAGTAGTTGAAGAGGCGGTGGTTGGGTAAGTGCTGTCGAGCCACAGCATGTTGGCCGCGTGATCATCCCAGAGACTCATGACCAGAACCATGCCATCCGCAAGTCCAGCCCCCATGCCCGCCATACCGCCATGTTTAGTGAATACATCCTTGTCCCCGAATGCGGTCTTCTGGGCAGAGCAGAAGGAGTCGGTGATAGAGTTGCCAGTAACAGCGCTGATGGTAGATACAGACTGGGGGATAACCTTGCCATTCTGCACGTAGAAGCGCTTGATTTCCGAGAGGGTGCCGGTGGACGTGCCATCATCCGTGATAAACTGAGTCACCACAGTGAAAGGGGACTTGGTATCAACGATCTGGCTCGGGCCATAGAAAGACTTGTTGCCCATGCGATATGGGTTGAAATCACATCCATCGGGGTCACAAGTACCACCATAGCGGTCGCTGCTGTATGTGCCACCACAGGCATCTCCAGTGCACCTAGTCTGGGCTGGGTCATCGCAGGGATGGGGTGTGACTGCAGTGGAGATTGAGTTTGCCTCCCAAATATCCATCTCAGCACAGCAAGAACCATAATTGCCAGTGCCAGCGTTGACATCGTTGGAAGACGGCTTCCATCCTTCCACGTTGGCCTGGCCGTTGATGAACTTGAGGTCGCGCGGGCATTGCGCATCACAGTAACCAGTACCGTATTTCGCACCGGCTTTGTTGGTAGGATATCGTGCCATGCCACCATCTTCGTCCATGGCCACGAAGTAGAGCGCACCGTTCAAGCCACAGGGAAGGTTCGAGACATCGACATCGAAGGTGAACTCCTGATTGAGCAGCTGGAACATTTCGTACTTGCTATCATCCGCCATCAGGTAGAGACGCGAGCCGATGTTCTTTTGAGATGCCTGGGTGACGAAGTTCAGTCGCAAAGAGCTGCCGCTGGCGGTAACACCATAAGTGCCCTTGTAGTCGGCACCTTCTAGGGCGCAGTTGGTGGCACAAGTAACATCGTCCGGGCAGAGAGTTTTATCCCATTGATTGCCAGTATAGCAATTGGTGTAGCCGGCAGTGTTGTGAACCCAGCGCCAGTTGGCGTCGACGACAACCTTGCCGCTTTGAGAAGTGCAGCTACCTCCAGCTGTGCACTTTTGCCAAGTCAAGGACGGGTGGACTTCAGCAGTGTTTGTGCCCACCTGCTGTGCCTGTGCAGCCCCGAGAAAGGCGGCCAACAGCAGAGCATTTTTGTAGATCTTGAAGCAGAGAGTGGAAGCCATGATGTCCAGTGTTAATGTGCACTGAGTTGAGGCCTTGATTGCTGGGTGAATTGATGAGGAAATCGAGTCTGGGAAGGATACAGGGTCCTTTTATATTCCAATAGGAACTAGAGGGTGTTATCAGAGGATTCACATTGAGCTTCATGTCACGGCTCTACGGTCCGTATGACCGTATGGCAATAAACTGCCATATTTCCCAATGGAGAAGTACGACAAACACTCCGCGGACACGGAGGGAGTTCCCCAGACCCCGCCCCAGGCTTCAGAAGTAGTTGAAGTCTTTTTGTGGGGGAGGCGCCTTGGGCCTTAGTGCCACCGAGATAGCTGTGAGGACTTCATCGCTTGGTAAGGGGAAAATTTTGCATTCAGCTCACCAGACTAGGCCCCAGCGACGCAGCCACATCGGATGGAAACCCATTGGCGGCTAAATGGCCAGCCTCTAAGTTAAGCAGGGACAACGCCGTGTTGTGTATGACGCCCGATTTGAAAATGAAACATGTTAGCATACCCAGATTAGGAAAATACCTCAGATCCGTGACAAGGTAGTAACTACCCAGATTCTGCAGGATCTAGACTGGGGCAGGCTTTACCCCAATCCTCGGTAAATTGCGTTAGCTGCCCACGCTGGCTCGTGGGAGTGCAATGGAATGCATTAGCGTAGTGAAGGTAATTTGGTTTAATCACGGGGATTAAGGAACCAATGCGCGTGTCAGTAATCCGGTACCAGTCCCGAGGTCCCATGACACCTAGGTGAGATTGATGCATAATTCTGGTGCCGAGTGGCTTTTGGGTCGCGCCAAAGAAACGGTGGCTAAAAAGATGGAATCCTGCGACTATGGGGGATGTGAGAATATGAGTTGATATCTTTTCAGTTGTCAATACAAGTCCTAATGATAGATATAGACCAAAGAGATCAAAGTGATCGACGTGATGAAGATCAAGGCGATGAAGATCAAAAAGTAAACAAAAGAACGCCCAATCAATCACCTGGCAATGCCGGCAGATGAGTCATCGCCGAAACCGGTAAGTGGGATATTCACCAAAAAAAAAGAATTCAGAACAATTTCTCTCCATCGTCTCAGTCATTCGAAGGAATACCAGCGGATTCAACACCGTCATCTAATTTATTATGGCTTCTAGCTTCATTTTGACACTTTCCGGTCCCGACCGCCCCGGTATTGTCCACGCGGTCACTGCATTCCTCGTGCAGAACAACCTCAACATTATCGATTCCTCGCAATTCGGTGATCCTGCCTCTGAGCGCTTCTTTATGCGCACACAATTTGCGATTGCAAATGGAGGGGATGAAACCCCTGAACTCGAGAAATTGCGCACTGCGTTCGAGCCCACTGCCCAGTCGTTCTCCCTCGACTTCCAGATCAACCCTATTGCGAAAAAGCCCCGCGTGCTGATCATGGTCTCCAAGATCGGCCACTGCCTCAACGACCTGCTCTTCCGCCAATCCACTGGCCAGCTGAGCATTGAGGTGCCTTTAATCGTTTCCAACCACCCAGACTTCGCTACTCTCGCGGCCACCTATAATATCCCATTCCACCACCTTCCCGTCACCGCGGATACCAAGGCGCAGCAGGAGGCCCAGATTTTGGAGTTGGTGAGCCAACACAGCATTGATTTGATTGTGCTGGCTCGGTATATGCAGGTGTTGTCCCCAACCCTGTGTTCCGCCATGTCCGGTCGCATTATCAACATCCACCACAGCTTCCTGCCCTCTTTCAAGGGTGCCAAGCCCTACCACCAGGCCTACGACCGCGGTGTGAAGATCATTGGTGCCACTGCCCATTTCGTCACCAGTGACCTTGATGAAGGCCCGATCATCGAACAGAATGTCGTGCGGGTCAACCACGGCATGAGCCCCAAGGAGCTGACCCATGCCGGCAGCAACGTGGAGAGCAATGTACTCGCCACTGCTGTCAAGTACGTGACAGAGCGCCGTGTGATCTTGAACGGCCATAAGACTGTTGTCTTTAACTAAGGCATTTCAGTCTCACCCCATCCATTCCTGTGAATCACATTGTGCGCATATTAGACATTTGGCCATCAAGTCACCCCTTTCAGCGCCCCTTTCGTGGTACATCTATGGTTATTATAGACCATGGGACTACCAGGAAAAGAAAATCGAAATCGAAATAGATTCCGAGTTCGAATGTATATAATATATGCGTAAATATATATACATTATGTATACAGTTGATGAGAATACAATGACCCAAGTGGACTTGAGAACCTCCTAGATCAGTAGGACATGCAATATCCTAGGAATTTCTGTTTTCATCTTTTTATCTATTTTTTGCCCTTTTCCGCCCTGCGAAAACAAGCGCTCGGGCGTCGCCTGGCGGGGAAGATAAAACTCACCATCTGCACCGCTCAAAGACAAATTCTACTTCCTACCCATATCTCGAATCAATATGACTTATACTGTTGCCCCTCATCTCGAATACTTCACCATCCCTCTCACGGACTTCGCGGCCGCCCGACCTGAATTTGAAGGGTTTGGTGTTGGCGCGTACATTTTCTCTCATGCCGATCCCACCCCGCGAATCCTTCTTCTCCAGCGCGCACTGACGGACTCAATGCCCGGCTGTTGGGAAGGCCCTGGAGGCGCATGCGAACTGGACACCGACAAAACGTTACTGGATTCCCTTGTGCGCGAAACGCTAGAAGAAAGTGGATTGCATGTGTCTCATATTATTGACCTCGTCGCCGTGGATTGCTGGGAGCATCATCACCGTGGTGGCGGCAAAATTCGTCTTGCCAAGTACTCGTTCGTTATTGAGGTCCAAGAGGCCTTGGGATGGTCAGCAGGAAAACAACAATTGGTGCCAACACTCCAAATACCTGTCCAACTCGATCCACTGGAGCACCAGAAATTTGACTGGGCGATAAAAGAGGACGTTCTGCTTTCTATCCAGTCACTCAACGGTCCATACAGATTCCCATTGCCCTTAATTGGTCATCAAGCACCCAATATCCTCCGGGCGTTTGAATTAGTCGAACAACGAGAGAGCAAGAACTAAATGGTTCGAAGATATCGCTCAATTCTCGGAACGCGTATTCCGCACATTTATAGGACTTGGCTAACAATTTGTTCTCTTTTTCTCGGCACTGTAGAGATCTTTTGTAAGTGGACTTTACATCTCTCCTTCCCACATATCTAGGTTATTCCATGCCTCATCTCTTACTAGAGAGCATCAAGTAAAATACAACCACCACTTGTATAGGTAAAGGTTATCGTGCAGCGAAGGACGAACGCTGAGTATTATTACGAAAGGAAAATAGCTCAGTCGTAACGGACATAATTTATACACAAACGAAGAGACCAACCAATCCTCGAGGACCCGAGAAGAACGCGGACGCCCAAGTCGCCCACTCCTGATAATCATATGGCGAGTGAGACCTCGGCTGGCTTCATGGTTTTGCTCCTGCAGAAGCGGAGCTGGGTTTTGATGGCTTAGGCGGGACTTCCCCCGGCATCGGCTTGCGAGCCCACACTCTTCTCCTGTCCTGGTGGTCAGCCTGGCCCGTGTCGAACTTGATGGCAGATTAGAACTTACGCTTTGTGATACGCATGGTAGTTTGGGTTCTTCATTTCACTGCGCATCTTGGCACAGTGTACATGAACTTGCTCTTTAGACCACGGCTCGGGGTCACCGAATTTCGTTAGCAGCCACATGCACCACCCTTCCATACCAGACATCCAGTGTTGGCAATTGACCACACCTGCCTCCTTGAATTTCTGGTCTCTAGGCCACGGCCCAATTGGCCATTTGTAGATCTTTTCGTGCAGGTCCACAAATCCGGCGTTCTTGATGCTCTCCGACATGGTGAGGACGATATCGCAAGAGCGACCAGCGCGATCACCGCACTTTTGCATAAGTGGACCCCAAGAGGACAAGGCACTATCGGCTGGGAGGCTCCCATCGTCACTTGTAACAAAAGGGCCAACCTCGATCTGCTCGATCCATCCACCAGGGGCCATATTTCTGTTGTACGGTTAGATTGGCCCGGTCACTTTACTTTATTGACAACCTACTCAAAGCAGTGCCGGTAAACAAGTTCCCACTCAGAAGAGTCAAATGATCCGATCATATTGCGCATATGGATTAGATCAAACTGTTCGCGCCATGTCCAGTCTTGCAGCACATCATCGACCTCGATGACGCAATTAGGCGGCATCCAGGTGACCGGAGGTGGGAAAAGGTCAACCCCTCGGACGGTGGCATTCGGGAACATATCAGCGACATCGCTAGGAATGATGAGTATTTGACTTTTTCACTGGGGTCGGAACGGTCTACAGACGTACATGGCCCAAGTGCCCTTTCCGGTTCCAATATCGAGAACTTGTAACGGGCGTTCTCGGTCGATCCCGATGGGTGACCGAAACAGTGGATTAGCTCGATCGGACTCCATGATAAGATCCACGAGATGTCTGCCGCGATAGTCAGAGGCGTGTCCGGAACTAGGATTCGAATACGTACCCTGCCTCATAGGTCTCGAATTGTTGCTCATCAGATGGAATACTGTAAAGAAATGAGCCTATTCTTATTTATGACATTTTCAACCACCTACCAATATTCTTTGTTTGAAAGCGATTGATATCTGTGGGAGTATGAGTCTATGTTGAATATGATCAAGTGATCCAATCCGCGAAGCTCTTACCGCCTCCCATTGTCCATCAAACCACGATAGATCGATGACCTAATCGAGGTCGTTTCCCTAATGATGTGTAAGGAACATATGGAGTACAAGACATCGACCATCACATGCAAACTCACGACTGCCAGTCATCGGGGCCATAAGCGTTGCTCGGTGCGTATAAGTCTGGATCTACAGCGATGGGCTTCATATTGTTTCTCTCTCTTTATTGCTTTGCTTTTTTTCGTTACGAAGGCTGAGTATGAAAAGCAATCTTCCAAGGTTGGATATATGGGGGCGGGAGCGTGGGAAACAAAGAGAGACAAGGGAATAATCAAGCCCAACCGAGAGCGATCAAGGCTAATATTAAATGACGCGTGGATCCCTTTTGACTTTTTCCTTGTCACGGAGATATCGCTGATTGGCTGTGGATACGGCAACTTCGTCAACCTTGGAATTTGAAACCTTGGCGTTCCCGTTCCCCACACGGAAGAACCATCAGCTTCCCGCTGAATCTGCTATTGGCTGGGTGTACCATTGCCAACGGTACATGAACAACATACGATGTAAATATTTAAATATTTGTGTACATATTTGTACTATGTACGGAGTACGTATTTAGAGTATCAAAGATACTTTTTGACCTCTTATAACGTGTACTGACAGGCCAAACCCAAATTTAAATACCTCACCTTGGAAGCCCTCTGCCATTCATGAATCTGTCATCGACCACCTACGTAGGCAGCTTCGCCTGGCGCATTGCTTATTTGCTCATCTAGTGTTGCACAAACTCTTAGAACGACAATAGCCTTGACTAATCCCGAGATCCCTAAGGGCCCTGGGGCCAAGATGGATCAGATCGTAAGAGACGAGCTGTGTTGTACTCCTGCAGCCTAATGCTATGCGGCAAAACATGGACCCCGCCATAAACGTAGCATTGGAATTCATGTATGTACTCCGTAGCATCCGCAGGTCAAGTTCCTTCGGGGCTGCGGTCCCGTTCGAGCGGTGTGCAGACCGAATACCTTCTGTATCACTGCAGTTCACTGTGCAACCTCTGTACAACATTTATGAATTGACATTTAAGACCTGTTGGCCTTCAAGACTACCATAACAAATCTTGATAAATATCGACCAAGAATGATGACTGAAGGCAACTTGTCAACTCTCGAGCAATTAGTTCAAATTTTAGAACAGACTCGGGGAATCCACATAGACGTTCCAAATGGTGAGTATTCTTACGCCATTTTGTGCCCATTGCTCTAGGTAGCGTTGGTAATATTTTCATTCGGGCTTTTAGAGGCGTCCCATTCCACCCTAAATGCCCTCCAAAACTTAGAGTATATCTCCACAGTCCTTCGCACCGATCATACGAAGCAACGGGAGGCCGATGTTCTGACCGATGTCATTGGTATTTGCTATCAGCCAGCCATGCTGGGGGGCCTAGGAATATACAAGCATGATCCTCTGACAGTACAACAACAATCGGAAATCTTGTTCCTTGTGGATGCGTGGCTGGAATCACTCAATTCGGCCGACCGAGAAAAGTCAATCCCTTGCCTTCTAACACAAAGGCCGGAAGGGCGCCGAGGAATGACCATGAGCGAAAAGATATTTGCGATGCATGATTTAAATCACGAAGGGGTTGTGGCTCCAGGCGACATAATTCGTGTTCATGTCGATTGGGTACTTGCCTCCGAGGTGTCTTGGGCAGTAGGTTTGCTTTTAGAGGCGATGTGAGCTGTGGCTGATTATGAGTCTCAAGGGAATGGAAATGACCTATAATCAGCTAGGAAAGCCCGGAATATTTCGAAACGATCGCTTCTGGCTTTCTGGAGACCATGTTGTTGATCCCAGGGTTAACGAACTACCTCAAGTGCAGGCACTGATCAGTATAAGCGAGAGAGCGAAGAAAACCTTCAAAATGACGGAATACCAAGGCATGAATGTCAGTCTTCGTTTTGTGGTGTCTTTTGCAATCGCTGAATCACACCTATGAAGTACACTATTCTCCACACTGAGTTCTATCGAGAGCGCGCGCAGCCCGGAATGCTGGTTGTCGGCTCGGACTCACACACATGTTCATCAGGGGCAGTAGGTTGTCTCGCAATTGGACTGGGTGCTGCGGATACCACTTTACCATTGGTAACAGGAGAAACGTGGTTCAAAGTCCCAGAGACCGTCAATATACGCCTGATTGGAGCACCGAAGCCAGGTATTGGGGGTAAAGATATCATCTTGTATATCTTGCAAGTGCTTAAACGGAATACTATAGCATCTGATAGAATCGTGGAGTTCACAGGCCCAGCACTCAGACATTTGTCTCTTGATACCCGATTCGCAATTTCAAACATGACCACGGTTATGTCACCGCCAAAACTCAGTTCGGCCAAATTTACTGACATTGATGACAGGAACTTGGTGGAATTACTGGCTTATTTATGCCTGATGAAACCACCCACCAGTTCATTAGTACGCGAAAACTTGCTCGCCACAAATGCCATGCAACGTACTTCAGGCCCGATACCGATGCGGAGTATGCCGCAGTTCATGAGATCGACCTCACGAACGTGGGGTCTTTTATCGCACGTTATCCCAAGCCGGATGACGTGGTTCCAGTGACAGAAGAAGAGGGAATGGAATTGAATGGATGTTTTATCGGGGCATGCACTACCACGGAGGAAGATCTGATCCTCGGTGCTCTAGTAATGGAGCAAGCAATGAAAAGAGGATTAAAGCCTACCGGAAAGGGGAAGAGAAAGATTGTTGCCGGTTCAATGCCAATACTGTATCGCTTACGCGAACTGGGGTTATGCGATATATACGAAGACGCAGGATTTGAGATAGGCATCCCTGGGTGCAGTTATTGTGTCGGAATGTCAGCCGACCAGGCCGTCCAAGGAGAGGTCTGGATTTCCTCTCAGAATCGCAATTTCGAAAACCGAATGGGCAAAGGTAATGAGCATTCTTCAATGCCATGGAATAGTCGATTGAGACCACATGATTTAGGTTCGATTGGTCATCTCGCCTCTGCAGCCACTGTTGCAGCATCATCATTTGAAATGAAGCTAGTCGATCCTAGTGATCTGCTTGCTGGGATCGATTTAAGCCGATGGGACCAGCTCAGACCGGCAAGCAAACACTTTGGCGCAACTAACCCAAAGAGCGACGTGACATATTTTGAGCCATGTGGTTGTGGTGATTATCCTAGTGCCTCGGCGCAGACCCAGAAACGAAGAGAGAAAAGGCGGCTAGATAAAGAGGGAGAAAAACAGACTAAAAGAGTTCAAGGCAAAGTGCAGAGACTGGGCGATTTCATCGACACGGATGCAGTGCGTGCTTTCTGTTTCCTTATGTTGGTGAAGTGCCAGAGCTAATGGTAGTCTTCAAGCTGGCCCCTGCTGAGTTTCTGATTGGCATGAAAAATAACGCAGACGCTGGCATGTGCTGTCTGGTGCATACGCATCCAATATTCCGTGAACGAGCCCGGCAGGGTTTCAATGTTGTTGTTGGTGGTAAGGGTTTTGGTTGCGGGTCTTCACGCGAACAAGCAGTGATGGCATTATTAGGCAAGTCAAGTCCGACAATCTCACAGAAAACCGAATCCGAGATTTTTGACCACGGGTTTCTTTTAGGATGCGGTGTTCAATGTGTCATAGCCAAATCGTTTGCGTTCATCTTCCAACGAAACATGCCAAGCCTCGGGCTCCTAGGCATCACAATGGAAGATGAGTCCTTCTTTCAACTTGCGAATGGTGGAGTGTCAATTTCCATCGATTTAAATTCACGAATTATTGAAGTCGCTGGAAAGACGTTTGGATTCAAACTCAGTCAAATGGAAAGCGAAATCTTCCAATTTGGTGGGATTGCTTCGGCTTTTGGGCTGTTCGGAAACAAGCTGCTTCAGACAATAACCCCAACCAAATCCCCTCCAGGGCCAAAAGATGTGACAGTACAACAGCTGGATAAACGATTGCAGTGGTAAAATATCATAGCCAATCCCTGCGTCTTTGTCGTTTCATTGCGTGTTGGTGTGGATTAGGCTCGAATGGATGGAAAAAAGGGAGATAGTTGTTGAAAGTTTATATTTGCTCCAGCCACCTTCGTTAGTGTATGAAACGATAATATCGAAGAAAAACGGAGAAAGAGGGACAGCTATCGACTTGCTATAAAAAGGGAGCCTTCAAACCAAGGTAGCAGCAGTCTTAAAAGAGGAAACATGGTCGCTGGCCTCACGAAGTCAAGCAATAGATCAGCCTGGTTGAGTGACTGGCGCTCTATAGAGAGGAATAGTGACTCTGGTGTTCTCGGCTACCAAGATAATGACCTCATTCGCCAAGTATTTAGACTCCAGTAGCAGCATATTATTTCTCGCATCGGCCGAGGTAATTGCCCTGTGTGTCAAGAGACCCAAGAATCGGTCGTTCGTGCTCATTAAAGGAAGACGCTTTCTATCGCTCGTCGGAGGACAAGTTGCTAATAGCTAATGCCGTTACCCTCTATATGAGATGGTATTCACTTCCCCTAGCGGAGGTAAAGGCCGCTATTAAAGCGAAGGCTATCGAAAAGGAGGAACAATACTTGGCGGCTAAAGAGGAGTTCTTGAAAAACGATATACCTCCTCCGCCAGCCACTATACAATGGCTGGAGATCATAGAACATATGGTTGTAGGGAACCTGCTCTAGAGTCTCACTTGTACACGCTATCATCAGAATTCTAACAATCAATATATGGACTATCATGAGATGAGGTGTCGTCAAGGGTACATTTTCCCTAATGACTGTATAAGACTCGACGCGTTCGTCGGTTTTTAAACCGGATACGAACCATAAGCTACGGTTATAAATGGTCATGATAACTAGAACTATATCGACGTGGCCGAGAACGTTAGTAAAATCAATAGGGGTCCGTGAACCTAGAAAACTTTGTTTCTAGGATATCTATTCCTCTAACCGTGATGTATATTTATAGATACTAGTACTATCAACTTATAGTGACGAAACTTTAGCACCATTCGACGAGACGGTGGGAATATTAACTATTAGAATATATCAGATTATTCCTACGGCTAACCCTAATAGGTAATTAAGAACCCTTCACACTATCTGATAGTATAGCCCTCAGACCGCCTATTGAAGAAATTCGTCTAGTCGCTAAATCAGTGGTTTCAAGTATAAGAGAAATCCGTGCAAACTATAGAGAATGCTAGTTAGCTCCTCCCTAATTGCTCACTACTATAAGAATGTTGCTTTCCCTAAGTACTTAATCGGTAGGTCTAATGCTAGTAAGGTTGGACGACATCGAAGACCAGTCACCGTTACGAAAGGGTAGGCTATCTAGCCATACTATCTACGGGCAGGCATAAACCATAAACTCGGCGTATTTCCTCTACGCTGAAGCACTTCAAAAAACCTACTCTCTAGGCGACCATATAGTCCCGATTTATATTAGTGAGCTCTATAACCGAGATACTCCTATCCTAAGCTAACCAGCCATAGAGGAGATGCAGATGCTACATCTAGGCCAGGGTTAGGAACTGCACTAGACCTATCACGGAATAGTGCCATCTAAAGAGGACTATCTAAGAATGGTTGATGGGAGTTAGTAAGCTATATTCTTCGTTTATGGCCCTAATCTAACCTCGAAACAACTAGTCTACTCCGGATGTAAAGGAAAAGTACTATGGATGCGGAACCAAGACCTTGATGTACATTTAACTTCTTTGTCTCGAGCTTCTTTGAGGTTTGCCAAGGATTGACCCTGTGATCATCCTGACAACTGCCAGTGTCCGAAAGAGGACTCGGAAGCTAGCTGAACACATCATCGTGACAGGCACGATTCAGGGACGAAGAGGTACAAGAGTGTCTCCCCCGGGAAAATTGGACTTAGCAAGAATTAGTCTCTGCACAAAGAATACCATACGTTTCTCCCCCCCCCCCACTGTTAAACTCGCCTGACCAACAGGACTAGCCTGACAACTAGTATTTCTTTACACCGGATGCCCGCCCGACTATTATAGTCTGAGTCAAAGGCAAACAGGTTCGGATCACACATTCAATCTGTTTTAATATTTTCGGAGATCCGTCTATGTTGAATTACTAATCCTCAGTTATAGAAGCCTCGACGTATCCAAATTCATCACTAAGCTCGGCCTATTCTTCTAAGTTAAAGACGACTACCAGGACCTGACATCAGCTAAGGTATGTTTTAGTCGCGTCAATAATACACAGTTAGTCTATTAAAGCTTCTTAGTGCACCAATTCCGAAGGCCTTTACGGCGACCTCGATGAGGGAAAGATGTCATTTCCTATCATTCATGCCCTACGGGAGACAGACCCTGAGCTCCAAGCGATCTTCGAGCAGCGGAAGCGCACCAACCACCTTACACATGAACAGAAAAGGTTTATCCTGGATAAACTCCGTGAGAACGGCAGCTTGACCATACCTTCCGCATGGTGCAAGACATGTATCTTGCAGTTTGGAAGGAGCTGGAGCACCTTGAAGTCGCCACCGAGCAAAAGAACTGGATGCTTAGGATGCTGCTGCAGCGGGTGAAGATTTAAACCGAAAGACCATTGTTTTCGTCTTCTGGCGTGCTGCCCGAAAGACATCTCCAGGAGAAGGGCGTTTGCATCCGACGGCCAATTTGAGAGGCGAAAGACAGTGCCAGAGAAGGAGGTCTACGTATTGACGGAATCGAGAGGTCGGAGATGGACTAGTTACATAAATTGCGGATTGTTTTGTGCTAGTTAGTCAGTTAGTTATAGGTGGCTCCTGGGGCGTCAGCCGGAATTACTGGGCACCTTGACCTGTCCCGTCCCGTCATTTATATATTTACTTTCGTCATATAGTAGTCACCTAGGGTAGCACTTGCACAGGTTTTAGCAGTCACTTTATCCTTATACGTCGAGAGCTCCCTTCGACTACTACTATTTCTGACTACGGTCAGAAATTACTTATACGTTTAAAGCTTTATTTCATCACGTTTTCTGACCGTGTTCAGAGACTTGGTACGCCTTGCGTACCGCCTAGACATCACCGTAACCCAAACAGCCCA
>CAJVRC010000869.1:8297-50109 GCA_911456345.1 Penicillium egyptiacum | reverse complement strand
GGCTCACCCCCCCCCCCCCCCCCCCCCGGATGAACGAAAGCTATCGATCATGAATACATTTATATATGTTCATGCCCCGATCGATGATACTGTTCTTGAGGCTTAGGCCTTGTTTAGGCCTTGACAAGTGCAGCTGCACCTCGAGAAATTTGGTGCAATGGCCCGGTGCTGTGGGGTGCAGCGGTACCTTGAGAAATTTGGTGCAATTGCCCGGTGCAGCGAACCCTGGTGCAGCCAAGGCCAGATTTTGCCAAGAAATTACCCCATTCGGCTTGATACCGCCGATCTGGTAACCAACAAAACATATACAAGTCACGGGATAAGCCGAATTAGGCAATGTTCGCATTGTTTACAGTGCAGCTGCAGTGCAGCCAAAGTACCGCTGCACCGAACGTCGCCCTTGGTGCAGTCGGCCCCACGTACCACTGCACCAGTACCGCTGCACTTGTCAAGGCTTAGCCCGATCATTCTGTGGGCCCTTAGCAGTTATGGGTATTAGTCTCACGACACATTAGCAAGAGATAGCGAGCGCGAAGGGCTCTCCTAGGCCATAGAGAGCCATTTTCACTAGGTTCATGGTTGAAACTTCAAATCGTACTAGTCATTATATATATCCTAGGCTCACCTTTCACAAAGTCAGTTGCATCTGTTATACGCCAACCGCACTTGTACGCGGAACACTATTTATGCGTCCATCGTTGCGATAGGCGCAAAGTGATATTTCCCAAAACGGGCGTTCAACTGCAGACCCACCCAGGAGTCCCCACAGTAGAGGCGACTTTCCTATCCTCGCATAATCCTAGTTCCCCGTCGCTGCCACTCAGGTGGACTATTTTTTTGACTATAGTAAAAGGCTAGATTGTTAAAGCAAATGTGAAAGTGGGAAAATCATCTTTTCCACTTTACTTTGGAGAAATGCACTTTTGCGTTTTATGTACGCATCGGCAAAACACCCACGTTGCTAGTCGGCGCATCACAGCCTTGGGGACTGCCACACATGTATTTAGTCAATTCATAAAATATACCCAGCTTACGACATTCCAGTGACTACAGTAAGCCCTTGCGGGGTGGGAGAGGTGGGACAGGTTGGGGAGAGCAGGTTGGTCGAGGAAGTTGCCACTTTGGGTCGAGTATGGGTTTAGCGAGGGAATCCGAGGTTGGTGTTGGAATGATCCTCCACTATATTAGATACCGTTGGTGTTAATTGGGGCTGAAACTGTATATTGAAGTTGGCAGCACTCGTTTGGAGTTGTATCCTGTCCGAGGAAAGATGGGGACTAGGAGTTGACTGTCTAGGCGAAGGGGATGCGTTGGTTGGGTGGGGGAGTGTGTTGGGGTTTCCGAAGTTCTTTTTGTCCTGATAGATGACTTGCCATATGCAGCCTGCTGGATGAAGTTGATGTACCTTTTCGAAAATGGTGCACTTGAAGATGGGCTAGGCGCTTGGCCGATCGATAAGCAAAGTAGCATGCCACGTCTCCGACCCGAGGCTCGTAGTAGAAGCCATTATGGGCCAGTTGACGCAGCGTGACGATAGGGAGCACTTGTCTTTAGAATGAAAGAGATCTGGCGGCGATGGTGGAGTAGGTGGTCGAAATAAGGAATACCTCCTGGACGTTGTGATG
The DNA here is from genome assembly GCA_911456345.1 of Penicillium egyptiacum. Classification (NCBI taxonomy): domain Eukaryota; kingdom Fungi; phylum Ascomycota; class Eurotiomycetes; order Eurotiales; family Aspergillaceae; genus Penicillium; species Penicillium egyptiacum. The sequence continues at coordinate 48,484 of CAJVRC010000869.1, read as the reverse complement.
TGGGGTACAGTCGTAAATAATAGTTCAAATTTAGCATCCGTATTCAACTCGTAAGGTCGCCAGGATCTTTAAATTGTTAGTCTGGAAAACAAGTTAGACAGACAGACGCCTGCTAATATGGAGACGTGGCAGGAATACGAAATCCTAGTTTGTTACATGTAGCCAGTTGCCCTCTCGAGTGACCACTGCGAATGAGCGAGCTGAATAGAGACACTACTAGTGGATAATGTTTCTTTACTTCTGTAATAGGCTTGACCTCCTAATAGGGGACAAACATCTGCGGAACTGATTGGTCAAAATCATGCTGATATTGGATAGGCTAGTCTTCAAACGAGGACGATGGCCACTAGGTCGTGTCACAATAACCATGATCTTCAACCGTATGACATCTATAGCTTAAATTATCAATCAGGTGGTCCTAATTCGAGAGACACGCGGCTAAGATACTTCTTTCTATTGAAGATGTCTTCGGAAGAAAACATACGAGCTATTTATAACGCGACATAGGTATAAGAGTTGCAAGAATCTAGGGCAATACAAATTGTCCAAAGGCTGAATATAGGATTATTCTGTCGCTAATATAATACGAAATGACGAACAGCCGATGGCCAATTTTGTCGCAGACATAACAAAAGCAACGGAAGTTGCTGGTCGATATTCAGCAGGTAACCAAAGGAGGTTGAGTCCATTAAATGTTACCCAAGAACGGTTGTCACTCAGACCATAGCCATATTGTTCTGGCAAGGTCGGACAGTGATGAGTGGACGTGACGGGACTCGTGGATCCTATATCAAACGTACCAATTGATGTGTACAGTCGATGACTGGAATTGACTTTATAAAATTGAACGAAGTAGAGGTGATATATACTTCTAATTCGCACCGGCCGGTAGCCGGGTTCCAGGTCCCCACTGGTGCTTCCAGTTCTAGTTATTTGCAGATGCCAAGATGCCGAGCATCTCAAGGGAAACAACACGATCCAATGATATTCTGCCGTTGTTCAGCTGAAGGGGTCAATGCAGTGGTCACGCGACTTGGGTGATTCTCACCCCGATTCTCACCCTGTCTTGATTCGTCTGCGAAGTTGGTCTTCAATGCTCAGCCTAAACGGGGAGCTTGGTACGGCTCGTCCCACAGCCGACAGAATACACTATGAGGAATGAGACTTCAGGAAAGATCATTTATGTAAACAATAGGTCTCACGAACCGTGAAATCTATTGAGTGGTAAGTTAGACCAGAGATGAGTGCGTTCCAGGGACTGACATCCGGGTGTTGATTTATCTCTTTGTTGAGCAGGCACACCCAGAAGGCGGCTCCCACCAATAGCATTGTTTTTCTTGCCGCTCGCTGCTGCGCTTCGTGTCCACTACGAGGCTCGAGGCTGAGCTTTCCCGGTTTGCGACAATTTCTCTTCTCTCCACCTTGCAAGCTTTCTGTCTCTTCTCATCAAAGAGATTTTTTAAACCTAAATTCTTATTGTTCAAGAAACTTGCACGATTAGTGTAACATATCGGTTGCATCCTCGATTCAAGCCTCTACTGCACCGCAGACGTCCAGACTTCCGTATACAAAACTGCGATCGTGGAGAAAGTACAATTTTTGCAGGTTTTTGGTCGAGTAGCAGGCATGTCTGACCCTGGGAGCTACACCGTGGGCTGGATCTGCGCCTTAGCCGTGGAATACGTTGCCGCACAAGAATTTCTCGATGAAGAGCACGAAAAAGCGAGCTTTGTGTCGCCCAATGACACCAATGATTATACGTTAGGCAAGATGTGCGAACACAATGTTGTCATCGCCGTTTTGCCTGATGGTGAATATGGCACAGCTTCCGCGGCCAATGTAGCAACAAATATGCTCACCACATTTCGCAACGTCAGGATAGGTCTCATGGTCGGCATTGGGGGTGGTGTGCCAAGTGAGAACCACGACGTTCGTCTTGGCGATGTTGTGGTCAGTGCGCCCCGTCGGGGTGTGGGTGGTGTGTTCCAGTACGACTTTGGCAAATCGATACAAGGTCAGGGTTTTCAGCATACACGGTTCTTAAACCAACCACCAACTCTATTACGGACCGCTATGACGGGGATCCAGGCGCAATACGAGAGGAAGGGACATCGGCTCGAGGAGGCCATCAATAGCATTCTCGACAAGAACGCGAGACTACGCCGAAAGTATGAACGGCCGGAATCAAACACGGATAGGCTCTTTCAGTCCAACGTGACCCACGAGCCAGAATGCGGTGCCGCATCTTGTACAAATGATGCCTCAAACTTGATTCTGCGACGTGAACGCACCGAAAACGAGGATGATCCTGCTATCCACTACGGTCTGATTGCTTCTGCCAACCAATTGATGAAAGATGCTTTGGTTCGAGATAGACTCGCAGCGGAAAAAGACGTTCTCTGTTTCGAAATGGAAGCTGCTGGGTTGGTGAACACTTTTCCCTGTCTAGTTATCCGAGGCATCTGCGACTACTCGGACTCGCATAAGAACGAAACATGGCAAGGGTACGCAGCGATGGTGGCAGCTGCATACGCCAAAGACCTGTTACAGAGGATGCCTCTGAATAAGATCGAGGCCGAGGAGAGGATTAGCGTTACCATATCGGGTTAGTGTAAGGCAATCTTAGAATACGTTCCGAACCAAGATTGACCTAAGGCACTGTACAGACGCGCTGAAAAGCGCCAACCAACGCCTAGACCGAGCGTACGATCAAAGAGAACAACACCATAATGAACAAAAGACGCGAGCTTTGACGGACCAGCAACAACGTTGTCACCAAGTTTTCAAGATATCGAGTTACACGGAGCAAAAGGACATCAATCCACGACGAGCAGAAGGAACCTGCCAGTGGGCTCTACAAAGCCCTGAATATATTCGTTGGTGGGAGAGCAATTGCAATGACCTTCTATGGGTTTCAGCCGATCCAGGCTGTGGAAAGTCTGTACTAGCCAGATCGATTATCGATGACTTCGTGCAATCTTTTAATCCAGCAGCGACAATATGTTACTTCTTTTTCAAGGACAACGATGAACAGAATCATCTTGCTGCAGGACTGTGTTCCGTATTACATCAGCTCTTTAGCCAGCGGCCACATCTATTGCACCATGCTATACCATCCTGGGAAAAGAACGGGGACAGACTCCGAGAAGAGATTGATGAACTATGGCAAATATTTGTAGCAGCAACATCAGCTGATATATCATGCAAGACGATATGTATATTTGATGCACTTGATGAATGCCGTGAAATTGATCAGAAACGATTGATCGAGAAGCTCCAGGTCTTTCACCGCAAGCCACGTTCATCAACACAGTCTACTTATTTGAAATTCTTGGTCACCAGTCGTCCATATGACCATATCCAGAATCGCTTTCGAGCGATCACGGCCTCCTTCCCATATCTCCATCTAAGGGGGGAGGAAGAAAATGATCAAATCCACAAGGAGATTGATCTGGTCGTGAAGATTCGAATAGAGGAGCTGGCTAAAACAGCATCTTTGTCCTGGGATATACAGCAGCAACTCGAACACCAGCTTCTACGAATGGAACACCGCACGTATCTTTGGTTATATCTAGCCATTGATGATATTCAATCTACATTCGAGAACAGCCTTCGGCCTGCCGAGGAATCTATTCGAATGATACCTCCTTCAGTGGATAAGGCGTATGAGAGAATTCTTAGTCGCGTCCCTTGCGGTCAGGAAAGTACTGTGAGAAAGGTCTTACAGATAATTGTTGGAGCACGACGTCCTTTGACAACAGCGGAAATGGCCATGGCGCTAGGTATATCCATCTCTCCACGATCGCAGACTGCAGCACAGACTGGACTAGACCCACAACAGATGGGCCATAAACTCCGTCGTCTATGTGGGTTATTTGTTTTCATTAATAGTTCCAAGATCTACCTCATTCATCAGACAGCAAAGGAATTTCTAATCGAAAAAGCATCGAAAGATCTCCATTTCGCATACTCATGCAGCCTAACTGATACTGAAAATCAAATGGCTCTTGTGTGTGTGCGCTACCTGTTGATGGAGGATCTGAAGGAGGATGAAGGCGAATCGTGCTCTCTCCCGCAAAGCTTCTTAGAGTATTCTGCAGTACATTGGGCCGAACACGTACAGAAAATGACTTTGCATTCAGACCAAGAAGTAACCGATCTGATACATCGGTTATATGACATGAGTGGAAAGCGATTCAATCTATGGTTTCCAATCTTTTGGATGGCAGTGGCTCAACACCACTCTGGTTATGTGCCTAAACTGAATGCACTGCACCTGGCAGCATTTAACGGTCACGACCAACAGGCTAGGGCACTACTTGCTGTAAATAAAGAGGTTCTCAACACACCAGATGATACACGAACATATCCGGTCATATGGGCTTCGCTAAATGGGCACGACAACATGGTGCAGCTGCTCATAGAACGAGGGGCCGATGTCAATGCCCAGGGCGGGCCCTACGGAAATGCCATCCAGGCTGCTTGTTCCGGCGGACACGAGAATATCGCGCACATGCTGCTTGAGCGCAAAGCCGATGTTAACGCCCAAGGTGGAGAACATGGAAATGCCCTCCAGGCTGCCTGCTACGGGGGACATGACAAAATTCGAATTGCGCAGATGCTACTTGAGCGAGGAGCCGATGTCAACGCCCGGGGTGGACGCTACGGAAATGCCCTTCAGGCTGCTTGTTATGGGGGACATGACAAGATTGCACAGATGCTGCTAGAGCGGGGAGCGGATGTCAATGCCCAGGGTGGTTCCTACGGGAATGCCCTACAAGCTGCTTGTGCTGGAGGACATGAAAAGGTTGTACAAATACTACTTGGGCGGGGAGCCAATTTCACCGCCCGGGGCGGGCCCTACGGTAATGCCCTCCAGGCTGCTTGTTCCGGCGGACACGAGAAGATCGCGCAGACGTTGCTTGAGCGAGGAGCCGATGTCAATACCGAGAGTGAAAATTGCGGAAACGCCCTTCAGGGTGCTTGTTCGGGAGGACACGACAAAATTGCAGAGATGTTGCTAGAGCGAGGAGCCGATGTCAACGCCCAGGGTGGACACGACGGAAATGCCCTTCAGGCTGCTTGTCATGGGGGACATGACAAGGTTGCGCAGATGCTACTTGAGCGAGGAGCCGATGTCAACGCCCGGGGTGGGTACTTCGGAAGTGCCCTCCAGGCTGCTTGTTATGGGGGACATGACAAGGTTGCACAGACGCTGCTAGAGCGGGGAGCGGATGTTAATGCCCAGGGTGGTTACTACGGGAATGCCTTACAAGGTGCTTGTTCTGAAGGTGACGATACGATTGTGCAAATCCTCTTGGCGCACGGGGCCGATGTCAACGCCCGCGGTGGACGCTACGGAAATGCCCTCCAGGCTGCTTGTTATCAGGGACATGACAAGGTTGCACACATCCTACTAGAGCGCGGAGCCGATGTCAACGCCCAGGGTGGGGACTTCGGAAACGCTCTTCAGGGTGCTTGTTGTAAAGGGCACGACGAGATCGCTGAGATGCTACTAGAACGAGCCGTCGATGTCAATACCCAGGGTGGGCACTACGGAAATGCACTTCAGGGTGCTTGTTCGGAAGGACACGGCAAGATTGCACAGATGCTACTAGAGCGAGGAGCCAATCTCCACGCCCAGGGTGGTTTCCACGGAAATGCCCTTCAGGCTGCTTGTAGTGGACATGACAAAATTGTACAGATGCTGCTAGAGCGAGGAGCTGATGTCAACATCCAAGGGGGGTTCTACGGAAATGCGCTTCAGGCTGCTTGTTCCGTGGGACATGACAGAATCGCACAGATGCTACTTGAGCGAGGAGCTGATATTAACGCCCAAGGTGGAGAATACGGAAATGCGCTTCAGGGTGCTTGTTGTGAGCTACAGGATACAACTGAAATTGCACAGATGCTACTTGAGCGAGGAGCCGATGCCAACGCCCAGGGTGGTTCCTACGGAAATGCCCTCCAGGCTGCTTGTCATGGGCAACATGAAAAAATTGAACTTGCACAAATATTACTTGAGCGTGGAGCCGATTCCAACGCCCAGGGTGGACGTTACGGACATGCCCTTCAGGCTGCTTGTTTTGAAGGGCATTACAAGACTGCACAGTTGCTGCTAGAGCAAGGGGCCGATGTCAACGCCCAGGGTGGACACTACGGAAACGCCCTCAAAGCTGCTTGTTCTGAAGGACATTACAAGATTACACAGATGCTATTGGAGCGAGGAGCCGATGTCAACACCCAGGGTGACAATTGCGCAAACGCTCTTCAATGTGCTTGTTATAGGGGTCATTATATGATTGTAAAGATGCTGCTAGAGCGTGGAGCAGAAGTCAACGCCCAAGATGAAGACTACGGAAATGCTCTTCAGAGCGCTTGTTCCGAAGGACACGAAGGTATCGCGCAGATACTACTCGAGCGGGGAGCGGATGTCAATGCCCAGGGTGGTTACTATGAAAATTCTCTTCAGGGTGCTTGTTATAAAGGGCATTACAAGGTTGCACAGATGCTGCTAGAGCGTGGAGCAGAAGTCAATTCCCTAGGTGGACACTACGGAAACGCCCTGCAGGCTGCTTGTTCAGGCGGACATGAAAACATCGCGCAGATGCTACTCGAGCGAGAAGCCGATATTAACGCCCTAGGTGGATATTACGGTAACGCCCTTCAGTGTACTTGTTATAGGGGATTTTACAAGATTGCACACATGCTGCTAGAGCACGGAGCCGATGTCAACGCTCAGGGTGGACAGTACGGAAACGCTCTTCAGGCTGCTTGTTATAGGGGACAAGACAAGATCACGCAGATACTGCTAGAGCGGGGTGCCGATATCAATGCTCAGGGTGGGGAAAATGGAAATGCCCTCCAGGCTGCTTGCTTAGAAGGACACGAGAATATCGCGCAGATATTGCTTGAGCGCGGAGCCGATGTTAACGCCCAGAGTGAAAATTGCGCAAACGCCCTTCAGTGCGCATGTTATAGTGGATATTATAAGATTGTACAGATGCTGCTAGAGCGAGGAGCTGATGTTAACGCCCAGAGTGAAGACTACGGAAATGCTCTTCAGTGGGCTTGTTCCGAAGGACACGAAAGCATCGCGCAGATGCTACTCAAGCGTGGAGCCGATATCAATTCCCAGGGTGGACACTACGGAAACGCTCTTCAGGCTGCTTGTTATAAAGGGCATTACAAGGTTGCACAGATGCTGCTAGAGCGTGGAGCAGAAGTCAATTCCCAGGGTGGACACTACGGAAATGCCCTCCAGGCTGCTTGCTCCGGAGGACACGAGAAGACCGCGCAGATGTTGCTCAAGCGCGGAGCCGATGTCAACGCTGAGGGTGGCTTCTACGGAACTGCCCTCCAGGGTACTTGTTATGAAGGGCATTACAAGATTGCACAGATGCTGCTAGAGCGAGGAGCCGATGTCAATTCCCAGGGTGGGCCCTACGGAAATTCCCTCCAGGCTGCTTGTTCCGGCGGACACAAAAACATCGCGCAGATACTACTCGAGCGAGGAGCCGATATTAGCGCCAGTAGTGGGCACTATGGAAACGCCTTTCAGGCCGCTTGTTATAAAGGGCATTACAAGGTTGCACAGATGCTGCTCGAGCGAGGAGCCGATGCCAATGCCCAGGGGGGGGCCTACGGAAATGCCCTCCAGGCTGCTTGCTCCGGAGGACACGAGAAGATCGCGCAGATGTTGCTTGAGCACGGAGCCGATTTCAATGCCCAGGGGGGGGAAGATGGAAATGTCCTCTAGGCTGCCTGCTGAAAAAGACATCAAAAGATCGTGCTTGGGCGAGGGACTGATTAATTGACACCCCACTCTCCTAACCCAGATGACTTACCACTTCATGAAATTTCCATAACATATAGTCTATACGCTAAGAAGATTTATTGTGATCCCTCTATTTCTTTGTCCCTGGCCCCTTTGGTAACAGTGTTGGGATCCTTACGGGTGATATTGATTGCTAGAGAATGAACATGCAGTAAACTCATTGAAGTTCGAGACGCTGCGTTGATCAACTAGTTAGTCTTGCAAGAAAGCAATCAAAGTGCATTTATAGTATGTATTTTGTTTTTCTTCTTCTCAGTCACTTCCCCTTCGTGTCGTGTGGCAGCTTAGATGAATCAACCGTCGAGTATGCCCTCTGCATTTAATTCTGTTCATGTTTTACTTACTACAGAGTACACTGCACATTATACAGCAAAGTATGCGGCCAAATACTAAGCATTATCTTCAGGCATCAGTAATAATATATTGGTCTCTGATGGATAAACAATAGCACAAATATCCCAATACAGGGGCCCGGAAATAGAGATTGCTTGTCTCGGGTGGAACCTGTTTGCGCTAGTGGATCTATCTCTCATGAGCTTCTTCGACTGGCAGTGAATCGCAGAAAATCCTCTACGTGAGCAAGACGTATAGAGAGACCGTGAACCGTTGGTTTCTCCGGAAGAAGTTACAGATCACAGATACGGATTGTTCGTCTGAATGCGGCGTAGATGAAATTTTGAGAGCGATATTGCGACTCTCGAAGACTATTAGGTCAGCCATGTTACATCGACCGAAATCGCAAGACTCATTCCGGGATTGGACCGCGCTACTCTACAACGGGGCGTGGTATGCAAAAGAATATGGCAATACTTCGGATACAAAGGATACGGCAGGTATGTCGACGAAGAAAAGAATGAAGATTGGCGACGCCGAAGATGAAGCTACCTTAAGCCTACTTGGAGACGCGGTATGTAGCCGACATAGTAATAATACTAAAACGCGCATGCAGAATAAGTGCTTACAACGAGAAAGCAGTATGAGCCAAGGGATAAATACAAAGCGACCAAAATTAGATTATTTGTCAATGTTCCACCGTGGACGCACTTCCTCAACCGATCATCACTATAGATCATTTCTAAGTATAGATATAGCAAATTAACTATGAGGTAAGAACAGCCAATTGAGATAAAGCTTGTCGTCCCGAAGGGTTTGCAGGTTTTGCATCACTTGGTGGCCTCAGGCACTCCACAGGGAGTGGATGCCTGAGGCTTGCCAGGCCCTAGGGAGTGGTCCTATACGCACAAAAAAGAAGGGTTTCTATTGGCTAGGGAGCGAGGGATCCACCGGTTATGTAATTCATTCGCTTATATGGCCTAGCTAGTACTACCCAATAGAAACCATGCGATCCTTACAGAATCTCAAGCTGCTGGAGCTTGGGCCACGTGACTGTATGTGGCTGCCTGATGGTTCAGGCTAGTACTGCGTGTTTGGCTGTGGGGTAACGTATTTCACAAGCGAGTGGATCAGCCAAAATACCATAGTAAATCTACATTTATATCTCAACAACCATATGTTTATTTTATCTCCTTGTTTGTCGATAGTTATTGATAAGACTTATTAGCACTATATATCAATTTCGAAGAGGGTAGAAGACTATCTTATTATCATTTCAAAAATTACCGAAAAATACGTTACTAAAATCTAGAAATATATATATTGCAGTCATAAAGACATGAACTTTTCCCAAACTCCCTAAATATGCTAGATATCACGTAAAAAGCATCAAGCTATAAGGAAAATTCCCTATAGACAACCGTTGTTGAGATATCAAGTTGTAATTTATCGCATTTACTATGTGTTTTGGGGGTGGCCAGCTCGCTTACCGAATACGTTAACTATTAGTTGACTAGTTAGTTAGATAGCTCTCTCTCTCCTTCCCCTCTCCCCTTCCCCCCTTTCTCCCCTTCTCCCCTTCGTTCTCTCTTTAGTTCTCGTTAGCTGGTAATCCAGATCGCCTGGCTGCCTCTCTTCCTTGCGCTCTGCTCGCCGTCAGGTTCTGAGCCCTTGCTTGACCTCAAGTCAGTTCCGAGCACTCGACTCGATCTTTCCTACTAAGACTCCATCAGATCTTGATGCAACACGGCGAACGCCATGAAGCCGCCGAATTTCCACTACGTCCCAACCGAAAGAATGAAAATTGGAAGCTACAGCGCTATACGCATAGTACCCCGTTTGCAGTGTGCACTGGGTACGATGGGCAAAAAGAACCCCGTTAGATGCACAGCCGATGTGTATTGTCGAAATATGAGACAAAATTGTTGGCTACTGGAATATTCATTTTAGTTCTGTAATGTTGATTATGTACGAAGTAGGCTTCAAGTAAGACATAATTCATTCACCTCACTGCGTTGCATAGTACCACCAAAATGTCAATCAATGCTGAATCGTGACATCAACCTTTAAACATCTTCCGCCTTCTTCCCTTCTGGATCAGAAGTGTCATGTGGTTCGTAGGGTATCTCGTTCCATGTGTCACTTGCTCCAGGAATAGGAACCATCCAGGCTAGGATCCAATAAACTGCCCCGGAGACAATGAACCCCGAAAAGTAGTTAATATTGTAGATATACTTGGCTCCCATAGGAACATGGACACCAATGGCGCCAGCAAAACCAACAATGTTGACTAAGATGCCGCTTATGTAGGCGGCATAACCGTGCCAGGAAACCCCTAGGGTTCCGTAATAAAGACCATCCCGTTGAGCGCTATACAGCGCTTGGATATCAAGGAAACCCTTGCGGACTAGATAGTAGTCGCTAGCCATGACTCCTGCGATAGCAGAGAGAAATACCGAGTACGCAGAGAGGTACAGGGTGAATTTACTCGAAGATTCAACCAAGGTCCACTATAATGGGTGATTAGTATTTGCCACTAGTGAGCTTTTGAAGTTACTGACCGGACACATGGCAAGGCCAATTGCCGCACACAGATATCCGCCGCGTCGAATCGTGCAAAACCGAGGGAGAAGAGCTGTGAGATTTGTACCAGCTGACACGGAGTTGGCTGCAATATTTGTCCCTAGCTGTGCCAGAGCAAAGCCAGCTCCGATGACAAAAATCCCAAATCGCTCGGCAGAGCTTGCATCCTGCAAAAACATACCAAGAAGGGTAAGGGGGTTCCAAACCGCTTGACCAAATATAACACTTGACGATGAGGAAACAATGATCCCGATGAATGATGTGACGGCAAATCCAACAGGAATTGTGATTAGCTGGGGCCATAGTGCGTCCTTAGGGTCGCGAGCATATCTTGTGAAGTCGGGGTTGTTGATAACTAATGCTGCAAAGTTCGCGATACAGTTCATAATGCTTTTCACAAATGCCCAGGCCAAAGCACTGCCATGAGCTTTGTTAGGTTGGTCAATTATCGGCCCGAGTCCGTGGGCACGAGCAATTGCCCAGCCAAAAAAGGCAATAGCACAAGCCGGGGAAAAGTATGCCTTGGCCGTAAAAACATGCCGGACCTTATAAATGGGAAACCAAAGAGCCGGCAAGGACAGCAACCAAAAAATCAAGAAGCTAACAAACTGCTTAGTGGTTACCCCTGATGAACTGGGAATTGTATTCGGCAGATTGTTGTAGCTTGGCCAAATAGCAGCAATCATCAAAGTCACACATTCACCTGAAAGTCGAAAGAGTTAGCTCATCCATCAGTGAGTGTTGTCTTCAAATAAATTACCTCCTAGATAGCTCTTTGTTTTGGAAAGTTAGAATCGAACGCGCGTGTAGGAAAGCTTGCGTACCTGTACACCATACCAAATCACAGCCATTGCTGCTCGGTTGATGATCGGCCAAAACGAACCCCAAATCCCGAATGAAGCTCGATTGGCCACCGCGAAAGGAATGCGATAGATGGTAGCAATGCGACCCAACATGTAAACGAAGATGGCTGCCACAGTGTAACCAACCCAAACGCATAGCCAAGACTGCCACCAAGAAAGTCCATCGACTATCATTGAGGATGAGATCATCCATGTGTTCTGCGAAACAGGGTCAGATACGCTTACGCATGCTCAAAGACCCAGGACTGAGCGGGAGGAACCGTCTCTTGTAGCCCTGAGTGTACAATATCAATGTAAACTCACCACATTTAAGGAATCCGCAATCCAAAACGCAACAAAATTGAGCCATCCCCATTGACGGCGTTCCGGCTCAACTAAAAGCGAACGATCGACGCATCAGCTGTGTACATATAATGGTCAATAAACCACATTGGCCTTTCTTCACGAGGAGAAAGATGATGATTTCAGACCCCTATAATTGATATGGGAAGTCTCAGGAAGACCCTGGTCATAGTCTCACCTGGTCGAAGATCATCGTTTGTCAACATCAGCTGTGCCGTTGACAATCCAGGCTCCGTAGGCACCTGGAGCTTGTTGAGCCAGAACTTCAACTTGCCGCCTAGGGTCATGTTGAGGACAAAATGCGTTCTATTATGAAGTCAAGCTGTTTAAGCGCATCAGACGTGGTATTATATAAAAGTGAAGTGAAACCAAGTTTATAGCTTAGACGCAGCTGAAATATAGGCTGGTCACAGAAAATAAAGTAGAGGATGCTGGCCTAATGTATTGATTGCAGTTAAGGCGACCAAATGCATCTACGGCGAAAGCCGCAATACATATTAGGTAGATCCCGACGTATATCATCTTTACCGACGGGGAACCAGCCCATTCTATGGGAACTCTAACCCTCAGCTTTGCCGACGGGCATGTAGACCCATGCCTTCTGAACTCTAACCCCGCATTTGATGAATTTCGTGGTTTGTTACTAGCACATATACCTAGGTACCCCAGTAAATGCCCGTTTACGATGGATGATAGCTGCCCATCTACCCCAACGTGTGACGAAGAGTGTCATTTTAGGTAACAAGGTTTCCCCGCGCTGAGCTCGCTTTCTTCACGTCAGACGTTTTGTATCATCCTCACCATGTGTTTACCAAGGCAATTACATATAGACACGGGTCCTGGGGGTATAGCACACTAGGCGAACAAGTGCAAGGAAAACCAGTACTCCGTCATTCACGCAGCTAAAACCAACATCGATCGGTCTATTTTGAGCATAAGGGCCCCTTCCTTCGCCCCTCATGATATGTTAGAAGTCATTTTAGATTAAGCTTTCGGCGTCTGAATGTGGCTCTCCCTTTTCCGAACACCTTGTCGTAGGAAAAAGCATTGGGAAAAGAGAAAAAGAAAGAGAAGCTTTTATGGAGCATTTATGTCTGTAGAACCTTACCGCCCTAAGTATACTGAAAGTGGTCCGTAATCATCTGGGATTCCTAAAGGACACACATACACCAAGTCTTTCCGATTGTTTGCCGGAAGCTGATGTATGCGAAGGGGCAGAGCGGCCAAAGGTCAAATGCCTGATTTTTCACTAACGTATTTCACTACCGAGCTGCGCAGTCCGACACAAATAGTAAATGCGATAAATTACAGTTGGATATCTCAACAATAATTGTCTATATGAACTTTTCCTTGTAGTGTAATGCTTTTTATATAATACCTTGCCACTTGGGGGAGTTTTAGGAAATTTGAAGAAAGTAATAACTGAGATATATATCTCTATAGAGTTCAGGGATGTAATTTTCGATACCATGACAATGCCAGTTTTCAATCTATCTGAAATTGATATATACTACTAAAAAAGCTTATCAATCGCTATCGGCAAATTAAAAAACAATAAAAAGACGTTGGGTGTTAAGATATAAGTGTAGCATGTATCGGATTTACTATGGTGTTTCAGCTGCGCAGCTCGGTGGTGTGCGCAGCTCAGTAGTGAAATACGTTAGTGAAAAATCAGGCAGTTGACCTTTGGCCGCTCTGCTCCTTCGCAGATGTACGTCTTTGAACTCTAACCCCGCAGTTATCGATTTAGGTTCCCTCTCTGATCTAGACCTCGCTGGCAGCTGTTAACATTAGACCTCCAATGGCTTTCGCCTCAAACCTCGCTACCACTTTCCTAAGACATGTTAACTTCCTTACTGAAGGTTTGAGCTGGCTTTGTTGGGCGTCCTTAGTCCTTTCCTACATCTTACCCTTGGCCGTCATACCATAAGATCGGGCCGAATGTTGAAATGGTGGCACCCCAGAACGTTGGATTCGGACTTGTTTGATTGCTATTAGGACAGTTCTAAGGTTATAACTATTGCTCTACTTCTACGCGTAATTGGCACCCAAGGAACAAATTGATTAGATGATACTAATGGTCGGAATTATGTTGATCAACTTCAAAAATGCGAAAGCAAACAAAGCTATAATATCGGTTATTAATAGCGTAAGGCGGGCATCAGGAAAAGCGGCTATCTGTATACGAGCCTACATGGGCTAAAAAAATGTGGTAATTGTGCTTTAAGCTTGCCCTCTTGTCTAAATTTCAACCGCTGCCTCTACACTCTTCCTCTCGTTATCATGTGACATTCCATAGAATTAGACTGAGGAATCAAGAAAGACATTTTGAGAGATGGAATATATTGGTGCTCGGGTTTGTGTTCTGTATCCGAGGAGGCTATACATTAGACAACAATATGTGGAAGTGTTATTGCGCTCTTCCATCTGTCTCCCACACCCGCCCTATCCCATCTTTCATCTTAAACACTTCGTTCGCGCAGGTCACTTCTTCTGAGGCCAGAAGAGCAGCGGAATGGAAGGCCGAGGCCCCAGTGATTCTCTGGAGCAAGCCTATGTTTGATGCCCTCACACCACCTCCGACAATAATTTCTGGGACTCTCTTGCCTCGAATTTTCCCTTCCCCTTGAAGCCGCGTCTTATAACCTACCAGAGTTTGCAGCTTATCAACACATTCCGTTGCTTTTGTTCCCGAAGGACCACCATTGGTTAAAATCGATGCGAACCCACACTCCATGATATCGGCCAATGCGTTCTCCCAGTGGGACTCGGGAATGAGATCAAAAGCGCGATGAAATGTGCAGGGCCTCCCGCCGGCTAGTTGGACAAGCTGCTTGTTACGGGATATATCGACCCACGACACATTCGGATCGCAAGGCTTTTGTGGGGAACCATTCAAAATCCCGAAGACGAAACCGTCAGCCCCGTAGGACTTGAGAGAATTGAGCGTCCGTTTCATCGACTCGAAGTCGGATTCTTCGTAACAGAAGCCTTTCGCGTGTGGTCGAATCATCGTATAGATCGGTATTGTGAGCTGTGATTTCAATTCTTCGAGAATCTTTATGTCGGCTGATAGCCCACCGAGATGGTAGTCCTTGCATAACCTTGAGGACAATTAGTGATAGAACGGATGAATTCCTGGCAACTAAAAAAAGCGAATTCAAATGCATAGGCTGGCTACAAATGCGTGTTGCCACGGGGGAGCCCCGACTTGGATACAATACTCACTCGATGCGGTCCGCTCCTGCTCCCGCAGCAACCACGGCAGATTCTTGATTGAAACACGCAATCTCTAAGATTGGTCTTTGAATAATAGCGGTTTGGCTCATGACTTGTATTGGCTGGTCTGCATTTAGCTTATATGGAGTGCGGGAATAAGTGTGAGAAGACGGGGCTTTTTTAGGTGCGACTGCGACTGTCCCAGGTCACCTGATTGAAGATTTTAACAACGGAGCTTAAATACCTATTGTGTACGTGGTGGCCGAGTATTTATTAATATACGTTTTATCTGATCTCTTCGACATATTACTACATAGTCTTGGATAAACATAGTAATGTAACTCCAGATGACTTATCACGAGAGCGGGGAAAGCGACGCGACGCAATTGTGTGAGATTGGAACGAAAGCCTGCAAGATGACTTCATCTTCTTTTTCACTTCTTTCGCTTCTCTCGCTTCTTACACTCCTTACACTCCTTACACTTTTTATACCTTTACACTTCTTCCCCCTCGCGAATAATGTCACGACGACCAGTTATCGCAGTGGCTGGACTTGCTTGTGAGACCTCTAGCTTTTCCCCCGCTCGAACACTCGGTCCGGCGTTCCACCCGCGCCGTGGTCCGGAGGTGATCGAAAAGTACACTTTCCTACATAATGGCACTCATCTAGCAGATGTCGCAGATTGGAAGGGGGCACTTATAGGTCATGCCCTTCCAGGCGGAATCGTGGTACGAGCTGATTTCGAACAACTCTCGAAGGAAATCCTGGATCAGTTGGCTGCAATCATCGCTTCAAACCCCATCGACGGATTATGGTACGATATCCATGGCGCAATGTGTGTTGAGGGTATGGAAGATGTTGAAGCAGAGCTTCTTCGGCGGATTCGAACTGTTATTGGCCCAGATGTTTTGGTCTCGGCGTCCATGGATTTGCATGGGAATGTGTCAAGAGAGCTGGCCCACCAGACTGATCTGATCACTTGTTATCGTACGGCACCTCATGAGGATGCCCTGGAAACGAAAGAACGGGCCTGCCGTAATCTGATCCATGTTTTGACATCGCGGACCGACACCGGGAGAGGGAACCGACCCCTGAAGGCATGGGTCCCAATCCCTATCCTACTGCCGGGAGAGCAGACTTCGACCCGCAACGAACCAGCGAAAAGCCTGTATTCGCTCGTTCCCGAAATTGAAGCAATGGATAATGTCCTTGATGCAGCCATATGGGTGGGGTATGCATGGGCAGATGAGCCACGAAATCATGCTGTAGTAATGGTCACTGGATGGAATAAGGGTGCTATTGCTAGAGGAGCGAAGCGCCTTGCGTCCTTGTTCTGGCGTGTTCATAAGGACTTCCATTTCGTCGCGCCGACTGGCTCTTTCTCAGAATGCATTGACAACGCACTGGCATCGTCGAACAGGCCCTTCTTCATTTCTGATTCGGGAGATAACCCTACCGCTGGTGGATCAGGCGACGTGACCTTTGGCTTAAATGAATTGCTAAAGCGAGCGGAGTTCACGAAAGAGACCAGTCCATCCGTGATTTATGCCAGTATTCCAGGACCCCAGGCAATTGATGTTATAACCACGGCTGGTGTGGGCACTACGGTGACGGTCACCGCCGGAGCACAAGTGGATAATCTCCATGCTGGGCCCATCACTATGACTGGGCGCATTCATTCCATTAGGTATGGAGATCGCGATGCCGAAATTGAAGCAGTTCTACAGGTTGGAAGTGTGTTTACCATCTTAACCAAATTCCGAAAGCCATATCACCATGAGAGTGATTTTATCGGTCTGGACCTTAGTCCCCGAGCTACAGACATCGTCATAGTCAAGATTGGCTATCTCGAGCCAGAGCTGTTTAGTATGGCAGGGGACTGGATGCTTGGTTTGACTCCTGGCGGTGTTGACCAAGATATACAGCGTCTTGGGCATCATCACATCCTCCGTCCAATGTGGCCCTTTGACAAAACGTTCCCTAGGGCCCCGGATCTCACCCCACAGCTGATTCCATTCTCAAACGAGGACTTGGGAATGCCTCAGGAATGAACTCTTGAATATTACGATATCTGGTTGTTCGGGCTCCACTATATTTCGGATCTAATCTCATCATGTAGACTAACTAATTCAATTACTCCATCATCGATGACACTATGCCACTAAGCACTAGCCAGAAACGCCACATACTCGTGACTCATTCTGTTCCTAACTCGTATTTATTGATCTTCGCCCCGCAAAGGAAGCACTTGCCATTTGAAAAAGAAAACAATCTTCTATCCTTCCTTCGAAAATCTCCCTTGTCTCGTAATGTCATCCCGGTTGTCGCTCTTGTTTGCTTTACTGACATTGTAGTTGAATGTCTTCTAGTTTCGCTATGGATTCCGGACCAGCAAAAACCTGCTTTGCCACCTCATCGCCATACGAAGAAAAGATTGGTTACTACCGGGCCGTCCGCCATGGAAATCATATCTTCGTTTCCGGGACGACATCGGTTGATCCCTATTCTCCCACTAATGCACCGCGAATGCTTCACCCAGAAGATGCCAGACAGCAGACACGCGTCGCTCTGGAGGAGAGTATTCGAGCTATCCAAGGTCTTGGTGGTAAAGGCGCGGAGGATATAGTTCGCGTTAAGATGTTTGTCAGTCGCCATGAGGACTGTGAGGCTGTGGGGCGAGGGTTTAGTGAGATATTGGGCAAGCATAATTGTGGCGGAAGTGGAATGATAGGAGCTGCTGCAACAATGATTGTCGTCAATGGCGGCTTTATAAATAAGAGGATGCTTGTTGAGATTGAAGTAGATGCTGTTGTGGAACAGATCTGAAACTCTCCCGAACGCTGTCGTCAGAACAGGTCTATAGAGATGTCGAAATGCACGGTTTCCTAGGAGATGATATATGTATTTAATTTCGCGCCCAGTGAATTAGTAGTACGAGAAGCTGACTATGTGTACGAAGATGCATAGCGCTCAGCACCTAACTATTTGGTACCCGAATGCCTGAATTTCGCCTGGCAGGCAAATAATAATAGTTAGCAGACTAAGCAGTTTGTCCCTTCGGATGGTCACAAAAAGTTGCTCAGGGGATTTGGTTTCGAAAATGGCTCGACTTATAATGGCTGCAAAGTACACGGGCCGGATATAACTGATCCTAACCGTTGCAGCCTGAAGGGAGTATCCCCCTCGTGCACGCCATTTCGAGTGCCAGTGAAGAAGACATATCTCTAGTTGAGCTCATGGGGCCAAGCTGGAATCACATCTACACTTTAGCGCAACAGCTCTGCATGTGAGGTAAGGGAAATTCATGACCAAGCTTCTTCTAGCCAAGGGCCTTGATGCTAACATGACGTCTGAAAAACGGGGCATTATGTACATTGCACTACCGATTCCTCCAAGCTCAATATTATCAAACTGTTGCTAGATGCGGGCGCAGACCCCACAACTCGGCCAGTGGGTACACCATACCATAACGAATCCCCCTTGCAAATGGCCGAGAGGTCAAAACGACCCGATAGGCAGGCTATACTGGGTCTCCTTCGGTCTTAGTAGGCTTACAGTTGATTATACATCAATGGGCATATGGATGGTGCAAACAATTGATAACAATCCGATGACGCTTTGCATGCTTTGACTTTCCCGAACGTGTCTATCGAAGAATTATTTTACTTCCCTCTGCACAACCCGTTCCATAATTCGGAAGTAACATAGACTACGATTGGATTCATGCCTCACTAGGGTATCTACGGTCCTGGACCATGCATATGAGACCGCAGAACACGGATGTGAGAAGGGACTAGAACACGGGCGAGACAAGGGACTCGAAAAATGCCCCACTATCAAAATGACCCACTCTACATATGAACGCTGTTTTTATCGTAAAGGTTGTAGCCTGGGCATATGTTGTTGTAGTTGGAAGGGTGCGACCAGGCATTACCTCTTACACAAAACCGGTGCGGGTCAGTACCGCTAGTAATTTAAGTTGCACAGAGCGTTGACGTCCGGCCCCAAATTTTCAGAAGAGGATTGATAGTTAGTTACAGCCAAACCCCCCCTGCCTGAAAATTTAGTCCACCTTCCTATTCGGGTAACCGCTCCTACCTCGACACCTGCATCTGCCTACCGACGTCCTCGCCGCCTTCCAGCTTTTACACCGCTTTGTCTCAAACTCCCCAATACAATATAGGACGACAGCGGATACCTGCAATTTGTATACAAACCCCTAGCAAAAACAAGTCACTTCTGTCAGCACCATACCTAGCACCAAGCCAGGCACCGAGCCCCGAGACGTGGACGCGAACGAAAACGCACGGATAGAGGCCAAGGAAGTAGGCTGACTTAGGAATCAGGTAGAATATACGACTTTTTCTGATCAAAATAGTTACATGTCTTTTTACTATGTAAACTTGAATTCGTATAGTAGTGGCAGAATATATGGCAGAATTCACGGTCGCACCCAGTTAGGAAGGCGGTGATTGAATTATCAGCCCGGGGATGGCTGTATCAATCCTCTTTAAGAAAATGCAAAAATATGCGTATTGAAAAATGGAGCAGATCGTGGTTAAAGCATTCGGAACAACTAAGTTACATTCCCGTGCATCGGAGCCCGCGGAGCCCGCGGAAACTTGGAAGCCTTGCAGTTGAGTCAGCTCGTTGATTATTTTTCTCTCAATTGAAAAGTTGGAATGCTCATGTGAATATGCAGAGTACCAAGATACCAACCAGTGGGGCAGTCATCGGCCAACATTGAACAATATGCTCCGTACGGAGCAGTGCTCAAGACCCATTAGTTTCTGTTAAGAATTTTGTCATATACGTTGAGTGAGGTAAATTTTACATGAAAAATCCAACAAATTCCCTCTTTCAGACGCAATGCGTGCTTTGAGACTCACGCATTGCGTCTCACCTCGTACCCGCGACTATTCTAATACATGTCGGAAATAATCCCTGCTTAGCCGTCTAAAGTACTAGAAAACTCTCAGCCCCCAACCAACACTCACGCCTCTGGATAAGATAAAAAAGACACATGCACAAGAATAGACAAGCCCACAAAAGATGATCAGACTAGCGTAGTCATCGTGGCCCATCGTGGATGTCTGAACTTTCAAAAGCTCGCCAGCAATTGGAATGGCCACAAGTGCGCCTATACTGACAAAGAAATACGTCATGCCATAACGCTTTCCGAAATCTTGTGTTTTAGAGATTTGTGCAACACAAACAGGAGATAGACTGATTGCAGTGCCGCCCCAAAATCCAAAAAGCACGGTGAATGCCAAAATGGCCGCCTGGTCCGACTGGGCCGGAAGCCATAGGGCGAAGGTCAACACTGAACAGATGAGCGTTGTGACGATCATCACATTGAATCGTCCAAATCGGTCTGCAAAATATCCAGCGACAACCCGCCCAATGATAGACGCAGCATTTAATATAGACGAAAGGTTGTATGCGAGAGAATCTCCCAAGCCGCTAGATTGAGCATAGGACGGCAAATAAGTCAACGGAATCAGGAGGGCGAAATCGATCAAAACTATTGCCGCCGTCAACAAAGAGAAGCGTAGTTCTTTCAAAGCTTTCATGTCGACTATTCCCTTTTGTGCTGAAGTTAAGGGTAGTCTGGTCCTCAAAAGCACGACGCTTAGAAAGCAAAATGCCGCACTTAGGAATCCAATGATTCGTATAGCCCAAGGGAACCCTAGGTTATCCGGGAGAACAGAGATCAAGACAGGAAATAAAATCCCCCCAATACCCCCAGCGGTCGCCGCTATACCGGTAGCTAGGGCGCGACGCCTGAGAAACCAATGGGCTATGCAAGCAACGCTAGGGGTGAACACCATCGATGAGGAGATACCGCCAAGGATACTGAATCCTAGCATGAATTGGTAGTATTCTATGCGAGTGCTTATGTGAGCTTTGGCGGAGTCTGCCGATATATTAGAGAGGCTCGTACCTCCTGCAACACTGAAGATCATGAGTGATGCCACGAGCCCAACACATCCAGGGATCAGCAAAGGTGCAAGACCATGCGCATCAAACAGAGGTCCTTTCAGATATCAGCCGCCATATATATCTCAGACAATTGTCTGAATTAGCTTCTTACCAACTTGCACGCTTCCAAAATAAAGGAAAAACGTGTATAGGCTGAATATCCAACCGATGGAAGCTCTTGAATAGTGTCTCAATTGATGGTCTGCCAACCAAGCCTCGAACACGCCAATTGTATTCATGAGTCCAAATGAGGGCACCATGGCACACCAAGAGCCGAGAACGACGCTCCAGGCGCGCCAACCACCGTCTGGAAAGCCCAGGTCACTGTCTTGCTCCATTTCATTCAAAGAGTCACTCGAACATCCACCCTCGGTGTTTGCGAGTTGGGATAAACAGAAAACTAAATTGTTGCAAATGATTAGCTTTATACTGACCTTATGCACAGAAAGAGGAGAGAAACAGCAAAAGCAGCTCTACCCCGGGCCTGCTTGTTGCGATCTTCATACTGATTTAGAAGCTAAGCCATTATAGGACGCCGGCGAGATTAGTGGCCTATCTATCCTACTAGGCGGTGCCGACTCAGCCGAAGTCGGAATGGCAATACGTTACTGACGGGTACATACATATAATATGTATTTGCATTGCGGGAGCGCTAGTCGAGATAAAATAACTCCATTTAACGATGTCACGGTCAGCAGGCTGCTGAAAATGGCCAGCTTAGAGGTGGTATTTTGCCAATAAGAATTACCTGATTCAGCACTCCTCCATATGGTTTTGTAGGGGAAGTTCGGGTTACCGGCGTCGTAACGCGCCAGTACTAGCTCCTAAGGCTATGAGATGCCCTCAACAGCGATCTCCTAGTTAGTTCCTCAATCCACTCGTTCAATTGATTCCCTCAGTACTAGTATATACGAAAATCTTGCGACCCATTACAAGAGCTACTAAAGCCGGACAACATGAGAAGGTAGAAATTCATCGTCCTAATATGGAAGGTTGTATCATAGCTCCTTCATAATATCCTGGCCGCAGCAAATGGTTACTATTCACGAGATATGTCAGTGCAGCAGTGCAGCGAGAAGGACCAAAATGTGAAGGATAGGACAGCTAGGAGGGTGAGATGAATACTTGTGGGTCTTTACAAATGCTCCAACGTTGGCCCATTCAACACATCCATGTGGGCATTAAGCGGACTGAGAAGTTACGACGTATGGCAGTAGGGAGACTCCGAAGGTGATACATTCATGCGAGCAGTGCCATCATGCAGTTCATGGCAGATCCTAGGGTGCTCTTTGACCTCCTTTTTGCTAGAACCTTCTAGGTTTCGTGCCTTTGTTTCCCTCTGTCCCATAAAGATATATTGTTAAAAAGTCGCGTGACTCTGTATGTGACAGGGCACGTGACCCACGACCCTGGACTTCTAGATTAGATTCAGATCTTATTTTCTCCTCTCCCTTTTCCTCTCAGAGTCCAGTCCGCATCAATACATTTTCATATGGCTGCATCCTCCTTGCCTCCGTAGCTGACATATATAGACGCAATTTCATGGCAGTAGTTAGAGGTTATCATCAGCATCATATTCATTCTTACTGTTGGTCGTCCCTTCTCTCCAGTAGATCTCTGGGACCGCGTCCATCAGAAGGGCATCATTAAGGAGAGGAAATTTGCCGTATCATCCAGTTGATGGTGCAGGTGATACAGCGACACGTTGATTTCGTAAGCCGTCCTACCATCCATGGATCTCTAAGCCGATCTATCTACCTCGCATATACGGATTTCTCGCATTTCTGGTTGGGAGAGTCAGCTGCAGAGAAGCTAAGTGCCGTCTCCCAGTCGAACTAGACAATCCGACAATTGGAAACACCACCGCCCAAGAAGATGGCTCATTTGATAGGTAGTATGCAATCGGGACAAATCGGACTCTTCGTCGAGGTCCAAGACGTACTCCGGCTTGATCCGTATGGATCTGAATGACATCTTTCCTCCACTGGCCCGACTATGCGGCACAATATAAGCCAGCAAAACCCACCAAGCAGAATGCGGTGGACCAAAAGCCCCCCTCCCAACCGACGCATCATGTGCACCCTCTTTCGAGCACGCGAGCCCGAGCCTTAATACCTTTTACGCATGCTTATCGATATCAAGCTGCAAGCTTACAGAAGACGTCAAAGTCTGGAAAGGTCATGGAGCCTCGCACTCGTGTGGACGCACGGCACAGTATCCGAGTCCAGTCGGTTGCTTCCTTTGATGATGCCGTCTCTTTGTCTCTAGAGTCGCCAATCATATTGTATTCGGATGTAGTGTGCAATTTGGAGAGCACCTCGTGCTGGACGAGCGACTGATTGGAGTACAAGGGCGGTAGAAATGGGAACAAGCGGAGACGCAACGCCATTGAGGCACAAAGACACGACACCACTGCAACATACACACGCCCTAAGACGAAGTGACTTGTGGCCAACAAGCGGTGAGAGACAAAGTTGATGCGTCAGATATGACCAGATCAATCTCCAATCATGCATAATCTGCCCAAGGCGCCTCTTGCAGCGTAAACCTTACAGGCGACCCATGCCGATTTCAATCATGGCCAATGGGAGACAAGCGAGCTTGATTCCATACATGAAAATGAACCAGCCCAAGTCATGTATAAAATCCAACTTTCCGTTATTGATTTGAACGACGCAGAGTTTGGAAAATGCTGCCAGAATTTGAGATGGCTGAAGAACACATGCGACCAACAGCCTTTCTGCCACGCCCGCTCAAGATTGTGGTTATAGGAGCAGGGTAGGCTTAAATGGCTCAAACGTTAAAGCGGGGACTAATTCATGTTAGATTTTCGGGCATTCAGATATCTCACGAAATTTCCACGGCCCTACCCGAGATTGATCTCAAAGTATTTGAGAAAAACCCGGGGTTGGGAGGAACGTGGTTTGAGAATAGATATCCCGGGTAATATGAATATTTTGGTGGGAATGATTTCTGGCCATTAACAGACATTTAGCTGCACATGCGACGTTCCCTCGCATACTTACCAATTCAGCTGGGCGCCCAATCCCAGGTGGACTCAGCTCTATCCAGGAGCGTCTGAGATTCGCCACTACCTTGAAAATACAGTTAAGGATCACAACTTGGCAAAATTTTTCAACTTTAATTGGCGATGCGTATCCGCAAAATGGGATGAGTCTGAGTCCAAGTGGACAGCTAGGTTTGAACACACACAGCGGAATACGAACCTAGTTGTGGATTCCGACGTCTTGATATACGCCGTTGGCCGACTGAACAACTACAAAATACCAGCCATAGATGGCCAGAGTCTTTTCAAAGGGCGCATCGTACACACCGCTGCGTGGCCAGACGATCTTGACGTCAGCTGCAAGCGCATTGTGATCGTTGGAAATGGAGCCAGTGCGGTGCAATGTGTGCCAGCGCTACAACCAGGTCAGGAATCGGCCCTTTCCCTATTTAAGGCTCACCACAGTTAAACAAGCTAGCATAGTGGTTTCTCAGCTGTACAATATTGCCAGGGGACCTACATGGATAGCACCTCATGTGTTCTCGGAGGACGGGTCAGTGCAGAAAGACTGTCAGTAATAGCCCAGCCGCAGCAATGTGAAACCCTCTGATAAAGTCCAGACACCCCCGAGGAGATCAGTTCCTTCGAGCTTGATGTACAATCTTACGACCTTCATCGAGTGTATCTTGAGAAAAGAGTGGCGGTAGGACTTTCCGGCCTCTGGAGGGGTACCTTGGCTCAAGAAAGTTTTCAGAATTTATGCAGATGTTTTATGCAGTCGAACATCCAAGATCCGATATTGCTCGAAGCTTTGTTGCCAAATTTTGAAGCAGGCTGTCGCCGCTTCACGCCAGGCAGGCATTACTTGAATGCACTTCAACAGCCGAATGTGGAATATTTGCAGGACTCAGTCGTGGAATTGACAGAGGAGACTCTCATCACAGGATCCGGAAGAAGGTTTGACTGTGACGTGATCATCTATGCCACCGGATTCGAGCCCTATAAGCCGCGGTTTCCAGTATTGGGTCGAGATGGTGTTGACCTCATGGGTAATTGGAATCGCGAGGGCCCATGTGAGAGCTATATGGCCGCGATGGTGGCTCAATTTCCGAACTTCTTCGGTAAGCATGCTTTCGAGCTTTGATTGGCTGCCGGTTTTCTGACAGGTCCAAGTGTTCTGCCCTCCCATCTGCCCTGTCAATGGACCAGCTATTCCAGGTATTGAAAGGACCTCGAACTATATGACACGAGTGATACATCGCCTACAGACTGATAGCTTAAAGTCCGTCTCCGTGAAAGCAACAGCACAGAGGGAATTTAATGAATGGGCCCAATCGCGTATGCCCGAAATGGTATGGTCCGGACAGTGCAGCTCCTGGTGTGAGTGTCATACCATCGAAAGCCTGATGATCCCGATATTTCTAACTTCTAGAAGACAAGAATGAGAATGGCAAAGTCACGGTTCCCTGGCCAGGGACTATGTTGCATTATTACCGAGCCACGCAGACCATTCGGTGGGAGGATTTTGAGCTCCGCCATTTCTCCCCATCTCTACGGTATGACAGTTTTGGGAATGGGCTCACGGTGGAAGGCTTCGTGCCAGAGGAGTTTCCATGGGTTAAGCTTTCCGACAGGGAGGAATCATTGAACAAAGCGAACCGGAAAATCAGCTCAGTTGTGCAGCACTTGAAAGCTGCTTGGCCGTGTTGGTCGATCTGGACTCTATGCGCGATACTCAAATATGTCTCCTAGTGGTTAAAAAGTCAACGTGGCGGTGTGATGAGCTGCAGACAGACGGAGCTTAAGAGAATTATAAAGCAATATTTTTGGGTGGAAAATAAGAACTTGCGGTGAGTAGACGGATAGATGCTTGGTATTCGCCCCGCGTGCTTTTGTCTTTTCTATAAGTTCTGGTTTGGTCATCGCGTAGGCCTCCCTCCTAACACTGTACTTCCGCTTCTCCATTGGAGAGCACTTGGTTCTACCATATTCTCAAAATTGGAATAGTGTTCCCTCTTTGTGGCTTCATTGACGTAAGTGTGAGATACATTGGGCTGAACTCGCCCTGAAACATTGTCGTTATATCGTCTTTTCTGACGTCCTACATTTTCTTCCCCTTCGGTCGCCATGAAAGAGTTAAGCCAAGCTTGCGGTGAAGATTTGTTATGCGAGCCTCAATCAATCATTATGAAGATCAGGAAGCTTGTTGGACAACACCCTAATGAGCTGGCTATTGCTTGTCCTCATCAACCAGCTGATCTATATGGCTGCAAGAGCTTGCCAATGGAGGCCTCGGTTGATCAGTCAGCTCCTCCCCACCTTCGATGGTCTTATCAAACCCTTGACCAAACTGTGAATAAGATCAAACAACGTTTCATGGCGTACGGCTCTGTCAAGACTACTCTGCTTTTTGTTTTCTGCGAAAATCAAGTGGAATCTGTCATCTTCACATTGGTGGCATATTCTCTAGGATGGATTCATGTGCCCATCGGGCCAGAATACCTGTGCAATCTAGAAGAAGTTCAACGAATGATTACAAGCGTTATGGCGAGCCTCGAGGCTTCGAACGCAGTTTTCCTTGCGAACAACGAAGACACGGCCCAAAAGCTCGATCAATTAGACGTCAGTGGTGAAGACCTGAAGGTGTGCTGTGGTCGATGCTCTTATCCATGGATAACCTTTGACTCTTTAATGGAGTATTCCGACCCACCTCCCGAACTACAGCGAGTTGGAGTCGCCTCGAACGAATTATCCGTGTTCTTCACGAGTGGTACAACCTCTCTACCGAAGGCTTGTTTGATCGAGCCTATGCTATGGTTCCACGGGCTGGAATTATCCCTGACTCTTGGGTCCTTGGAGTTGGGGAATTTGGTCGGCGTTGCACCTCCAATCAATCATGCCTTTGGCTTTATTTGCACCATGATGCCGCTTCTCCGGGGTGCATCTATTGTCTTGGTCGGCCCTAGGTTCTCTCCCCAGGGAATGATTAGAGCACTTATTCATGAAAAATGCACTCATGCAGCTTTGGTTGCTACTATGCTTTTTGGTCTTGAACAAATGATTGAAGATGAAAGTTTCGAAACGCCCTATCTCAAAAGTCTGATTTTCGCTGGCATGACAATGAGACCCAGCCTTGTACAAAGGTGTAAGCAAGTGCTTGGTGCATCAACGATTGAAAATTTCTATGGAATGACAGAAGGTGTCTTCGTCTCCACCGGCCCCTTGGAAGATCTAAGTACTACTGTCTTAGAAGACGTAGTGACCACGGGGCGACCAATCTCTGGCGGTCAAGTTCGAGTCTGTGTGGTAGGTGGTCGCTCGCCCGTGCCCACTGGCATAACGGGTGTGCTGCACTTCTCTGGCCCTTCTCTGATTAACCGTTACCTGAACTGTGAAAGCCCTGATTTTTACGAATCTGATGGCAACTCTTGGTTCGTCACAGGGGACCGGGCAGTCATGGATGACAACAAGCAGCTTTACGTTGTTGGCAGAGAGAAGGACATCATAGTATGTGGAGGTGAAAAGATCGTCCCGTCAAAGATTGAAGATTTCCTGGCTCAGACATCACAATTTCAGGCTCTTGAGCCACATGTGGTAGCTGGTGAGGATATTGTCGCCGGAGAAGTTCCTATTGTTGTAATCAGGTTTGCCGCTGGGCATGATGTCGAAAATCAGATGCGAGATACCATACGGGAGAATCTTGGGGCTCGGTACGTCCCCAGAGCGTTCATCACCCTGAAGTCTCTCGGCCTTCGTCAAATGCCGCGCACCCCTGCTGGAAAAATACAGAAGGAAGAATTAAAGCGACATGTTACCGAGTTCAGGCGGTCTCAATCTTTCGATAGCATCTCAGTGCTGAACCCCTTCCAGAGACTTACCCAAAGTGTTTTGACTGTTTGGTCACGGCTACTTGGCATCCAGGCTTCACACCTGGATATTAAAGCCCCTATCTCTCAATTGGCTGACAGCGTCCTCATGCTTAGCGCCCGAGCCAGAATTAGAAGTGAAACTGGTCGAAGTGTTCCCCTTTCACAGTGGCTTACCATAAGGACCATTGAGGATCAAATGAAGACGCTTGATGCCCTTGAAGGGGAACAAAGATTGAACGATCTGGAGGGCACTTTCAAGGGCCTTAATCCGAGGTCACTCGGGGTGAATGACATTGTCCACCTCGGAGAAGACGAAAATGCGTTCAATATGACAAAGGAAGTGATTGAGAAGAATATTACGGCACAAGGTCTATCTTGGGAAGATGTACAAAATGTTTTCCCTTGCACAGACTTCATTCAAATACTGTGCCGGTCCAAAGTCATCAACACTTGGAATATCCGAACGGCAATCCTTTCTAAAAAAGCGAGTGCGGAGGTAAAGTGCTCACTGTTGATTTCGATCTTATTGGCTATTGCTTACAAGGAGTGCAGGATATGAAACGGGCATTGCAGGTCACTTTGCGCAATCATCCCTTGATGTTATCGTACATTATTGTGGACGACAAAGCATTGGGTAGAGAGCTTGGCCTTCATGTCGTCATGCAACACAGCAAAAAGATCCTTGACCAGTGCATTCTGAGCTACGGCACGGTCGAAAACATGCAAGACTTGAGGAACATCACGATGAATTATCCGTTTGAAGACCACGGAATGCTTCCTGGACCACTTTTCCGCTGCCTTGTTATTTTTGTCCGGGAGATGAATTCTGCCGCGGTGATCACAAACGGTAACCTTCACTTGAAAAATCTTGCCTATTCAGACTACTGAATCCGATATAGTATGCCATGCGGTACTAGATGTCACGTACCATTCACTCTTTCACGATGATCTTGATCGTGCTTTAGACGGCAAGCAGCTTCGACCTCACCCAGCTTTCAAGGCTTGGGCAGAAACTTATCACATACTAAGGAAGTCTCCCATGGCAAATTCAATGGTCAAGTTCCATTCACAATACTTGAAATCCATCAAAGATCACGAGAACGTATTATGGCCCCATCCGACATCTCGGCTTACGGTATCTCCCGAGCGTGCTGCGCAGGATGGCCATATTTTGGTCTTTGTTGCACCTTCGTTTCTTCGCCTACAGCAAAGGTATCCCAAGCTGACAATACCTATCGTTCTCAAAGCGGCGCTTGCACTGATGATATTTTCCCATACAAATCACACGCATGCGCTGTTCCTGAATCTTGAAGCGCAAAGGTCTAGATTCCCATTTCTCCATGAAAACTATCCATTTGGAAACCCTTCGGAAGCTGCAGATGTGGCAGGCCCGACTTTCAGCGGAGTCTTGAACCTGGTAACCTTCAATTCTGCGGAGACGGTTTTCGAATACCTAACGCGAATTCAGCGAGATCAAGACGATCTCTCGAAACATGCTAGTGTTCCCTGGCATGAGTTGTCTCAACATACAGGCTATTCGATGGAAGATACACTGCCCAGAGTGGCCGAATCAATGATCTTCAACTGGATGCCCGGTCTTGGCCCTTCTGTTCTCGGTGAAAATCTATACAAGCATATTACTGTGACGCAAACCCACATTCGAACCAAATTGGGAATGCTGGCAAGTGCTGGAGCTGGGGGACCGGACGGCAGTGAGATCGTTATCTTCCTCCAGGGAGCGCTGGCAAACATTTCTTCAATGTGGGTAGAGCGCGCTGCCCAGGAATGGAAGGCCATTGCACTTTGGTTAGCAGAAGAGAGGTCATGGCTAATGCCAGTGGGGAATTTCGTAACAGCAATCTCAGTAGAGCCAGTCAAGGAGTTCGAATAATTTCCCTTTTACAATTTGCTGGATGATCCCATCTCCCATGGGTGTATGGATGCCTGGATTTTCAGACTGAGCCTATCATCTTGTTTGCTCTTCGTGGCCTGTAGTTTACCACCCTTACGAATTCATTTGACCGTCGAATTGGACAGCGTCAGCGATATTCATTCTCGACTAGAGGTGCTTTGAATCGGTTCAATGAGTCATTCAACTAGAGAAAGGGCGCATCTCCTGCTCCCAGTCAAAATCTTCCATCAAAGCCAAGAGATCTATATCGTCTGTGCATGGACCCGCCAACAAATCGCTTTCTTTTTCCCTAGTGGAGTCGCACCCAAGCACACTCGAATCAGTTGTATTAGGCGCAAGGACAATGTCAAGAACTTGCCGAATGAACGCCAACCCTTTCATACATGTATCGTAGTCCCCTTCTCTACTTGGGAAGAAAGTTTCTAGTTGTGCAGCGAAGACACTGAGTCGTTGAATAATTTCTGAACGAGCGAAGGTTGATTCTCTCGGCAATCCGCCCGCAGATTCTTGCGAATGGCGGAGTAGTTCTTTCGATAAGACGCCAGCAGCTGGTAGACCAATGTAGCATAGCTAGGATGACGGGAGTTAGCGGGA
The DNA here is from genome assembly GCA_911456345.1 of Penicillium egyptiacum. Taxonomy (NCBI): domain Eukaryota; kingdom Fungi; phylum Ascomycota; class Eurotiomycetes; order Eurotiales; family Aspergillaceae; genus Penicillium; species Penicillium egyptiacum. Next base: position 17,942 of record CAJVRC010000869.1, on the reverse strand, counting down.
ATACAGGACCGCGTCCCAGGAGCTCTCAACGGACCACTAACATCAAAGATGGTGAAATGGCTCACATTCCCTGCACGAGTTTGCTTAGAGACTATATCCAGTAGCAGCACCAGGATTTCACGGGATTTATCAATTAGCCGGTTGAATCCGTCTCCTGTGCGTTCCATAAGCATCTGATAGAGGAGAAAATCTTGATACAAAAACTCGAGATGCAGAGAAGCCGCCGAGGGATGTTCGTTTTCGAAAGACCAACGTAGAAAATGTGGTAGGCCGAGACGCATTTGATTCGATTCGTGACGGATCTCCCTACGGAATCGGGGAGAAGTCAGATTATAGACTTTTTGCAAAGTACGGAGTAGAAAACAGACTCGATCTTATGCCTCAAATTGTCCATCTCATGACTGAAAGACAATTCCAGAATCATCTCTCGATAGATATTTGAAAGCATAGAGACACGGGGCTTTGCACCCTCGGAGCCTCCCTGTCTATCCCAGCCATTAGCGTCGAGCCGCTGAACCACAGCATCTCGAGCAGCTGCATCGGCTAAAAGATCATCCCAGTCGATATCTAGAGGCATATGGGAATTGCAATACCGCCGGCAGATCCGAGGTGGTAGACCCAGGAAAGTTGCCAATTCTTTATCCATGGAGTATGCTGCTACCATTGTTCTCTTGCGGATCTCGGACAGAAAGAATGGGGCTCGTCCGTCGACTTCACGCTGGTGAAGACCAAGTGCGAATACTAACGTTGTAACGTCTCCTAATCTCTGCCATATCCTATGGTCTTCAACGCGGTGAGTTACGAGCTTGATTATGAGGATATGAAACACTTACCAGTAGAGCCGTGCATCTCCAGCATAAAAGAAATATGCTGCATCGTTGCCCAACAAAGGGGATCACTCATCGCACTTGCGCTACTGCAGAATTGCAGACACATATCACTGACCGCTATTGTAATCGTTCGCAGTTCTCGTTTGTCTCTTCCTGGAAGTTCGTCCCATCTGAAGACGGCGTCTTCGGAGTGAATGTGGTAGGTTGCCGTGCCCACCAAGGCAAATATGAGTCCAATGGTATCCCATCTTGGCGCTATAATTGAGATATACTCCTGCAAGTTCATCGCCGCCTGGGTCTAGTTGTAGCCGTATTTCGAAATATGGCTTCTGACCACTCCAGTAGACGGACATGCCTATCCTCAGTGCTTGCACCTTGGATAGCTTCGTGATAAGATATTGTCAACGTTTGCAGGGTTTCTCGTGTTATTTGCGGACCAAATATCCACCCCTTATAGATAGCAAAACGCCTCTCAAGCACTTGTGCAAAAATGTGAAGCCTGTCTAGCAATGACAGGATTTGAGCGCCTATTTCCACCTGCTTCGTATCAAGTGTCTCAGCAGCCGACTCGCAGAAAGAACCGATATGCGCTCCAAGGCTTAGCGTGTTTCCATGAAAATACTCAAAATGGCTTGTCGGACCCAGAAATCTTGGCCGCGAGAATGAGTCGGTGCCTCTTGCCGTAGTTTGAGGTCCAATCCCATGACGAGAAACTGAAGGGGTCAGGAGTACCCAGTCCAGAACCTCATGGGACGATAATGGATTAGCGGAAGGTTTTCCCCTACCCTTTGCCTGTGCACTCGTTGTTCGATTTTTGGTGAGAGGAGCAGGGTGGTAGATACATTGGTCTGCCCGACGACGCGCAGTGCATCGATTACACACCGGAGTAGAGTGGTCGCACCGCAGTTTAGAAATGCGGCATGGCTCGCATGATGACAACATCCCATTTCGCCTGTAAGCTGCCATGATAAGAGAAGCTTTTTACATAGACAATAGTATGAAATAGGTTAGTGGTGGCGGGCAGGAAGAGCGAGCGGTTCATTCACGTGATCTGGCCTACCCCGCCTTTGTGACCCCAAGAGCAAGAGCGCTTTGCAGGGTTTGCATCTCTTGTGAAGCTGTCGAAATACTGTATGGGCCCATAGGCAGATGCACCAATCGAAGCACAACGAGTCTGAATTGTAAATTACGGCTGCCCAGCAGGTTTGCATGCCCCTAACGGACGACTAATCTACAACTCATTTTCTTGGCATTTTCCCGGCACAGTAAATATTCTCAGCACGGGGTAATCAATCAAAGTGCACCAGTATATCCTTCGTGATGCCATCCAGTGCATCAATAGCATCCATATCACTGTGTTGAACGATGACTGCTTCTTGAACGAACAGGGGTTTCCGTCCGTCCCATTGAGCCCTATTCATCAGTACGAGGCTACATCACCTCAGGCCTCTTCAATCAACTCCTTGATATCTGCCATGCGTAGAATCTTGATGAAGCTTTCATGCTTCTGCCGGGGTAGAGGCTTCGTGAGTCCATCTGCTACCATTTCTGCGGTAGAAACCCACTCAACATTTGACCTTCCACTCTGAACCTCCTGCTTGAGCCAACTCCCATGAATATCCACGTGGCGTAGCTTCGTGCCGATCCTTGCGCGTGCGGTGGTGACGAGATCGACAGTGTGTTTGTTATCGCACTTCAGAATAATGCGATGGCTCGGGATGAACTGCAAGCCTCCAAAGAGTCTTCTCCACCACTGCAAAGAGCGTGCAGAGTCGGACGTGCGAGGAGCTCGGCTTCCGTGGTTGATGTTGTTATAGTAGGCTGCTTGACAGCCTTGCAATCCACTGGGCCTCCATACATTTGGCATATATAACCGGCAGAGCTCTTCCTATCCAAGTTGTCGGCAAACGAGGCATCACTAGAGAGCTCAATTGTGTTTAGTCCGCTTCCCAATCCGTACTCCAGGGCTCGGTATCGAGTGCTGTACAGATACACGATGACTCGATCAATCGCTTTGTGATGCCGCGGGCCCGGATTCATAAGGAACTGTGCCAACTTCGCCGTGGCTTTCGCAGCATCAACGCGGGTAATAGTGGTTGCATATTGGGCAGACCCTATCTTCGGTCGGTATGCCTTTATCTGCTGAGACGTTGCCGTGCCTTCGTATTGTGTCAATTCTTCCACTGGGAGAGGCGTTGATACTGGGGCGCACTCCGTGAGGTGGTACTTCGCTGCCATGCTGGCAATATAAGAATCTTGGCATAACCAGAGCTTTTGCCTCTGCCGGTCTCTGATGATTCGAAATACCCGGGAACCAGCGTGTGTCTCCAATTCACGTTCAAGTTTGCGAGCTTCGAGACGTGCAGATGGATGAGATGCAATGAGAATATCGTCAACACAGAAAAACACGATTATGCCCTTCTCAGTAAAGACACAGGGATCTTCCGGTAACGTGGATACCGGCAGGTCCGTCACCGATCAAAACTTCAAATTTCTTTTTCCATTTTTAAACACCATTTAAACGACCAAAACACCATAAATTTCACTAAACTATGCTTTAGGGCATTTATTAAAAGAATGCCCTTTCTGATTACATCAAGAACAGGTAATTTGATGACGTACAGGGGATCATTGGGGACGACACGAATGAGCTTATCCCTCAGAGTGTCATGGATAAATAGCTGATTTGCCGACTCTGAGGTTGAAGGCTTACTTTCTTTCTTCTCAGATAGAAATAGGCGGAAAGAATTTCGATAGCATATAGATCTCTTTGGGTGTGGTTTTTCCCTACCGGGTTTTCCACATCACTAGCGTGAATGCGAAAGAACCATACAAAGATAGCCAGATACCCACGGCAGAGATTCATCGAACATAACATAAAGGCGTGAACTCATAGAACTAGTTAATTTGCTACTATATAGTAACCGGAGTGCGTGCTCTAGCAGCCAGTTTTCTCGAAGTCGGTGAACGAAGAAGAGTCACTTCTGGTTACAGTTGTTTTCGACGTCAGTTTTACCTTCTATAGTACAGTAATGGCTATACTATACTTGTAGACCCGGTGACACGGCTTAATATTGAAGCATAAGGCTGAAGCAGAGCCCCAGGGATAAAGCCCTTAGTTCTGTGACAGATTTAGGAAAGATCATGAAAATACCAAGACACATAACAGAACTATTTACGTGTCTCAACCCCTCGTATTGTATAGTTTATGCCTTCTCAGGGTCCTTAATATCCGGTGAAAAACGCATTATACACATACAACCTGATTGAGAGGCTAAGGCCACTGCTGAATCTGCTACTGCGGACACCATCGGACGATACTTCGGAGGTATCCAAAGCACATTCTGTCCTTCATTCACAATCCATATGCCATCAGCACTTATGCCATAACCAGAGTGGCTACGATCGCGGGGCGCAGCCCTCTCGCTATCGGATATAGCCGTGCCAGAAGAAGAGGGCAGATTAAAAGCTCCAAACTCTGTAGACATCCGGAATTTTGTTTTTGGGTCGAATGAAAGTTGATATACAGGCCTGCCAACAAACAAAGTGTGGAGGCAATTACCCGAAGTGGCATCCCAGATCTTGACTGTCTTATCGTCGGAGCCTGATGCGAGTCGCCGGCCGTCATTCGAGAAGACCACTGAGGTCACCCTGCTATTATGGCCCTCGAGAGTCTGGAGGCAATCACCCGAAGTGGCATCCCAGATCTTGACTGTCGTATCGTAGGAGCCTGATGCGAGTCGCCGGCCGTCATTCGAGAAGACCACTGAGGTCACCCTGTTATTATGGCCCTCGAGAGTCTGGAGGCAATCACCCGAAGTGGCATCCCAGATCTTGACTATCGTATCGTAGGAGCCTGATGCGAGTCGCTGGCCGTCATTCGAGAAGACCACTGCCCTCACCGAACCATCATGGCCCTCAAGAGTCTGCAGACAGTGATCCCAAACCGTTCCGACTTTTGGCTTGCCACATATCCATTTTGGTTCTTCTCGATTGAAAAGCTGTTTGATCAGGCTGCCAGACGGACTGAACACGAGAGCAGAGACATACACCTGTAATGGAGCGATCTCGATAGCCCCCTTCTGTGACAGAATGAACCGGCGAGCATCGTTGATAAGGCTATATAGCTCTCGAGATTTCACATTCCTCTATTTATTGTCAACTAGTCCCGGATTTAAAGCCAAAAAATAGAACTCACTGAGCAAGCCTCAAGTCTTTCCATCGCTCTGACCCCCTTAGGGATACTAGATAGCAAGCTGAGAGCTTCCAGCCAGTAGAGGTACTTGTCTTGTAAGAACTCATGAACTAAACCTCCATTCTTCATGCTTTCGTGAAACTCTCTGGCTCGGAGGCTCAGTAAAACCGGATTATATAGGAGAAATGCTAAAGTAAGGAGTGACTTGAATATGAGTTGAATGAGGTCGATGTACCAACGGGGGCTTTGTGCATATATATCAGTCAAAGGTTTTATCTCCACCTTGCCTTCCGGCGCTGATAGGTTCTGGGAACCGGGTGGTACCAGTTCGAGAAGATGGTCAGCCCAGTAGACGCAGGAATACCGGACTGCAGCGAGCGGATCAGGCTCTGGCGGTGACACTAGACTTCTGTGAAACCCAGGGTCTTTCAATTTGTACATATCTCGTTCTAATGTTCTTGAGAGATCCTGAAGCGAGATTGAAAAGATACGATAGTGCTGATGATCCACTTCGAAAGGTAAGATTTGTCTTCTTGCATTTGCATTCTCAAGCAAGAAATCCTTCGCAGATTGATGAACGAAGGATATCACTTCTGCGTCCTCTTGTATAGTCAAAAACGAGCCACAGGATGTAATGATCGATTTAGCGCCCTGAAGGTCAGGCTGTCCTAGCAGCGATACCATTTCGTCCCAATTGATGGGGCGGTAGACAACACAGGCAATTGAAAGGATCTGCTTGCAAACGTCCGCGTCCTTCCATGACTTGTTGAGGTCTTCGATCATTTTTGTATAGAAATTCTCAAGGCCTGCAGGAAACTTGGCTTCTAGAATTTGGAGCGTATGGCGGGCGAGGACGTCCATGCCCTGGAGCGCTTTACATACTAATGCTACCCAGAGAAAGGTGCCATGCGCGTTTGACTCCAGGTGCTGCTGAACGACGTGCCGCAGAGCTTTGTCATACCGTTTCTTATCTGCCAGTTCCTTCACCTTGTGCAATATATAGAGTTGCACAGATTCAGAAATCAAGGGTTGATCTGATTCGAGCGATAACACAATTTTTTGCTGCAAATTATTGAACTCGTTCTCGATGGTCTCCGAGGGCCGACTCGAGACCAATACTTTGATCCTGACAGACGATAAATTAGAGGCATCCGCAATCAATCGAAGAAGGTCTTGAAGGCCATGCCGACACTCGTCAAGAGCGTCCACAATCAGGTATAAACCCGGAAGATCTGGGTCCTGCAACGCTTCCATAAGTGTCTTACGTAACATAACCAATCTATTAATGTCGAGATAGTAAGGGATGTCCGTACGGTTCATCTTATCGCGTAGTCTCTTGTGTTCAGCAAAGAGAGACTCAAGAAGGCCGCGTACCACAGATGTGGCATCGTTGAATTGGTTGTCGGTCGCTTGGCAGAAGAAATAGATCGGTTTCCAACCATGACTCATTCCATTCTCGGATTCCTGCTGTAGCTTATCGATGATTCCACAGAGAAGCATGGTTTTACCTTTCCCGGGGTCTCCCCTGATCCAAAGCAACTGACTAGTCTGTGACTGGTGCCATTGCCGATAGTCCTTGCTCGAAAGGATCCACTTGAAAGACGGCGGGTAAAGCTTCTCTTTTTCTTCATCAAACTTCGAATAACTAGTAGGATATTGGCGTATTAAATTGTGAAGAAACCCCTGTGTAGACCCTTGTGTGGATCCTTCTTTTGATCAGCACTATTTGCATAAGAAGGGCTGTATCTCGCTGGACTCTCTATTGATATGTCGACAAGTGATATAAATATCATATACAAAATTAAGAAAGCCTTAGGGAGCCTCACCGAAATTGACTGTTCCGCCGCTGATATTATACCCTGAATTAAAGGTGTTCATACCTCCGCTTGGATTATTCTGCTGCCCCATGCCACCAGTGTTCACGGTTTGGGTGGCCTGAATCAAACTCGACGACTCGACAGCCGCATCATCTAAAGATGGCTCCACGTGAGAGATGTCCTCAAGGGCCTTCTTGATTTCCGCAACATCCTCTTGAGTCGCCAATCTGAACACCTGGTATAGACCAAGCTTCCTCAAGTCCTCCAGGATATCGTTCATTAGGTTCTCCACGCGATGCCCCTTGATGCCGCGCAAGATCTCGTGGTACCATCCGCGAAGCTTGTCCCAGCTTCTCGTATCTTTGTCTTGCTTGCATTTTTCCTCGAGCGTATTAAAAATTTGCTGCAGCTTGCCAGCTTTGACAGCGCATTCCTGAATAATTTGAGCGATCGTTTGTCGTTCCGCCTTAGTCAGACTTCGCTGCTCCAGCTGAGCACGAACATCTTCAAGGGTCCTCTGAGCTAGAGGGAGATGCTTTTTGACATGCTCAAACGCTTTCGGGAGGTTCGTGATTGTGTTGATGGTCGTACAAGCGGCAGAAATCGCCTGGAGGAGTCCGGCGACAGACGCGGCGATGCTGAGAGGATCCATGGATCACACAACGGACTATCCCAGAGTAAGTGGGTGAGGTTTGCCAAAGGGGCTAAGTGTAAGCGTCGGCTCATGAAGGGTAGAAGCCAGCTGGCAAAGCTACCCCTCTTTCAAGTTATAGCAGCCTAACAGGCTTTGCCGGCAGCTGCTATGAGCTAGCGAATCAAAGCTTTCGCTGTCTGTCCCCACACCACCAAGCCACCAGAGCGACCCGGCCCCTAACCGCTAAACCGAACCGATTGTCGACGAACCATTCACCTTTCAGGGGTGCCTGCGATGGTCGGAGCAGTCCGCTCCGGAAGATCTTAGGCTTTGAAGGGAGATTGTGTCAGGGTGTTTATTTTCAGCGTCCATCTCAACGCCCCCTCATCTGAACATCTCATGCCCCAATGTGTTCTAGTAGAATATAACATGTGCCTACCAGTTCAAGCCCTTTACTCCATATCGATACATTTTCTGCGCTTCTGTACTCTTCTAGGGTATTGTAGATCGTAATGTTCGCTCTCTAAGGCCAGCACCCTTTTCAATGCTATAATGCCTAGCGAAAAATAATCCTCGTTAAGCAAGGCCTTATTGTCGACAAGGATATACTAGATACAAATACTCACAGATCATCATCCTTCAGAAATCTTTCTGATCTTTCTTTCTGCTACCCCTCCATACGACTAGGTGAATGGCCGAAATTCACAGATCCGCCACTAATGTTGTACCCCGAGTTGAAGATGTTATCACCTCCGCTGGGATTATTCTGCTGACCAATGCCACCCTTATTGACTGTCTGTTGGGCGAGAACTGGAGCTGTCTGATTGAACTCTGAGTCGTCCAGCGACGGCCCTGCCTTGGCCAGGTCGTTGAGAGCCTCCTCAATTTCTGTGGTCGAAATTTGCACCACGTCGTGCAGACACAGCTCCTTCGCCCTTCCTAGGATGTGACTCATCAAGCACTCGATTCGAACCTCCTTATTCCGCTCCAATGCCTGAAGGTACAAGAGACGGACCGTAGCCCAGCTTTTGGAGTCTTGATTTGCTTGCATCTCTTCTCTAGCGCTTGAAGTATATCCCTCAGTTTGATGACATCATCAGAGCAGTGGTTGATTATGGTAGAAATAGAATGGGATTGTACCATCGTCATCGTTGCAGACTCAAGCTTGGTTTGGGCGGTCGTCAGTCTCCCCTCGACAAGTGAGAGATCCTTTGTGACCTCGCTGAATGCCCTCGGGAGGTCAGCAACGGTATCGATCGTCCCGTGGGAGGCGTGGAGAGCAGCGACATTCTCAAAAATCGCCTTGATAATGCCGAAAATATCCATAATTTGTCGGATGAACGGGTGGAATGTGTAAAATTTGGCAGTGGGATGGACAAGAGAGCCAGAAAGAATGATCATTTCCAGGCAGGGGAGTTCTTTTCGACAGAGACCAACTAATGGACGGAGAAGAATGTGGGGCTTCTGGGAGACATGCCCGCAAAGGGGATAGGGCTAGTGGCGTTCGTAGGAACGGATCGACCCGATCCAAGTCAGATCCAGAGCACCCCCATAGCCAGACAGACTCTACGAGGTACAACACGCTTTGACTGCATCATATGAAGAGGTCACTGATTCCCAGAGCTTTTAGTCATACATCATGAGAGCGAGGTGAGAGGTGCCGTGGCCAGACAACCGAATCAATCTCCTGCCAGCTCGGCTGTTTGGCTTGTTTGCAAGAGAATGGCTCTAGACACGCATAGCCCATACAACCATGATACGACAGCTATTTTTATGCCATTTTTTATTACCGTACTAGGATACTGCCGAAAGTGTGAGTTAGGGGCAATCTAGCTGTAAAAGGCATAGCGTCATGCAAAATACAGTTCAGCAAAGAATTAAAGAGAGTGTAGAGATGAAATTGATTTCGAGCGTCTCTGTAGTAGTTCTACGACACTTCTCGGAGCATTTTCTTGCTAACTTGTAATTTGCTTCAGCCTATTTCCACCCATCCCAATTTCCATGCCCTCCGGGACAAATGTGATTCGAATTCTATCAGACAAGGCATAGAAATTATACTTGAATAAACGATAGTGCTCTGCCATCTATAGATTCTTTTTAGTTCTCTGAACTGGTGTTGGATAGTAGGAGCCCTAAGAAAGTCAGAATACAAAACTACGGAGGCTTTTC
>CAJVRC010000866.1:1971022-2003509 GCA_911456345.1 Penicillium egyptiacum | reverse complement strand
TTTTTTTTTTTTTTTTTTTTTTTTTTTTTTCTAATTGAGAGTTAGCAATTTTCCCAACAATTTCCGAAGCTAGTTGGAAAGGTAAAGTTTGGAGTTGAAAGAAATGTAGAAGAATATGTAGTTGAATGAAAGATGTGGCTGAAAGAGATCCTTGAATGAATACGACCCATAGGCCAATTGAGGGCATAGAAGCATCTCGTCGATGGAAAAAAGAAATGATCTGTCGGAAACATACCCCTTTACTCCATAGAATGCAATATGTCTCATTTTTGGGATAAAGTGATCATTGAATGAGCCGAGTCATTTGAATGTACCCAGAAACGGCAACACGTGGAGCGGGATCTGGAATGAAACAACATCGTGGATTTGAATTTGGCCTGAGATAAGGCTCGCTTTGTGGAACAAGACTATTCTGAGAGCGCGCATGCTGTAACACAGCATATATGGAATTCTGCCTTGGGAGGCCCCAATTTCATGGATAGTCAAGATTATCGGCTTTGATGCCAAAAGGAGTTGGATCCCTGCAAAGTTGTACGCCTCAATTACGATATGGAATCTGATCATACTAGAACGGGCTTAAGTACATCATTGGCGCTGGGGCTCGAGTCCCAGTGCTGTCACCGCTGCGGTTCATTGCATCTAGAAGGATTGCGTTTATTTGGAATGAACTACTCGGTATGTACGGAGTACAGAGTATTCTAACCTGGTTCTTAACAGCAAGATTAGTAGGAAGCTATTGGCCTTGGGCAGTCTAAATGGTAATTGGGGCCTTTTCTGCCAGTAAGAGTCTTCTACATAGTTCTATGGTGTACAGAAATGAAACGAATCTTACCCGTCACTACATAGATGTAGGAAATGGACCCAACGATATTTCCGCTCTGCTGTATTCCTTTGTTCATGCTTTTGCTCCTACCTACGTAATGTCATAATACCGGCCATATACTTACATGGCCAAACGTACTCCACTCGCAAGTGAAAGAAGCCAGAAGAGCCAGTCAAATAACCTAGTCAGCCAAGAAAGGCAACCCGACTAGATCGAACTTTCCGTCAATTAGCCCGATGAGCTGAAAGTAACCCAGGTGCTACGTCCTAAGGCAGGAACATCCACACCGTACTTAATGCACCTCTCGCCCACTGGTACCATGCCCTAACTTCTATCTGCATGGCCTGAATAGTCAAAGCTCAAATTCATTCTCTTTTTTTTCATGGTTCTTTATAATTTGTTTGTCAATCACTATCCCAAAACATCAAACCAACTTCTACTTCCACCCAAAGGATAAAACACATCATGTTTCGTTCACTGCGCCGTTTTCTTTGCTTTTCCTCTTCCAAATCATGCGAACCCACCGACTCTGCGGCACGTGGCACGGAAAACGTGGAAGATCCCATTCGCTTGAGACCTGCTGGCAGAACGGTTGCTCAAGCCCGAGTTGCTAGTCCCTGTCTGGAGGGGCTTGGCAGTGTACAGTCCAGGACTCACTCAGTTTCTCCCTCCAGCTGCGATAGCAGCACACAGACCGAGTCGACAAATGCCTCAGATAGGGAAACCAGGGCAACGACAGTATCAACTGGCAACACTCCCACGCCCCCCGAGTCACCTGCCAAGCCTATCTCCACGTCAAGACTGAACACAATCACACCGTATACTCCCATCCTGCAGCCAGATGGCAGTCTGCGAGCCCCGCAAGTCACATTCGATGGCTATGGCTCCTATGGGGGCCGGTTTGCTCCTGAATCCATAATGGGCTTCCTATACGAGCTGACATCATTCTTCGAGGCCACCGTCTCAGACCCTTCGTTCTGGAAAGAATATGCCACGTTCCAGCCTGCCCGTGTCACACCATTGCACATGGCTGGGAAGCTAACCAGCCTGGCAGGGGGGGCTACCATATGGCTGAAGCGAGAGGACAAAAACGAATATGGCAGCCACAAGACTCGTAACATCATCGGCCAGCTCCTGCTAGCTCGCCGGATGGGCCGTTCTGAGATCGTGACGGACTGTGCCTCGGCCAAACATGGCAAGGTCACCGCTGCAATGTGCGCACGTCTGGGATTGCGCTGTGTGGTAGTCATTGGTGCGGATGACGCTAGTGCCCAGGAGGAGGACGTGCTCGAGATGAAGTCGCTCGGCGCTAAGGTCCTGACGGCTCGCACGCCCTCTGGCATGGGCAGTCTACGCGCTGCCATCACAGAAGCCTTGCGATATGCGGTCTGCAATCACGAGTCTGCATACTACCTCATGGGTAGCCCGGTGGGTCCCAGTCCCCTGCCGACCCTGGCTCGCACGTTCCAAGCCCTTCTAGGCGAGGAGGTTGCAGCCCAAATGCACGAGGCAGCAGGTCGCCAGCCGGATGCCCTCGTCACCGCCGTTGGCAGCGGTAGCGGTGCAATTGGCCTCTTCAGACCGTTCCTTCATGACTCGTCTATTCGTTTGGTTGGCGTGGAAGCCGCGAAGGCAGCTGCCCTGACAGATGGTGGGCTTGGAGTACTGCAGGGTGCCCGCACTCTCCTGCTCCAAAACTACGATGGCCAGATCCTTGACTCGCATTCCATTTCACCAGACATGAACTTGTCTACTGTGGGTCCTGAGGTCGCCCATTGGAAGGACTCTGGCCGAATTGAAATTTCCACGGCTACCGACGCGGCTGCCCTGGACGGATTTAGAACCCTTCAGCAACATGAGGGGATCTTGCCTGGTCTTGACTCAAGTCACGCGGTATCTAAGGCACTTGATCTCGCTAGAGAACTTGGCCCGGGTAAGAACGTGGTTTTGATGGTGACTGGGTGTGACAATATTGGCGAACGTTGGTTGGACATCTGAGTTGCTCGAGGGCACAGAAACGAGTTATGATGATCCCTGATGCTTTTCTCACCAATTCTCTCTCATTGACGGCGTTGGGCTTCTTGCTTCATTTGTCTATATCCTAGTGTCTTCCTGTATCATACTTTTACCCAGGTAGTTGCTTTCTTATTCCGAGTCAATGATATGCCCCGAAACTATTATACTTGAGATCATTGCTTTCTTTTTGTAGTTACGCTCTTCTATGTTATGTGGCTTTTTCTTGTCGAGCTGATGGCTGATGCCATGTGTGTTTTCCTTCCCTGCAGCTTGTCTTCATTGTTTGACTGTCATTCATCTTTGCTTTTTCCATGAGAATAGACTTTCTTCACCGTATGACACTCCCTCTAGTGAGATAGAATGAGGTGGCATGTCAAAGTCCAGTGTATTCCAAAGTTTCAAGGTTCTTTTTTACTTTTTGTCGTCAGTCATATCGCTATATCATGTACAGTAAAGCCTCATAAAGAAACCATACGTCATTATTCAATCCTCGTGCGTGATCGACATGTCCAGAACCTCAACCCGACCTCTTCCGCGGGTCTCATTGCTCACCAGTTCATTCAATCCCTTGAACGCACCGGGTTCAGCAAAACCAACAATCTCCCATTCATCCCCACCAACCACTTCTTGCGATTCAACCGATTCAATGAAGGCCATGATTTTGTCCTTGACGGTGCTTGGAGCCTTGGGCGTAGCTTCCACATCAGACTGACCACCCTCGATGTCTGAATCGTCCCTCTTAGCAGACTTCTTCGATCCCTTATTCCCTTTCTTGTTCTTTGAGCCACCGGATGGAGCTTCCTTCTCCTTATTCGACGCAGCACCTGGAGCAGCCTTGACGGATTGCTTCAGGAGGGACACTGGACATGTCACACGAAGACGCATGCGAGCCCGCATGACGGGGATCGGCTGCCAAGCGATGAGAGCCTTCATAGCATCCAACGCTTGGCTCTTCGCTGAGCGATTTGCCGAGACTCCCGTCCAGAGCGGCTTCTTCGGCGGAGAGGGTTTCTCTTCGCCATCTCCATTCGCCTCGCCGCTCGCTTGTGTCTGTTGTTGTCCGCTGGCCGAGGATAGTTGATCCAACGCCTTGTGGATCATCCCGGATGTGTACACGCGCTTGGTTGAGGGGTCGACTAGTCGACCTGATACGATATCCAGTACTTCCTTCTCCACTCGCTCTAGGATGTCTTTGCGCTCACGCTCGCCGACTTGCACTTCGCCTTTACGGAGTATCTCTTGCAGGATTTCGTCCCGAGGGGTACCGGCCCCGAAGGCTTTTGCTAGCTCTGCTGATGGCGCAGTTTGTGCTTTGGAGACGGAGAGGAAGACGGTTGGGACTTGGAGGACATTGTCGAGGTCTTTTTCAGCGCCGGATCGGTATTCCAGCAGTTTGTTCTTGTAACAGGCCAGTTCAAAGCGCTTCTTGCCTGGTTTGAGATAAGAGGTTAGAAAATTCAGAGCGACATAGGTAAGACAGAACTGTACCCTTTTTTAGTCGGACCACTGACACATTGGTGAATTTGATCTGGTTGGAGGGTTGATTGATAGGCATTTTGAGTGTGAAGCCGCTGAGGGCCGGTTGCGGTTGCTTCAGTAAGGAAAAAAAATTGACGCCAGAAAATGTGATGATCAAGATATGTTTCTGAATATTCCTTCCAAATGGCTGACACTGTCAAGACTGAATGATATATGTAGACTGAAGTACAGAGTTATCGAAAGTTGATTTGCGTCAGAAAATCTACCCAAAAAGGCTTAGTCGACAAGCTCGTACCCCTCGTAACCTTGGAATCCCGTGACTCATGCTGAATCATTCGATCATGGGGCCGGCCCACTCTTGGTGTCACCTGATTGGGCCAGCCGTCTCGTCTTATCGACCGTCCTCGGCGTCATCGGCCAAGGGACCTGCTTCTCCTCATCTCACAAGCACAAGACATCACCGTCTTGCTTCTTCGAACCCCTCAGCTTATTACAATTATCAACTATATTGTGGTATCTTCCAAGTGTAAGTGATTATCTTCCTTTCGCTTGTTTTTGAGGGCCATTCCTGCAAACGGTTACTGATAAGAGGTGCCTGACTCCAGATCCCAAGGTACCCGCTCCTCATCACCAACTCATCATTAGCATCATTGTTACTGTGAATTTCAAACACGGTTCGCAATGAGAATCCTGTCCGCCACTCTGTTGGCGGGAGCTGCTTCGGCCGCTGCCCCGCCCTTCCAGCAGGTCCTCGGGGCTCACAAGGAGTATGCGGAGAACGTAGTCAAGCAGGGTGCGGATGCATTCAAGCCCCTGCAGCACCTCCAGGACCAGTTCAAGTCTCTTTCCGGTGAGGCTCGTCAGCTCTGGGAGGAAGTCTCTAACTACTTCCCGGAATCCATGGAGAGCGCTCCCTTGCTTTCCCTGCCCAAGAAGCACACCCGCCGCCCTGACTCGCACTGGGATTATCATGTCAGTGGCGCCGAAGTCCAAGACATCTGGGTCTCTGGTGCTGAGGGCACCAAGGAGCGTGAGGTTGACGGCAGGCTGGAAGCCTACAACCTCCGCGCCAAGAAAGTTGACCCTAGCGCCCTCGGCATTGATCCCGGTGTGAAGCAGTACAGTGGTTACCTGGATGACGACGAGAACGACAAGCACCTGTTCTACTGTGAGTTTGGAAAACGTCCGTTTATTATCTAGAGTTTATCTAACATCAGAAAGGGTTCTTCGAGTCTCGCAATGACCCCAAGAACGACCCCGTTGTCCTTTGGCTGAACGGCGGTCCCGGCTGCTCGTCCCTCACCGGACTTTTCTTGGAACTTGGACCCAGCTCCATCGATTCTAAGATTAAGCCTGTCTACAATGATTTCTCGTGGAACAACAATGCCTCTGTGATCTTCCTGGACCAGCCCATCAATGTCGGCTACTCCTATAGTGGCTCCTCCGTCAGTGACACTGTTGCTGCTGGCAAGGACGTCTATGCTCTCCTGACATTGTTCTTCAAGCAATTCCCCGAGTACGCTACGCAGGACTTCCACATTGCTGGCGAGTCCTATGCTGGCCACTATATCCCTGTCATGGCTTCGGAGATTCTCTCCCACAAGAAGCGCAACATCAACCTCAAGTCTGTTCTCATTGGTAACGGTCTCACCGACGGTCTTACTCAGTACGGGTACTACCGCCCCATGGCCTGCGGCGAGGGTGGCTACCCCGCTGTTCTAGATGAAAGCACCTGCCAGTCCATGGACAACTCTCTCTCGCGCTGCCAAAGCATGATCCAGGCCTGCTACAACAGCGAGAGCCCCTGGGTTTGCGTCCCGGCCTCGATCTACTGCAACAACGCTATGCTTGGCCCCTACCAGCGCACCGGCCAGAATGTTTACGATGTTCGCGGCAAGTGTGAGGACGAGAGCAACCTGTGCTACAAGGGCATGGGCTACGTCAGCGAGTACCTCGGCCAGGAGAGCGTGCGCGAGGCTGTCGGTGCTGAAGTTGATGGCTACGACTCATGCAACTTCGACATCAACCGTAATTTCCTCTTCAATGGCGATTGGTTCAAGCCTTACCACCGCCTCGTGCCCGGTCTCCTCGAGCAGATCCCCGTCCTGATCTACGC
Organism: Penicillium egyptiacum; assembly: GCA_911456345.1. Lineage (NCBI taxonomy): Eukaryota > Fungi > Ascomycota > Eurotiomycetes > Eurotiales > Aspergillaceae > Penicillium > Penicillium egyptiacum. The sequence continues at coordinate 1,997,075 of CAJVRC010000866.1, read as the reverse complement.
TGGTGATGCCGACTTCATCTGCAACTGGCTTGGCAACAAGGCCTGGTCTGAGGCTCTTGAGTGGCCTGGCCAGAAGGAGTTCGCTTCCGCCGAGCTTGAGGACCTCAAGATTGTGCAAAACGAGCACGTTGGCAAGAAGATCGGTCAGATCAAGTCCCACGGCAACTTCACTTTTATGCGCATCTTCGGCGGTGGCCACATGGTTCCCATGGACCAGCCTGAGTCTGGTCTGGAGTTCTTCAACCGCTGGATCGGCGGCGAGTGGTTCTAAATACTCAGCCGAGGTGCTCTATGATACAATGGGTTCGTGAATTTATCATTACACTGCGTGTTATTGATCTTGTGACTGGCTGTTTTGCGTACAATTTGGCACCTAATCCTGTGGGAAATTCAGAGAGGCCGCACACTCGGTATCATCTGTTTTCCTGCTGGTTTTGGTCATTTGGCTTCTGTTTAGTATATACGACTAGGCAACTTTGAATTCAATCAATCTTGGATATACTTGAACATCGAGCAATAACAGTGATAAAGCGTGAAGGTCGTAGAGCTTGATGTACATATATTGGGCGTAGTGTAGAGATCCAGGGTGTGGAGTGCGGGTTTGGTGATAGGCGCAGATGCAGATATATATTTAACTTCAATGGGGGAAACAAAGCGACGGAGTAAACCATACCTGATGGCTTAAGTTTTGTCCCGCACCGAGGGTCTAGGACATCGATATCCCACCCCACAGCAACGGTATTCTACCCTACGAGGGCCGAAGATCGAGACAGGATCATCGAGTTGGCAATTTGATCCACAACAGATGATTCCGTCGAACCCACGGCCAAGAGAAAAGTAAAGGTATCGAAGAGATCGGATCATTTCATTGATATGGTTCATTTTTAATTTTTAACAGCGGGGAAAAGGTCCCACGAGTGCCCATAGAAACACACCGGAAATAACGGAATCCCTCCAAGAACCCCCGGCAAAAAAAAACGAACAGAATAATTTAGCCCTTCTTCTTGCTGACACCGACGGTGCGACCGCGGCGGCCAGTGGTCTTGGTGTGTTGACCACGGACACGGAGGCCCCAGTAGTGACGCAGACCACGGTGGGAGCGGATCTTCTTGAGGCGCTCGAGATCCTCACGGAGCTTAGAGTCGAGACCGTTGGAGACAACCTGGGTGTCCTTGCCATCGGTGATGTCGCGCTGTCTGTTGAGGAACCACGAGGGGATCTTGTACTGGGTAGGGGTCTGGAGGATGGTCACGATGCGCTCGAGCTCTTCGGTGGTGAGCTCACCAGCACTATAGAAAGTGTCTTGTCAGCTTTGCTGGTCTTGTGATACTTGTGCGATTGTTGTGCGATATTCCGTGTGTCGATTCATGTCCGAACTGCTCCATTGTCTCTTCCAAGTTTTCCTCCAATAACAACGGATGGGAATGATTGCATATTCGATGGGGGTTGTGGCGAACGTACCGCTTGGTGAGGTCGACATCGGCCTTCTTGCAGACCAGGTTGGAGTAGCGGCGACCGACACCCTTGATCTGGGTCAGCGCGTACATGATCTTCTGCTTGCCGTCAACATTGGTGTTGAGCAGACGCAAGATGAACTGGAAGTTCGTCTTCTCGCCGGTCACGAGCGCTGTTATCGAGAAATCCCCATGTTAGCCAACATTCAATTTCGAGAACATCCGTCTCTGCCACCGTCTCCTGCTTTTCTTTTCTTTTTGGCAAATTCGTGGTTGATATCATGTAATGCTCTCAGATTGAAAGGAGGGGTCGTCACGTACACATGATGGGCGATGGGCGAGGATCGCGATGGGTTGTCGACAGAGGGATGGAGAGAGGAAGTCCAACTGAGTGACTTTGCTTGTGGGATCGGGTAATTGGGACGCTAACCTTATTTGGACGAGGGCTCGCTTGCTAGAGACTAGGCCCAAAGTGGCTAGTTTAGAGTGTAGATCATGTGAAGTCACATGACTGTTAATTTCACTGTTAGATTTGGGTAATTTTCTCTGTTATTTACTCGTATTTTACGTGAAGCCCTGACCGACGGCTTTGTTTCCCTCGACATGAAACTGTGACGAACCCATTTCTTGGAGTTATATATCAGCCACTGTCAAAGTGCCACTCTGTGCTTCGAGTAATCTTTCACGATGTCTATATAGACTTGCTCTGTGGAACTGTCATTTCTTTGGTGCTTGTTTTTATCTTTCTTCTTTGATTCTTTGATTAAAATCGCGTCTCGAAGTCTATTGGCACTCACAGGCCCCTACAGTCTTTGGCTCATATGTTTATTTTGGGCCGGATGATACCAAAAGTTCCAGATTCGCTCGCTTTGGAGGACTTCTTAGAGATTCCTGCCTCGATGCTAACCACTTCCGCACTTTGAGGATCATTTCTAGACTCGGGTGAGGTTCACTCATGGCCAAACAAGATAGCAACATGGCCATAACATCCTCTACCTGCACTGAACTAGGGACCCCGATCTACGCCCTCGATTTAGTAGTTCATGTTCTTTGTTCTGTCTAAAGGAACCCCAGAGCCCCACTGTTGTTGATATCAGAAGTGCCTTTCTATTTTTACTCGGTTCTTTGATATCCTCCGGATTTGACCTCGACCAAGAGGTCATGAGCTAATGTGACAAATATAGAATCCCCACCCTCATGCTGCCCTGGCCCTAAACCTTTCCAGCAATCCTGCTGCTTTGTTCATCAAGAAACAAGATGTTACCATGGGTATTCGACTCGGGGCGCTCGGCGTGTCCTTTCATCTCATGCTTACCATCTACAATATGCCACTTTGTTTTCTTTGGGTTGGTAACGATTGCATTCAAGCTGGCACATTGGACAATGGATGTTCCTCGTTGTCCATTAAAGCGCTTGGTTCGCACCGTTTCGCGCCGTTTCGCACCCTTTCGGCCTTCATAGTTTCCAAGTTCCTCAAACCAATATAGGACATACCAATATCAGGATATTGCTCTTTATTCAGCCCATTGTGGCATATTTTCGGGCCTTGCGTCCTTCACTCTCAGTTTGTCGAAATGAGCAATTTCTCTCCACTCGAGATTCCTCCCCTTTCTGATTTCCCGTCGAAGCCGGAGGAACTCGAACACCCACCCCCACCTTTACCTCTTTACGATTTTACCCGTCTTCCTAATCCACCTAACGACTGGTCACATTTCAATGTCAAGTTTGAAACTGTTGCACAGGGACATAGTCGTTCCTTGAAGCTCCCGCAGGTGCAAGTGTTGATGAAACATTACTTCTGGGGAATCCACTATGAAGAAACGACTAGGACCCCCATGACGACGAGAAAGAAGCAAAGTCTCAAGGTTCAACAGATGTTTCTGTTCAAGCTCATATACTACATGCAAGAACGCCATCGTCCGAAAACTTGGCAAGAAATGCTCAACGTTAACCGAGATACTGGGCCACGGCTCTTGAGATATGATCTCGATCCGCGGCCAAAGCCACTCAGTAGGTGGTACATGGCTGCTCCGGATGTGACCACACCTATCTTGAATGCGTACATACGCCCTCTGGACGCGCCACCAGACATGCCCGACTACCTTATTCAACAATATATGTACTCAGTTGATAGCTTGTTCACACCACCTCCAACCCCTCCAGCTCCGGCGCCAACACTCGCTGCGCAAGAAGAGGAAATCCTCCGTATGCAACTGTTGCAACACATGAACCCAGGAGTCCAATTTACACCAGCCTATTCAATGACCGATCCGCCAGGTACGAGAATACCGGGCCCTGAGCCAGGCCAAAAACGGGGCTCGGATGAAGACAGGGAAACCCGTAGAAAGCGCTCGAGACAAATTTCACCCGGTGCTCCTGCTTACCGAGGTTACCCTCGTTCCCCCACTCCACCATTTCAAGAGCCCGTCTTTGCTGTTGATGAAATCACCACTTTTACCTGGACGCCTGCTCTGGCACCTTCCCATACAGTGGCCCCCATTGGAAAGCACCAATTGAGCCCTGTTATCCCGAAACGTTTAGGCCTGATTGACACGCGAGCGCTTACGGACGCCATAGAGCGAGCTGTGATGCAGATTGTATATGCTGATTTGGACCGTGATCCCTCCATTCCATCCACTGAGAAACCCATTCTCCGCGGGACAGCCCAGTCTTATCAGGATATGCTCAAGCTGAAACTTGGATCCTTCCCCACCACGGCGAATGTAAAGTTGTCGCCATTGACCTTTGATTGGGATCCAAACGGCACATTATTTCCGGTCCGGGGCCGCGGCCCTATATGGGATGCAATGTCTTGTGCAACAGATGCTGTTATTGTAGCGGGAATGCTACTCGATGCTGGTTGTACCAAGATAGATCGCGCAAATAATCGAGCAGCTGAGTTCAAGGATATCGAAAAAGCATTCATTGAAGTGACAATGGCGAGCTGGGAGACCTTCGACGATAAGACTTCCATATTTGTGCGTGACGAGTGGCTCCGTATGTTTATCGATGGCTCACCCGGCCTGAGAATGGGACAACCGATTCCTCCTTGGGCGGTATGGTCAGTGGCTACGAGAAGCTTCGCTCAATTTCGTTATTTCCACGTTGAGCGAGTGACCCCTTGCAAATGCCAGTTCACGATTCCGTTCTACAACTCCCATCAAGGGTCCTGCATTTTACCTGGGTACCAACCGGGCGACGAAAATGGAGTAGAACTGCAAGTGTTGATCGAGCGATGTTTCTACCCACAAAAGTCTTTCAGGTGTGATAAGTGTGGTGACCCGGCGGGAGTCACTGGAGAACGAAAGATCGGTCAACTCCCGCTGCGTCTGGTCGTAACCTCTGATATCAAGACGCGAATCCGAAGCCACACGGAGAATCTCAGGTTCAATTACATAGACTATGAAGACAAGCAACAGGTCGCACACTATCGTTGGCTTGGCGGCATCTATAATAACGAATCCCATGCTCGCCTTTTTTGGACAGATACGCAACGAGGTGAGAAAGATGATGGAAATATTATGATGTACGACAGCCAAGTGAATTCCGGAGTCCTTGTCGGTGGGATCCCAGCATTTCAACGTGAAGAAAGAGTACCCACTGAATGGGTCAACCACCATGCCATTCCGCTCCTTTTCTACGAGCGAATCATGAATCCCACCTCAGACCTCTTGTCAAAGGCCAACAACGCGATGTTTCAGATAAATACTTGCGTGAACGAGAACAAAAACCTTCTCGAAGCACACGTCCCTTGGAAGCGATCAAATCCTCCGTTGCAGCAGGAGTCATGGCCCCGTATACTTTCATACAATGGTGAACGCTTCAGCAGTTTCAACCCCGGCTGGGCAACAGCGAGACCATCCCCCAACCCAGCCGCCCCACAGACTATTACACCCTCTCTAACACCCCCTCCCATGGACCCGGCACTTCTTGATCCGATGGTCATTGACCCATCGCTCATTGACTTATCGATTTACTCCACCACCACACCTCCGGAGTTCGACTTGTCCTCATTCTTTGACGTGGCAATGCCTGATGACCCGCCGGCCACTGATCAAGACCTAACTGAGGATCTCACCAAGGACCATATGTTCAACTCGATGATGCAGAGCCCGCGCTGGCTCGCTCAAAATCCTTATGTGTGGCCTTCGGGTCTACCCGGTGACGAAGGAGCTTTGGACTTCCCCGAACTGCCTATGACGCCCTATCTAGGCAATCGCAAGAGCACTGGGTGGTCAGATATTCCCATGCCAGATGCGCATGAGAGTATCTCTGAGCTTCGAAACCGAGTCTTCCGCAGTACGCACGGTAATGGACTCCAGAGGTCCGCGGTGGCAAGTTACGCTATTTCGAAGCAGGTCCTGAGTGCAAGTGAGAAGGAGGCCCTGCATGAAGAGAGGATGCGTCTATTCAGGGCGAAGCAGAGATTTAGTGATGTAGAAGACAGAGAGGAAGAGGAGGAACTTGACCAAGAGAAGATCGACCGAGAGAAGATAGAGAGACAGGAGAGACAGGAGTATCGCAAAAGGAGAGGGGAACGGGAAAAACAAGAGGAGCTTGATAAGAAGAAGAGAGAGGAGCGAGAAAAACAGAAAGAGCTCGAAAAGAAGAGAGAACAAGAACAAGAAAGCGAAGAAATGGAGAAAGACTCGAAATGGACGAAAGAGGAATACTATAAACAGCAAAGACGAAAGGAAGAACAGAAGAAACAGGAAGAGAAGCCCAAGATATCAAGAAGACCGGGGTTGAGGAATTCGAGGAAGAAAAACACCGATCCAACATGGAAGCCTGGTGATAGTGATGGAGATGAAGCAGACTTGTCTTGATTTGTGTAATTTGTTTTATATAACTAGATATGTCAGAAGTTATTTATGTTTACTATTCATTTGATTCTTAAATTCAACATACGTTCAAAGTTCCAAGGTTGATACGAGTCAACACGCCATCTGCCAATCAGAGGACTCTTATTTGATATACCCGAGGCCCGAGTCTGTATAAGACGAGATAGTACGGAGTATATAACATACTTAGTGCTAGTTAGAAGTACTTTTGACAATCATAACTCCTTTTAATACATAGCAAGTCTAAATATGTACTACGGAGTACTCCGTCCATACTAGCATAGTATTATTCAATCCATAGCCGTGCGCCTTTCCCCGCAATCCCCCAGATTCCCAGACTTATCCCCTTTCCCTCTTCTTTCTCTTTATAATCCCATTGCTTCAACTACATACATACGAAACTACACACCAACAGCCATCCAGTTATCTTAACCACATTCTATGATCTATGATCTATTTACATGTCCGAACCCTGCAGTCTGCAGTCCCAGATCTACCAACGCAGTGGGGAATTGATCCAAAAGAAGGCCAAAAACAAAAGAAAAAAGATAATAATCTACAGACGTGCTCTGGGCGGGCCTGTAGCAGTGTTGCTCTTCTTCGGTGCCGAAACATATCCACCGAGACTGCCGTCAGTGTTGGTCACCGCACCCTGAGCATCACGCCGGATGCCAAGTTCAATCAACTTGGCAAACACCTTGGAGAAGTGATCAAAGAACAATTCCTTATCCTCGGCATATCGCTTAACCCACGGGGCAAATGCCGGGTCCGTCGAGAGCGCCATATCAGTCGGCAGCATCATTAATGGCTCCTCGTCCTCCTCGGCATCGGGATCCTCATAGACAAACTGCGTCATCCCCGACACCATCTTGCGAGGCTTCCAGTCAAGCTGAAGCAGCAATTTGAAGAAAGAGTTCGAGAACCGCGTCGGGTTCGTCACCCACGGACCCTCGAATCCACTGCGGTCGCCGTGGCACCGGCCCAGGTTGTGTCCACCCGTCAGCGCTACGATCTCCTGGTCGTTGAAACCCATGCGGTAGAAGATGAACCGCAGGTGGTCGGCGCCCTGGGCTCCGTCTGGCAGTCGTCCCCGAGGTGGCACCTTGCTGTCGCCTATCAGATCTGTACGTCCGCCTTGCCAGGGGATATCGGGTCCGCCCATCTCCTTAATCGCCACTACGCCGGCCAGCGTCCACAGATCCGAGTACGTGATCCAGGGATGCTTCTCTTTAATCGGCTCTAGGAATGCCCGTCCGTGCTGCAGACCAGCGTTGGCGGGATCGCCACCCTCTGCTTCGTACCGCATACCGGCCCCGTTGGAACCACCGGTATCAGTTTCGGCATCATATGTGCCAGACGAATGCCTGTTTGGAATTTTGTCAGTGACATTGCGTTGGGAGAGGCTTATCGCCCCCGTTGATCCGAGGGTCCCCGACCGGGAAACAAGGCTTCGAGGATCATGTTTACTTACCATGCTAGTCGCACGAATACGGGTCCTGCACTGCCATCGTCATAACCGGGCTTCTGCAGGATGGCGGCGATGTCCTTCCGGACGGCGTCATAGTCGTGAGTGCTCATTCTCGGTCTCGGCCGATAACGCGGTCCGGGGTATGTTTCTCGTGAAGAAATTGAACAAACTCAACGTCGGCGAGGTGGGTTCGAAGAGGACGAAAGGATTGAAGTTCGGAAAGAGAAAAGAAAGAGAAAAGAAAGAGAAAACTGAACAGAAAAGAGAAACCGAAAAAGAGACCCCCGGACTTTCCACATGGAAGAGACTCGGTGGATCCGCGGGCCGAATCAGCCTGCGCCTATTGAAGATGCCGAGGTTGGACGTGACCATGAACTTATGAACTTGCTTATGATCGATTTCTATTGTGATTTCGAACTGCAATTTCCGACTGGATTTCTCAGTTCCGATGGCCCATATTTTCTATTTTAAGTGATTATCGCCTTACAATAATCCACCGGAACAAGCCCTGGATATGAAATCACATTCCAGAATCGCCATCAAATGCCGATTCAGACCTCGGAACTCAGAAGCCGACTTTAAGATTCGGACGCTAATATTTATAGGCAAATCCGATGCTTACATATATTAATAGTATTTGCAAGGGCATATAGTTGAAATATGTGTCATTTTGACAAAACTTGCCCCCCGATTCTGCACTGCTTGTCATGGCTGTGGGTAAAGAATTGACCGACTGTGTGGGAGAGATTGACGAAGGAGGCTGCACCCCAGAGTGAACATGCTTGGGCAGCTCTTCACCGTGGCATCAGTTTTTGATTCTTGCTCTCTCGAAATGGACGTGGGTGACGTGGGTCCGACCTCTTTTGCCCTAAAAGTCAGGGCCAACAAAAAACAGTGTGTAACGGTTTCGCATGAAAGCTCCAATAAGAAAAACCAAGAGACATCTGAGGACACCTGCGAGATATGTGAGAGATGCCCGAAAGACTTCAAATATCTCCCCCTTCTCCATTTTCACCTCAGCTCTCCTCAATCTCATTTTGCCCGAAAGACTTCAAATATCTCCCCCTTCTCCATTTTCACCTCAGCTCTCCTCAATCTCATATTCCCCATCGACATCCTCCCCCGCGTGGACTCCAAACTCCCCGTCGGCACTGTCTTTCGAAGCATCCACATTGCAAGCTAGTAGCATATCCCGCTCCCTTCGTAAATGCACTATCTCCCTTCGCGCCTCTCGTAGCGAGATGCTCAACTTTCGCATCTTGACCTGGTATGCGCGACCCAGCCCATCCGCTTGCCCAGCCAACCGCGAATACTTCTTCCGGATCCACTTCCTCTCTTTATGGAGCCGGCCCACCTGTCGATCGAGCAAGCGTCGCTGCTTCACGTCGGTGTCGCGGATCGTCTGGATCACCTTGTCGATTACGCCGGTGTGTTGCGCGTGGAGTGTGCCTTCTTCGGAGTACTTTGCGATGCTTATGAATGTAGCGCAGATATCTGCCGCGATGGATGCCATCAGCTCGCTTTTTGTGGTGGATGTTTGCTGTTCTAGGTTCTCTAGGCGTAGAGCGCAAGACCCTGGTGTATTTGGTCGCTGGTTTGGATGGTCCGGTGCGATCGCTGGTGTAGATGAAGTGGTAGGCTTTTCGGATGACATGGTGAGTGCTGAGTTTCTGGTGAGAGACTCGTTTTGGAGCGGACTCTGCTGTGTAGAGCCTCTGGGCTTGAGAGGATGTGGGATTCTAGATGAAGAGGAATTAGAACAGAAGAAGAATAAAAATTTCTAAGAATATACCAACGTAATTATAGCCATTGAAGAATTATGGATCGTATAATGTGTTATCTGATTTTCTTTCAACCCCAGTTTTCAGTTAACAAACATTGCCTTTGATCGGTTTCTTTATCAAAGTGAGATTCATTGACCAGCCAGTTTGACGCATATGCTAGGGCTTTGTTTGAACCGGGCAATCATTGATATATCCAATCTTTTATACTCTATAGCGCAGACACAATCGCATCGCCCACTTCTTTAGTACCAGCCCTACCCCCAAGGTCAGGCGTCCGAAGCCCTGAGTCCAGCACTTTGCGCACTGCATCCTCCACACGTCGAGCTTCATCTTCCATGCCCAACGAGTATCGGAACATAAGCGCGACGCAGAGGATCATTGCAACCGGGTTAGCAATATTCTGTCCCGCAATACTATAACAAAGTTAGAACAGGCCTTTTATCAGGTTTCTAGCACTTACGTCGGAGCAGATCCATGTGTAGGCTCGTACAGCCCGTAAGGTCGTGTCTTCAGAGTCTTATCGCCAGGCAGACCGTTGAGACTGGCACTCGGCAACACACCAAGTGTACCCACAATAGACCCAGCTTGGTCGGAGATCATATCACCGAAGGTGTTGTCAGCCAGGATAACGCCATTCAGGGATCGCGGGTTCGTTGCTAGAATCAATGACGCAGAGTCCGCCAGCTGGTGCACCAATTTCACTTGCGGGTACTCGGTTGCCATGGTCTTGTCCACTACCCGGCGCCAGAGTCGCGAAGAAGCTAGTACATTCGCCTTGTCTAGTGAGATCAAAGGCCAGGGGGGATTGTGTCGCAGTGCCACTTCGGCGGATAGACGGGTAACTCGCTGGATCTCGGCTTCGGAGTAACCCCATTCATCCATTGCTGTGGTAGAAGAAAAGGTTAGATCGCTATTAAATTACAGTAGAATCTCAGCCAGACCCACCGTATGTTTCTTCTTCGACCTTGCGGCCGAAATACGCCCCTCCGCAGTTCTCCCGCACGACAACAAAATCAACACCTTCAATAACATCGTGCTTGAACGGGCTGAACTCCTTGGCGATAGAGGCACTCGGCGAGGTAGAAGAGCATGGGCGTAGGTTTGCATAGATATCCATAGCCTTTCGTAGCTGGAGTAGTCCTCCCTCAGGACCATCAAGACCACGACGCTGATTGTCCCATTTCGGACCCCCAACTGCGGCGAAGAGCACTGCGTCTGAGTCCAGAGCCGCCTGTTTGACTTCTTCTGTCACAGACTTGCCGTGAGCGTCAATGCTGCACCCTCCAATCAACTCCTGGCGTAGTTCAAACTTGCGTTCGGGTGTCTCGAAGACCTTAAGGACCTTAACGGCTTCCGCCATGACCTCGGGCCCGATGCCATCGCCAGGTAGGACGAGAATGTTGAAGTTTTGGGTCATGATGCTATGGTATTTGTTGTCTCAAAGGAATATCTGGGGTAAATGAGTTTATTCTCATACCGCTGGCACCCAGGACTATATACGGCCTATATCGGAGCTCGGTCTTCAACCCGATTGATGCGGGGTTTGATTTTGGTCGGGCTTTCGCCGATGACATAGCCCCCGATGTGCGGAGGTCAGTTACAAGGCAGGAGATATTCGACTCGGCCTTCTGGGAGCTGTCGGTTGTGAGGATTACACAAGACCAGGCCTACATAGGCCCGGCACTGCCTACTAGGTAAATTTGTAGTATTGTCATTGCCTAGTAGAGTAGCTCTTCATGCATCAAAGAGTCTGGGATATCTTGATTCATGTTATAGTAGAGTATTGACAGAATTATGCCAATAGTGAAGCAGATATCCATGGATAGTGCTATATAACCCAATGGTATTTGATAGTATGAAAAGTTGCGGCCTCAGGCATCAATCTCGCTCTCCACATGCGATTATCCGACCTGGAAACATCTAGTCCATCCTGTACTATTTGGAGGATTTTAGGCCCAAGATCTTCCTATAATCGTCTACTTCCTTTTGATTCATTGTTCGCAAATCTTTTAGATCTCATTTCCAGTCCGACTAATCCGGTAATAGGGCTTAGGGCCGACCAGACCCCCTCCTGTTTGCACTGTTTGCATTGCGGGCATCATTTCTAAAGCATTTGGATCTCCAAATCTCCGAAAGCGCAAGACATTTTCCTGCGATCGACCCTCAAGATGTCGCGCGTTGAAGAGCTTCCAGATGACTTTGATGAGTCGCTTGACCTCAATAAAGCCCCTCCTGAGGTCACCCAGGGCCTACCGCAGCCCGGGTTTGACGCCTTCGCCCCTACAAACGAAATTCCCTTCCCGATCAACGAGGAGGCACTGAAGGCACGCAAAACCGATCCCAATGCACCCGAACTTCCGCCAGCTATAGCGGCTATTCAGTCGCATACTTCAGAGGAGTTGATGGCAATGATGAATAAGACTCCTCTGTTCATGACCGATATTGAGAATGCGGGTGACGAGAGTACGTCAGACCATTACTTGGACATGGTTGTTCAATTTGACTAACATATCTCGGTTTACAGAGGGTGAAAACGTGCTCCTAGACGCCCTTCAGGCTCTGCAGAATGAAGGTACTAGGGCCGAGGTTGCGAATACCTTCAAGGGCCAAGGAAATGAAGCTGTACAGGAACTCAAGTGGATCGACGCTAAAGAGTTCTACACAAAGGCCATTGCTGTTATTAATGCCAAGGTTGATAAATGGGAGAAGCCCGAAGATCCCGAGGAAGAGGCGGCGCTGTTGCGCAAGTTGGATGAGGCATCGCACATCAACCGGGCATTGTGCAACTTGGAACTAGGTATGTCTTATCTTCCTGGCTGTACCGGACATTGGCTAATATATCCCATTTTGCAGGAAACTACCGTTCTTGTACGCTTGACTGTGCTGTCGCCCTCAAGTTCAACCCCGCAAACGTGAAGGCCTTCTATCGCTCCTCTTTGGCGCTCTTCAAGTTGGACAAAGTCGCCGAAGCTGAAGACGCTGCAGCCCGAGGGTTGGCAATTGACCCAGAGAGTAAGGCTCTTAAAGAATCCGCCAGAAAAATTGCCGAGCGCAAGGCCCTTTTGGAGCGTGCTGCCGCGAGAAAGAAGGCCGAGGAAGAGAAGGTGCGCAAGCAGAATATGGTCCTTAGCACAGCTCTGCGCGCCCGGCAGATCAGAACCCGCAAAACCGAGCAGCCTCCTGATATGGAAGATGCCAAGATTCGCCTTGTCCCTGATGCTCTCTCGCCGGAGAGCACAATCGAATTCCCGACCGTTTTCCTTTACCCCATGGAGGCCCAGTCAGACTTTATCAAGGCGTTCTCGGAGATGAATGCTATCGAGGACCATCTGAGTTACATCTTCCCCCTTCCTTGGGATACCAAGAAGGAATACACTGTCGAAGGTGTTGAATGCTTCATGCAGACTGTCTCTGGTGGTTTGATTAAGGCTGGCAAGAAGCTGCCTTTATTGCAAATCCTCTCTGGTGGTAAGGTCGAGGTTGTGGATGAGCTTGTCACCATCCACGTCGTGCCTCTGTCCAAGACCGGTAAATACATTGCGGAGATGAAGGCTCGGAAGACTGGCTGAGCGGTATCTCATTGATTTGAAGTCGACCGCTCAACTTTCAACCGATCCCGCGGATTTCTACGCCCAGGTGGAATTTGCGTCCACGAAATCATCACACCCAGGGGAGGAGTGCTATCCCCCTGGCCATCCCCTGTTGGTCTGGATTTGGCTGCAACAGTGGTACCCTAACCACTCTTAACGCTCGGCTCTGGTCCTATACCAGAGCAACATGATGTTACAAAATCTCTGATACCCCTTAAAAGCGTCTTGTGTACATAGATGCATTTTCAGATTCTTATATTGTATAGATATCATTGAGGCGGCAATGCCCCTGGGAACGAAACGTCCCACTGATTATAATCCAGCATATCCCATGGTCAAGTGAAGATTATCCGGCGTTAGCTCAGATTAATAGCCGTTATTTGAATGACCTTGATCATGCAATGCTGATAGCTATATGCCCGGGTGATTGCATGGTGTGTGCTCAGCGCTAATGTTCAATCCAAAAGAGGGGACGGGCCCCTGTCTAGCCTGAATAAACGTTGCGGGGGACCTGAAGATTCTCCGGAGAAGAGCGTATTTACCCGGTCTCTTCTTCAGCTTCACTCGACGGGAAATATGAAAAAAGCCTCTTTTTGCCGCGAAGAAAATACGGAATTTGCTCCGCTGTCTCTCTATTCGTTTCTCCCACCCGACCACCACGTGGCGCCGGACTCCTTGTCTATTTCCTTGGCTAAAGTGACAAATTGCATGCACGAATTCATACTCATTAGGCGTCTTAGCAGAGGCCAAGCCCATTTGACGATTCGAAAAGGCCGCGACAACTACGCCACGGCCTGTCGGCCCGTCAAAGTCGAAGTTGTCCAATGTGAGAGCTAACAGCGGTGACAATCCGTCGTTATTTATCTCTGACTATAAAAGGAGCTATTCCCCATTCCAGGTCTAGACCTTGCGATCAATTCTATTCCCGGCATTGGTTATCTCGTCATGGTTCACCTCTCCACCATTGCCCTGGCATTGGCCAGTGTTCTCCCTCAGTTGTATGGTTTACCTTTCAATTTCGAGCATACTTTAACAGTGACTGATATTTATTTTTAATAGGACCCAAGGAGCCGGCTTGCACACCTCTGCTGTTGCAAAGGGAAAGCTATACTTCGGATCAGCCACTGATAACCCCGAGTTGACTGATACTGCATACCTTGCGCAACTGAGCAACACAGATGACTTTGGTCAAATTACACCTGGCAATTCGCAGAAGGTTGGACAAACCTCGCCGTGCTATTCAGACCCTCGCTAATCGTCGCTAGTGGGATTCAATTGAGCCGTCCCAAAACACCTTCTCCTATACCAAAGGAGATGTCATTGCCGATCTTGCTGCTAAGAATGGCCAAAAGCTGCGATGCCATACTCTGGTTTGGCATAGCCAATTGCCCAACTGGGGTAAGCTTTGTTATCTCATATGTCTTTCAATGCATGAATAGATATCTAATCGGTAAATAGTCTCCAGCGGCTCCTGGACTAACGCAACCCTAATTGCTGCCATGAAGAACCACATCACCAACGTGGTGACTCACTACAAAGGCAAATGTTATGCTTGGGATGTTGCCAACGAAGGTCAGTCCTGAACCTAGGAACGAATTATACATCATCAAATAGCTAATAGATTGATAGCTCTTAATGAGGACGGCACCTATCGTGACAGTGTCTTCTACAAATACATCGGCGAGGCATACCTTCCTATCGCGTTTGCAACAGCAGCCGCCGCAGACCCAGATGCCAAGCTCTACTACAACGACTACAATATCGAATCAGCCAGTTCCAAGTCAACAGGTGCCCAAAGAATTGTCAAGCTCGTGCAGCAGTACGGTGCCAAGATCGATGGTGTTGGCCTCCAGGCACATTTTATTGTCGGAAGTACCCCTAGTCAGAGTGCGCAGACTACCAACTTGGCCGCATTCACAGCCCTGGGAGTCGACGTTGCCTACACTGAACTTGACATCCGTATGACGCTGCCATCAACTACTGCCTTGCTTACCCAGCAGTCGACCGATTACAAAAATACCGTTGCGGCGTGTATGGCAAACACCAAGTGTGTTGGCATTACGATATGGGACTACACGGACAAATACTCTTGGGTTCCTAGCACGTTCCCTGGTCAGGGTGATGCGTGCCCTTGGGATGCGAACCTGGTGAAGAAGCCGGCCTATGCTGGTATCTTGGCTGCGCTGGGCGGTACCACCTCCACTACTACTACTTTGGTTACTAGCACAACTACTGCCGGTTCTGGCGGTACTACTAGCGTCCCTCTTTATGGTCAGTGTGGTGGCTCAGGCTGGACTGGAGGCACAACTTGCGCAAGTGGAACCTGTAAACATATCAATGACTGGTACTCGCAGTGCCTGTAAGCCAGGACAATGATGTCTGATGACGAAGGGGAAATAGGCCGGCCTGTGCCCATCTACCTTTTTATCAGAGGCATAACCTCGGGATTACTCTATAAAGAACTATTCAGGCAGGTCGTCTTCTTCCTATGCAACGCGAAAGAAATTCATTATCGTAAAAAGAGACATTATATGTACTCCGGTCTATGCTTAGGCGCTCAATAATTGAAATAGTAGGGGTGGCCATATGGCATCATTGTCTCTGTTGACGAGTTTTCTGTCGAGGTCTGGGTGATTGGAACGCCTGCGTCGTGGGACAGGTTAGGGGTACCGTAGAATTCCATCGGGGGTGGTGGAATGCCAGAAACGCCAGGGTATGGATAGTGCGCCATGCTAATGGGGCTTGTCCGGTCAATCAAATGTGTTCCAGCAGATAGTGGTTCGTGTTTCGGCCTCAGTTCCAACGGCGATGTCGACATATTTGTGGAGGGGCCGACAGAATGGTATTGGGTGTTTGGGCCCAAGTGCATTGCTTGGTTATAAGGATTGGAAGGATTGTAAGGGGGCGCGTTCGGCAGGTCTCCGTCGCTGCACTCGGACTCGGTGATATTCTGAGAAGAGACTGGTTCGGTTGGCGAGCTTTGTCCGCTGGATGTGTCTTCTGCCATTTGAGGAAGGTTGGTGCGAGCTATAGATACGTGTTTTCCATCTAGATAACAGATATGAGTCTCGGGTGTAGAAGATAATGTGAGCGAGTATGTACCTGAAATCCCATCGAGGAATTTTTCTTCCTCCTCGCGGACTCGATATGCCTCATCCAAGATTTGCAGACGCTCGACCGGAAGGATTTGACGACGAATGGGCTGATCGCATTGTTTTAATCTGGCCGCTGTGACTCCGTGGGTTTCGCGCATCTCGCAGAGCATGTATACCAAAAGTCGGATGCGTTCTGAGTAATTGTCAGCGTGGTAAGGCATTCGGAAGGATTGTTCTCTCTTACCAACTTTTGGAAGATGATCCGGCTCCCGATGGCTCACTCCACGCGGCCACCACGGTGGCTTAGTTGCCTCTGGGTCAAGCTGTTGGGTTCTTCCTTCAACGATCTTGCGTCCATTGTATGGGTAGTTCACCTGCTTCCGCGGCTCGACTAATTTGATGTAGGCTTTGGCGATAATTCGGCAGTTTGTTTGTTGTAGGTTTTGGAAGATCTTCTCGTAGTAGAGGCGCAAAACATCTCTGTCTTTTACGGAGATCAAGGCTCTTTGGTGTGAAGCCAAGTTGAGGTCCCGACCACCAAAATTCTTCTTGGGTTGTGAGCTGGCTTGTAGAGGCCAAGATTGGCTTGACGGCCACATTGCCGGCTGGAATGGCGACTCTGCTTGAGAAGCAACCTGCATCCTCTGTTGACTACCTAGGCCCATTCCACTATAAGCCATAGGCTCCCCCTGCGACGGGGCAGAGCTGTTGTTAAATGGTTGCCCCCCACTAGACGGAACTCGGACCTCGGGAGAAACTGTTCTATGTCAATAAAACACTTCATGTGGGGTAAATATAGACCTTACCCTGACATCGTGTTGCCTGGGCTTCTCTCGACATCGCCACTGCTCGGAGGAATTCACCCGTGACCCTAGGAGAGAAGATGGTCTCGCGGCTCTCCGAAATGGAATCGGAGGCCCTTTGGCAAAGATTCCCATCGCTATCTATGTAGATCATAGCAAAGTGGGTATATTCAGGTTCCTCTGGTGATCGCCTGGGCATCTTTTCCGGCCCCTGGCTAGTGTCAGCTCTATCAAGGACCTTGGTCACATAAAAAGGATGAAATAATGAAATACCCTGTAGTATAGACCCATTGGCTGGCCCCAGATTTTGTATGGCAAACTTGTCAAGTTCCTCCGAGCCACAAGGAACAGAAGGAGTTTTCTATAGGAAATTTGAGGATGGGAGAAGCCAAATGAAGACCATTCTGCGACGGGGATCACCACAGTAGCAATGCCTCCAGCTTGTGTCGATCAGTGACTAAACGATGTGCTTGATAAGGATTTATAAAAGCCACTGGATCTTTTCAGGTGTGGCGTACTCCCTGCTCCGTACGCAACTATAGTGCGCCACAGGTGGAGGCCCAACTTCAACAAAGGCCTGTGGAGACGAGAAACGAGAAAAGGACCGATCTGCACGCCAACGCAGATACAGTATCGAAACAGACAGAGTATTTCAGGACGCACTAAGCCCTGATTTGGAATGCGGACTTCTTTTCCCCTTCTTTTCCTTGGGCCTATCACAATCTCAGTGTACAGCCACAGGAGAGTAGGGAAATTCCCCGAATAACAGATCCGATTGAACTTGACATCTATCATGTCTATCAACAGCACGCCATCCGCTATGGGGTGGAGTGGCTAAGTTGTTTCCCCGTCAAACTCTCACGACTCAGTCCGCTGGACCATGCCCCATAGAACATTCTGACGTCTTACTGGAATATCTATTCTAGTACAAAGTACCTTAGCAGCGCAATAAGAAATGTCAGTCGCTGCATGATAATAATACTCAGCCCCGGCCCTGTGCCAACCAGTTGCCTTATTCCCACAAATATTCCCGAAAATGTATGTATGTGTATTACTTCTCCCATCTCCTTGCTTATCACCAGAGTCACACCGTTAACTGACACGGAGTGGGCGAGAGGTACCTAGCTAGGACACGCATTTGATGCACCGTGCCATAGTTCTGCTCTACCTATCACTAGTCAGTTGTCTTATCTTGCCAAGACCATTTCCGTCCTGTCTATGCACAGGAGATTTCTAGTCATGCGCTTGGTCGTCATGTGTGGCTGGGGGGGAATACGAAGGTTAATCAAATTACAATTGGAAAATGGCAAATCCCGAACTATTTTACCGAGCGGGCTTAACTCGGTCTGGCCTCAAAGCTAAAAAGCCTCAACTTTAGATCGATCTATGTTGTCTGGGCTTACTTAGGTTTCTCCTGAAAGGCTTCAGGTTCAGATTGAGCTTTTCATCAGTGATCGACATGTGCTGACTGAAAGGGGATTGGGTGAAGAATGTGAGACAATATGTAATAAGCGACGGTTTCATTTGCCACCGTGCTATTTCCCATGGTACGGAGTACGTACCTATAGGTACATATATTGTATGGCTCCATACGTGCATGGGCCTCATTTATAAATCTCTTATAATAAATGACTCGCTCGATCAAATCCCGGTAGCCAAGTGGAGCCACACAGATTCTATAATCAAACGCACGATAAGCTTCTCAATTCCCGGATGTTCCGTTGTGGGGAAGAGTGTGTCGCTTTCGATGAAGCCCTCGAGGTTTTAGGGGACATGTATACTAATTCATGTGTTTAATCTCAAGAGGCACTTAACGTTGACAGTATCAATACCATACAATGCCGGAGAACATCCACCTGAGAACTCCGGTGACTCCCGCGTACCTATGTACATAGGCTAAATCCATGGTATTTCCATGGTATCAGTACATACCTAGGTAATTGTCCACTGGTACGGAGAAAAGGCTTAAGGTTTATCGTCGGGAAAGAGATTGAGTTTAGAGTTTGACCATGGATCATGGATTTGGAATATTGGACTCGGTAGGTACGGAGTATAATACATGGATGTCTAAACTGTCAGTCTAATTGCTCAGCCCCATAATTCCATTCGCATCATTCCCGCATATCCGACTTGCATTTCCTGGAAATGGGGTCCCCCTACTTGAGCTTGTGGCGCCTAGATGACGCTTCACCGTGGCCCACAGTTCCCCTTTTAGCGTTCTGCATACTCGCGCCAACAACTGCATATGCACAACTATGTATGTTGTAATTGATAAAATTCTCAAAGTCTTCGTTTATACCCAGATTTTAACGGTTTTCTTTATCCCCTGCCTACACTCTGCACTCACATGCCTTTTGTGTACGGAGTAGAGATCGAGGCACTGAATGATATGAACAAAGTTTAAAGGATCGTCTAGCAATATAGCCTTTCTTGAGAGATTACCTGATGTGTGGCTTCCAAGGTTGCTCCTTCCTGATACGTCAAGTTAGGAAGAATTTCAACCCCTTTCTCACGTACATATGACCCGTGTGTCAAAGTCCCCGAATGTGATTTGTGGATACTGATCGCCAGGCTATAAGTGCCAAGCGGTCGCTGGCGAATACATACATACCTACTCCGTAGATGTACAAAGTATTAATTTTGTTTAGGAGCTTTTTCTTCTCCCTTCGATATCCTTGGCAGGGAACTTGGGGGGCTTTTGTCCGTGAATTGCGTTCTTCCCAACACCGCCCCGTAGATGTGAGCCATCGGCAGTCTAGACCAACGACAGTAGGGACCAAAACGCCTCAATTTCATGTGTGAACACTATGGCGGTAAGAGGTATGGTCGTCTGCGTGGGGTCAAGAGAGACTGAAAGTCGCTATGAGCAAGAAAAGTGGCATAGGAGAGGAAGTCTGTTACCGAAGCTTGGATAGGCGGAAATCTATGGGTCTGCTTTCACACGTTATACTTGGAAGATAGTTTCTATATTGTATAGCTTTTTGGGCACTCCGAGTATTCTGCACTTTGTCTAGGCCACATTTTCACACATCTGGCTAGAAAGGAGAATAGCATGCAAAAGCATAGGTATAGTAGTGTGATCTTCCATATAATGTCTCTAATATCATCTCAATATAATATATATCGGGACTATTCAATTCTCGTATCGTCAAATATAGAGGCATCAGCTGACTATTCTTGATGTTGGAATAGGGAAGTCGGATATGGTTTCCTCCATAAATCTCAGGCACAATATATTCTCTGCCTGAGGCATTAGATATCGTACCCCGTGACCTTCGAATGTCACTTTCATTGTGGAACACCAGCCACCCTCTCTAAACATCAAGTACACTCTTAGAACTCTGGATCACGAAGTCAAGTCTCAAGTCAACTTGGGATATTGCCATTATCATCCCAACACATCATTCATTCGAGCTTGTGTCTCCACCATTCCAAAAGGGCTCCGCTGCATTAGCCCGCCCACGGCTGATCGCTCTGACTCTGGGCACCAAAATCTGTCTTGCTCCGAGTTCCAGTTCGCTGTGGAGGCCGTGTTCCTAATACATCCCTGCCTTTTGACTGAGCCAATCACCACTGTCTTCTTTGTTTCCAGCAGCATCGGGTCTCGCCAAATCTCCCCTATCCCTGGATTCCCGGTCAACAGGCGCCGTTGGGCCTTCACCGTCTCGTCCGTGCGGCCTGCGTAATTCAGCCACAGTAGTTTCCCTTAATTGAGGGGATCGCTGGAGAGAAGAAGTATTACAGGTTGAAAAGAATCCCTGGAGCCACTCCTCGACCGTGATGGTCCCCCATTACACAATGGACCCCAATACTGGTTATCCCGCAGGCTATCCCGTCCCGACTCAGAGCCCCCAAAACCAACAGATGCCTTTTTATCCTAACGCTGTTCCCCCGTACCCCCAATCAAAGACACCATCCGCTCAACATTTTGGTGCTATGCCAATGCAGCCTGGTCCTGGTGGAGCTATGATGCCTTCAGGTTTCCCCCAACAATCTTCCGGTTCGTTGCCCCCCCCCGGGCCCCCCTTTTCTTCGTTATTATCATTGGCACGGCGCATCTGTCACTTTTACCCCGGCGCGGCAGACATGTTGCTCAAATTCTTGTGGAATGGGAAGGGTGTCTCGTGAGGCTCAAGGCCGGATTGAATTATTTCCACTCAAGCCCCAATACTTGTGTCACCCGCCCCTAAGACCCTTGGCACTGTCTAGCTTTGACTATTCGTCTCCTGTCTACTGTTGCCACTAACCAGGTCGCTTTATTTTGTTGGAATAATTTGGACTGACCATATGCTTTATCATAATAGCAGCACCTATGGATAATTTCTCAGCGCCCTACACCCAGACTCCCATCCCTACCCCAATGGGCCAGTTTGTTCCCCCTCAAGGCACATCCGGCGCAAACATGCCCTCTCAAGTAGCCCAGACATTCTCTCAAAATATGGCGTCCATATCAGCGAACAACCTACTCGGCACACAGCCAAAACCCCCTTCGCAAACGAACTCACCCCAAACCGGTGCCTCACCTGCGGCTCCAAACCAGCCCCTGGCCCAGGCTCAAGCTCAAGCTCAAATTGCGGCCCGTGAGAAGGCCCGCGTCACGGCCCTCCTTGACATCAACTCGGCCTTGTTACAAGAGGTGGTGAACCTTCAAGCGGCCGGCAAGGCTGGTCCCGCCTCCAACCCGGACACAAATTCACCCGCGTCAGAGCAACCGGATGCATCCAAAGCCAATCAGAAGCCGAGCCCCGAATACATTGAGTGCATGCGACGCCTACAAGCCAACCTAGCCTACTTGGCGACTATCGCCGATCGAGCGAAGAAAGCGGGAGGCGTCGTTCCTCAAACGCCAGCGATCATGACACCGCCTCCCAACCTTCCCGCTGTGAATGAGCTATATGCCAGACTTAACGAGCTCTTCTCGCGGTCTGCAAAGGCCTCTACTCCACAAAGACCGAGTCCTCCATCTATGCAAGGAAATGGTGGACCTAGCCCTGGCGCTATGACTGAGTCGATTATTTGAGGCAACTAATTGGGAAACATGCAGTCCTCCGCGTGAGAAGACATGCCACAGATTATATCGAGCTCTTGACTTGTCAGCCACCGCGAATCATGCGATCATGGTTCGGGCCACCAATGCAAGCTTTGTGGGAGGCGCCGGCCTATTGCCTTCAACACCATGCATACCCGCAGAAGCATGGACCTTCCACCATGCGCATCATCTCTGCCAACTAAAAAGCCAAATGTGTGACCAGTTGAGAATTTTAAAGCAGCCATGGTCTCTATGCTATCTGACTAGGAAATACTCCAAAGTCCCCGGCTCCCCCGCTTTCAAAGTATGGGAGCATTTGCCAAGGAAGAACCCTCATATTTGAGTAAATCAGGCTACAAAGCAACTTCCAAACTTGTACATTAATCGAATGTAACGTAACATCTCATGCATCCCATCCACACGTAAATCAGGCAGAGAGGTATTCAGGGCCATCTTACCAGTTGGGCGCATTGAGGCGGCCATGGGATCATATCGTGCGACTACGCCCTTATCGAAATTATCCGTTCTCACCGCTTTATAGCTCTTGGAATGGCAGAGTGTTTTGCCGGCAATAATCTTGAGATGTGAAAGTGAAGCTCTCCACCAATAATATGGCTTTACTACCTCTCCGCCTTTGCGACTTGTTGGAGGGCACGTTCTGCCTCGATGTCAACGCGCGTGCACATTTTCCCCAATTGTCTGGTGGATGTATTGTTCTTTATTTGCTGCATGCAGAAGGAGCTTGCGAATTTGCCCCGTCTCTCCTTTGTTGTCTTATCAAGCTGCAAAAGAAACCTCCACTTCTCTGAGGTCTCCAGCCGCCGCTGATCGACCATCTGCGTCACATTCTTTAACTCCGCATCGACCGCATCTTCACGTGTTTCATTCGTCTTACATCCCATTCTCTGCTGGCCCATTAGCCTCAGGAGGCTCCCGGTCTATCTCGTCTCTTGCCAACCACCTAAAACCTCGTCGATACCACCTCCGGAGCTCAGATATCTTCGCCATGGATTGCAAGGGCGATATGAGTGCAAAGCGAAAGCGCAGCACTGCAGCTGATATTTCCGAGCATCCGAACAAGCAACTCCGGCCTGAGCCCTCGATATTGACTCCCGACGACGCAACACCCGCCAACGGAACCGTATATGAGATCGAGGAGGA
This sequence comes from Penicillium egyptiacum, assembly GCA_911456345.1. Lineage (NCBI taxonomy): Eukaryota > Fungi > Ascomycota > Eurotiomycetes > Eurotiales > Aspergillaceae > Penicillium > Penicillium egyptiacum. Next base: position 1,973,850 of record CAJVRC010000866.1, on the reverse strand, counting down.
TGTAGATGAAGCTCCCTCACCAGTTGCCATGCCCGCTACAACGGACTCGCCTGAATGGCAGGCTACCATCGAGAAGGTCGTGAAATGTGCTGTCTCCATTCACTTCTGCCAGACCTGTTCGTTCGATACAGAACTCTCAATGTCCAGTCAAGCAACTGGTTTCGTGGTGGATGCAGAGCGTGGCTACATCTTGACCAATCGCCACGTTGTCGGTGCCGGTCCTTTCTGGGGATACTGTATATTTGACAACCACGAGGAAGTAAGTCGATGCTGCGCCATGGTTTGGTCAAAGCCCTTGCCCGGTTACTAACAATATCGTCAAATCACAGTGCGATGTCCAGCCTGTATACCGGGACCCCGTTCATGATTTCGGTATCTTGAAGTTCGACCCTGCGAAAATTCGATATATGCAAGTCACAGAGCTTAAGCTTCAACCGGATGGAGCCCGAGTTGGTACAGAAATCCGTGTCGTGGGTAACGATGCTGGAGAAAAGCTGAGCATTCTGTCCGGTGTGATCAGTCGACTGGACCGAAATGCACCTGAATATGGAGAGGGCTACTGTGATTTCAACACAAACTACATCCAGGCGGCAGCTGCAGCCAGTGGCGGTAGTTCGGGAAGTCCCGTGGTCAATCTTGCTGGTCACGCAGTTGCTTTGCAGGCTGGTGGTCGAGCTGACGGGGCTGCGACAGACTACTTTTTGCCGCTGGACCGTCCGCTTCGTGCACTAGAGTGTATCCGCCAAGCTCAACCGGTCACTCGTGGTACAATTCAAACACAGTGGGTCTTGAGGCCTTTCGACGAGTGTCGCCGCCTTGGTCTGACCCCGGAGTGGGAGGCTGCTGTCCGTGCCGCTGCACCTACTGAAACGAATATGCTTGCTGCGGAGATCATCCTTCCGGAGGGACCCGCAGATGGTAAGTTGTTGGAGGGAGACGTGCTTATCAAGGTGAATGGAGAGCTCCTTACGCAGTTTGTTCGTCTCGACGACATCCTAGACACGAGTGTCGGGGAATCTGTCAAGCTGCTGGTTCAGAGAGGCGGTCAAGACGTTGAGGTTGAATGTCAAGTGGGAAATCTTCATGATATCACCCCCGATCGTTTCGTGACAGTTGCTGGCGCCAGCTTCCATGATTTGTCGTACCAGCAGTCTCGTCTCTATGCCATTGCCACTCGCGGAGTCTATGTCTGTGAGTCGGCAGGCTCTTTCAAGCTGGAGAACACTGTGGCAGGGTGGATAATTGATTCAATCGACAAGCGACCCGTCCGTAACCTCAATGAGTTCGTAGAGGTTATGAAGAAAATTCCCGATCGCACTCGCGTGGTGATCTCCTACCGCCATATTCGCGACCTCCACACAAAAGGAACTAGCATCATCTACGTTGACCGTCACTGGCATCCCAAAATGCGGTTGGCGGTCCGCAACGATGAGTCTGGTGTCTGGGATTTCTCCGACATCGCCGATCCAATTCCCGCTGAACCTCCTGTCCCAAGAGAGGCTAATTTCATCCAATTAGATGGCATCAGCCAGCCTGCCGCTGCCGAGATTGTCCGGAGCTTCGTGCGTGTATCGTGCATCATGCCGTTGAAGCTGGATGGATACCCGCAAGCAAAGAAGACTGGGTTTGGACTGGTCATCGATGCCGAGAAGGGTCTAGTGGTGGTATCACGAGCCATTGTCCCCTACGACCTTTGCGACATCAACATCACTGTGGCCGACTCAATCATCGTCAGCGCTAAGGTGATCTTCCTGCATCCGCTTCAGAACTACAGCATCATCCAATACGACCCCAGCCTCGTCAAGGCTCCGGTCAAGAGCGCCCAACTCAGCACCAACTATATCAAGCAAGGCCAAGATACCATCTTTGTCGGCTTCAACCAAAACTACCGCATCGTCGTGGCCAAAACCACGGTCACTGATATCACAACTGTGTCAATCCCCGCCAACGCAGCTGCCCCTCGTTACCGTGCAATCAACCTAGACGCTGTGACCGTGGATACTGGGCTCAGTGCCCAATGTTCAAACGGTGTGCTCGTCGGCGAAGACGGCGTGGTGCAGGCATTGTGGTTGAACTACCTTGGTGAGCGCTCTGCAAGCTCTCACAAGGATGTCGAATACCACCTCGGCCTTGCCACTCCATACATTCTTCCCGTTACTTCCAAGATCCAGCAAGGAGAGGTGCCAACGTTACGAATTCTGAACATGGAAAGCTATGTTGTACAGATGAGCCAGGCTCGCATCATGGGCGTCTCGCAGGAATGGATTAACAAGGTCACTGAGGCCAACCCATCGCGACACCAGCTGTTCATGGTGCGCAAGGTTGACAGCCCCCCGGCAGGCGTTACCCCCGACCCCAACACCAGCTTCCAAGAAGCCGACATTATTCTCACACTGGATGACCAAGTCATCACCCGCGTTTCAGAGCTGGATGTCATGTATGAACGGGAATTCCTGGATGCGCTCGTCATACGAAATGGCGAGGAAGTGCGCATCCGTGTCCCTACTGTGCCAACTCAGGATATCGAGACAGACCGTGCCCTAGCCTTCTGCGGTGCTGTTCTACAGAAACCCCACCATGCTGTTCGCCAGCAGATCTCCAAGGTTCACAGCGAGATCTACGTGAGCGCAAGGGTGAGTTTCGATACCTTATATCCATTTGAATGTCGCTAACACTATTCTTCAGAGCCGTGGTTCCCCCGCTTACCACTACGGTCTTGCGCCCACTAACTTCCTCACCGCTGTCAACAGCGTCTCGACTCCAGACCTGGACAGCTTTATTCGGGAAGTCCGCAAAATTCCCGATAACGAATACTTCCGTATTCGCGC
>CAJVRC010000866.1:1911209-1970976 GCA_911456345.1 Penicillium egyptiacum | reverse complement strand
ACATTCGACAATGTTCCCTGGGTTGTTACCATGAAGAAGAACGATCATTACGTGAGTCCTTTACGTTGCACTTGTGCAGAAAAATGAAAAAAAAAAAATGAAAATTTGAACCGCGTTCTAATGTTCAACAGTTCCCCATGTCTGAATACGTCAAGGATCCTACCAGTGCATCTGGCTGGCGGACAATCTCCTATGAGACAGAAATCGGTGTGGCACCCGACGCTGCCAATCTCAACCCCGATGCCATGGATGAGGCTGCTGAAGGAGGAGCTAGTGAGATCGAGCCAGATATGCAGTAAGTGCTGGCCCAACGTCGAAATTTACTGCGTAGGGAGGGGCTAGAGAATCTTGTATTATATTTTTCTCGGCGCTGCCAGGGAGGTGGGTTCGGACGGGGTTATTATCTTGCCTTTTTCTTTCAATGTTTCTCATTTCCATCTCACGGTGTATGTTGCGCAAATAGGCGGCCAAGTATAAATTCATAAACAATGCACATGTGCCATATATTCTTCTGCTTCCTTTTGGATTGGAGTAGGTTTGTACAGCACTAGGCCAGTTATTTACAGCGGACGGGAGAACCTCCCAGCGTTCGTGATAGATGTCCAACTAAGTATGCGGCTGTGCGTCAACAGCCATGTCAAATATCCATCTTCCGGGGCTCTGTGGGTCATAAAACACCGGTTAGTCGTTCGCTGCTTTGGTTTTTTCTGGCTTGCAGATAAATACCACGTTGTATACTAAATGGATTGGGTAGAAACAATGGAGTGTCCATGTATATATATCCTACCAGGATGGTATGGCAAGGGAAAACAACTATATTGACTAACAAGATCGAATAGATTAAAAGAAGCCAAAAGCAAATAAGTCTTAATTCAAGAGGGATAGAGCCCAAAATATAACTAGAACTTAGCAGTAAGTTGCAAGAACAAAAAAGAAATTGTAGTGCATCATCCGTGAATCGAACACGGGCCTCGTCGATGGCAACGACGAATTCTACCACTAGACCAATGATGCTGGTGTGATGTAAGAGACTGCCCAGTTGTAATACATGAGCCAAACCAGATATTAGCCCTAATTCTGATAACTATCTATAACTAGTTATGAACTTCAACATAATACCAAGGGGACATCCAGACATCCACCATGGGCCAAAATAACAATTCATTAACCCTATGCACCGATGGATGCAACTATGCAGCTGTTGTCTAAGACCATAAAGTAACCACAAGAATAATACAAGATAACGCCACAAGGTAGATGATACACCCGTGACACCGACATAACCATGTCCGCCACCAAATCAATACTCCCCCAAAAAAGGCCGCCGCTCGATTTACAGACCAATTTACAATCCAAGAAAAGAAGATGTTATCCTGCTGATCACTAGCTGTTGAAGCTCCAACCACCATTGAGCCGCAACCGCTGTCGTTCGGCAAGATCCTTCCGAATCTCCTCCTGAGTGAGTCCATCGGGTCCGGACCAGTTCGCACTGCTGGTGCGGTCACGGTATTTCTTGACTTTCTTGTCCGCCTTGAAGGTGTCTTCAAGAGAGAATGGTGCAATTGGCCCGAAGATCGAGTCAACTTCCATACCATCCTGCTGCCGGAGAAGGCCCTCCAGCTCCTTCGCCTGTGCCCACTTGGGAACAGGGAACATCTCGGAGTCGGAATCGTCATCATCTTCACTATCAGTATTGATCTCGGGCAAGTGGATATTTTCACCACTGGGGTACTTGGGAGATAGCTTGGCGGGTGGGCGCGGGGCGGAATTGGGCGCAGCCTTGTGTGTGCTTGGTGGAGGCGCATGGTTTGGTTCGGCAAACGGTATCTTGCCGTTCGTGTATGTGACTATCGGGTGAGCGGGTCGCTGAGGTTGAGCATTCCTGTAGCTGGAAGAGCCCGACTGGGGTGCCAGGGAAGACTGTCCACGACCAAGGGTAGAAGGCTTCATAGATTCCTGAAGTCAATAATTTGTTCGTCAGGATATTACATGGGATCCGATGTTACTAACCTTTCTGATATTAGATTGGCGGATAGGCTGCGCCATCGTGCGCACAGGTGGCATAGGGTTGTGATCATCCTCTGTCTTTCGCCGTTTAAATTCGCCAGTTGATTGCACATTACTAGGTTTAGACGGAGCAGCCCGGTGGCTGGTTTCATCGTTGCCTCTCTTCGGTGGTTTGGCGGGATTAGGCACAGGTGGGTTGATGCTACGGCCACCAAATGGCTGAATTGAGTTACCCAAGCGAGAAGGAGGCCGGGAAGGACCCAAGTCACTTCGCTGAGAAGAGTGAGAATATGCCTGCTCATGCTGTAGAATTGGCCCCTGGGGACTGTCAGCGGTATGAAAAAAAATCCCGATTGAAATAACGCGCTTACCTCATTGACTATCTGCTGGCTGCCTTGCCTCCCATGCTTCCGAGCATTCTCTGCTTGTCGCTTCTTGATTGCCTCCATACGGGCGGCTTTGTTTGGATCTTCCTGGGCCGACCGTTCGCGGCGCTCCCGTTCGGCCAGGCGCTCTCTTTCGGCCAGGCGCTCTCTCTCGGCCAGGCGCTCCCTTTCGGCCTGACGCTCTCTCTCAGCCTGGCGCTCCCGTTCAGCTTCAGCACGACTCCTCATCTCCTGCCGACGGGCCTCTTCTTGTTGGGCGGCAGCACGTTTGCGTTCTACCTCACGCTTTTGTTCTTCCTTCCGGCGTGCCTCGCGTTCTTGCTCCTTCTTGCGATCGTTGGCGACCTGAGCCTTGCGCTGGGCTTGTGTTTGACTAGAAACAGAGCTCTTAAAGCTGCTCGCAGAAGATGCTGTATGTAAGGATGTGTTGCTACCCTTTTTCTTCAGAGTTGGCCTCGACACAGTGGCAGAGGCGGCTGCGGGCACACTCGACTCCTGAGCACCCGAAGACGATGGGACAGGGATTTGTTGACGAGACATGGTGCTGCCAACACGAATTGACATGGGTTGTGGCGTTGGACGTTTCACGGGCTCGCGAGTGGGTTTGAGAGGACGACGGTCATTTTGCTTCGGTTGAGGGACGGCAAACCTCGAGCTAGACTCCTGAGCTGATTCAGGTTCCCGCGATTGCTGGCGCTGTGATTGGGAGGCCTTGTGTACTGCTGAACCTGCCCTCTCTTCAGGTTCGACCGAGGAATTGTCCTGAGCGGCTTTGAGTTGGAGGGCTCTTTGCTTTTCTTGTTCCCGAGCTCTCTCGACACGCGCTTCTTCTTCTTGATCCTCATGCTCCTGCTCTTCCCGTTCATGCTGGCGCCGTTTTTCTTCTTTCTCGGTCGAGCTTCGTGTGCGGCGGCCTTCTGGACGTTGAGGACTGATGATAGGGGCTGGTTGAGAGAGATGTTTGGTATTCTTAGTGAATGTGTCGGCACTTGGCTGAATGCGCGCCTGCTCAGGCGATGAATGTTCCATCCGTGGTGTGTTGCCAGTGCTCGAGAATAAGCCCTTGGCAGATTTCATAATCGAGTGCAGTTTCAGCTTCGAAGCACTGATATGACCGTCGAAGCGTCTAGGCGAGCCTGTTGGAGTAGTAGACGCATCAACAGGAGTATGAGAAAAAGAAGCGCTTTGTTGGTGACCTTGAGGTCGGGGTGAAGAGAACATCGAGGTAGATGATTTGGGACGTTCAGGCTCTGTCTGCAATGCATCTTTCTTGTTGACTGTACGTGCCTTCTCGAATTCAGCGAGCTTCTCCATGACGTCTGTGGTCTTGCTCTTGGAAAGCTCGGGTTTTAGGGGAGAGCTCAGCGGCTTGATCCAGTCATCGTCCACCGATATAGGCTCTGGAGCTGGGGCTTCATGTGCCCTTTCGTTCGAAGCTTCAGACTTTGTTTCAGCCTTGGAAGCTGGAAGGTCTGGGTAGGGAACCTGACCGGCTGGTAGCGCAGAAGCGGATGGGATTGACTTTCTAGGTCTGGTTGGCTGGAGTTTGCCTAGCATGCTGATTCTTTCATGCAAGGACTGGGTGGACTTTTTGCTGTGCATCCTGGTAGCTTCGTCAGGGTCTGTTTCTTCACTTGGTTCTTTCTCATTGTCAATTTCCAATGAGTCTGCGGCAGCTTGCGGAATCCTATGGCCGCCAGTCTGCCTGCCAAAGTAACTGGGACGCCCGGCAGTACTCATTTTCGCCAGGTCAATATGGCTTGTTCGAGTCTTCAAAGGTTCCCGTGCAGGGAGGGTGGCAAAGCTCAAGCTGCTTTTCCGAGCGAATGGTCGCTCTGGAGTAGAACCATCCGAAGGAGAGCCGATATCATCAAGATTATCGAGAACTGTGTCGTCTTTCGTGGCATCTTCCATATCCTCGTCCTCTGGGTGAGAATCTTGCGTCTCGATAGGTGGATCTACCAGGGCCTTTTCCCGGGATGGCTCAGGTTTTGAGACTGCCGGATCACTCTCCTTTGGTTCAGGTTCCTCATTCGGTTGCTTTTCCGGGATTTTGAAATCTGGCTTCGATTTTGTTTCATTAGACGGAGTCGACATGATTTCAGTCTCAGATTCTTTGGGAACCGATGCGGCCGGACGCGCTGTTCTTTCCTGGGTTGGGGTTGGGTCCTTGATCGGCTCGACGGTCGCTCCGCGGGAACGGATCTCTTCTCGTGCAGAGTGGAAGGATTCTTCATTCGTTTGTTGACTGGCCGAGATGTCGACCTTCTGAGTATCCAGATTCATGGGCTCCCCCTGTTCAAAAGGCTGGGTAGAAGGCTGAGTAGAAGCCTGTGATTCTTGTTGCACGTCAGACAGTACCATTTCATGATCGGGCATGCCATGATAGCCCGAGTCAGTGTTGTATGTGGGAAAAGAGTTCAAATTTTGTGTGAGATCGGGATATTCAGGTTGCGAAGCTTGCTCCGTCACTATCTTGGTGCGGGGCACAGGCGATGCCGCCATGGGCCCGGGCTTGGAAACAACACGATGAATGAATGGGCTCGGGCTTGCATGGTTTTCCAATTGTTTCTGGGCGGAGGAGAAGATTTCGCTCAAGGGCTGCCAGGGGCATTAGACGGGGACTGTTGAAATCAATTCGATATGGATAACACTCACCGCTCGTGACTCTTCGGGCATGCGCTTCCGAGCGGTTCGAGGAGTCTTGCCTCTCATCTTTCCGGGCGTCTTGAACACGTCCGTGAAGTTCCTGTGTGATTGTTAGCTGAGCAGACACAGGTCATAGTATGCGGTCGCAACTCACGCCTGGCCCTTGGAGAATATCTCGGTCATATGTTCATTTAACCAGTCCATTTCGTGTCGGACAGGATATTCCACTTCTTCCATTTCTTGCTCCACTAGCTCGGCCATGTTTTCCTTCTCTGCTGCAATCCATGGCGCTGAGCCGACGGGCTTCTGCGCCCTCGCGCTTGCTGCCATGATCTAGACAACGCGCCGTTGGTGAAAGTGGAGGAGATAAAACTAGGAATCAACGGTTAAGGAGATGGTTGTAAATTGTAAATGCACAATCATGGAGATTGTGGGTGGTGGGTCGCGCTGAGTTGTCGGGGAATGGAGATGTCGAGAATCAAAACAGACCTAATCGGGTCGATGGCAACGCGTGGGTCACGTGACTCTTATGCGACTTCATGGAAACTTGAATTTCGATTAAGAAGGAAATACATATTAGAACACATTATGTCAATTGAGAAACCTCACTCTCTTCTGAAGTAGTCGTTGTCGGACCTAGGCTCAGACCCATCCAACCCCTACCATTCCTCATCACTGCTATCAACATACCCATCAGCGATGCGTTTAGCAACCACTTGGTCAGCCGGAACTGTCATGGATATTCCGGCATGTTCTAAATATGATCCCGATGGAGTTCCAACGCAAATCGCGAGGTAATGGGCGGCTGCAATCGACTTGGAGAGGGGGATTTGAACCCTGCTGACCATCCAAGGGCTCTTGGGAAGGCCGCCACGTTGCAGGCGCGAGGTATTGCTGAAGCTGACCAGGCGACACCTCATCACGCACCCAGCGCCGTCTGCCAAGCATGGAACTTCCCGTCCATCTAGATACGGAGGTATCGGCCTTGACAGCGAGCATGTTGGTGCCATCGGCTCGCTGGAATCGCCATAGGTCGGCCATTTCGCCCGCAATTTAGTCCACTTCGTCCTTACCTCGCTCGATGCTCTCGATGTCGATACAAAACCTATCGATGCTAGAGGGCAGCACCCGCCATTTGCTCCGGGCCCCTCCGAACTATAACTCCTCGTTACGTTGCTACATCCAGGTCTGCGTGTATCGGATAGACTAGGCCTCGCTGCATTTTTCTCGACCGTAATCATTCGCCCGGGAGTGCGGTCCCAGTTAGCCATCCGGAATACATGCTCCAAACAGAAGAAGGGCATAAACCATGCCTCCATGTAGACATTTTTGCAGGTTCGGAGCAGTTCTATATAGGTCCGATGGCGGGTCTCATACCCTGGTCGCATGCAGTATCCGTCTTGCTCAGGTGGTCGCGTGGCGTCTGAGGCACTTGTCAAAGCGTAGGTGAAGATATCATAGCGAATCTCTGGAGGGGAGAGGGAGAATAGGTTGCTTTGGGTCTGCTCGTTGTACTTTGTAAAACAAGCAGGAGAAAGATTCGGCTCTGTCATTTGAATAAGAAATCGTTTGAGGTGAGAATGGAAATGAAAGAGGAATTACCGTCGACAAATATAGCCGAATTCAGAACCCGATGAGGCTGAAGCCATGCTGCCTGCGATATTAGTGGGGATTGGCCAACCAGATCATCAAGAGTATGTTTGCACCCCACGAAAGGAGATATATTAAGAAATCAAAAAAGCTTACATGCATACAGGGATCTATGTCCCTGGGTACACCTAGGTATGATATTGTAAATCGACGGACATTGGACACGCATAGCTTTGGTGTACAGCGATGGGGAGCAAAAGCAGCGTAAAGGATAGAACGTGACAGTCTTTGAAAGATGGCTTGGCCAAAGTGTCATGGAGTATAGCCATGTACATCTGGATTGATTGTGTGGTGGCGTAATGAACAAAGCATACAATGCAGCGCCAGGTTCCAACACAGTCCACAAATGCACAATTTACAAACGATGTATCTCAAACACTAAGTGCTTTCATTCTCTTTTGAAGCCAAATAACTATTGTAAAAAATACTTCAGTCACACAAGGAGCTCTCGTTCTGAGGTTCGCCAAGAAGAAAAAAGATCGGGTTGAGAGAGGCGTTTGATGATTGCTTCGTGGTTAAGTGGCGGTTCTGAACCGCTAACCTGCCAGGGCGTTTATAGAGCGCTATAGACTTTGACCAAGACATTATTCAGTATTTTCGATTATTACTAAGTCGAGTCGTATAGCAGATGAATAGCAGATTCAGCATAAATGTATAAAAATTTGGCTCCGATATTAGTGGGGATTAGCCAACCATATCATTAGGAATGGGGTTAATAGAAGATAGATTAAGAAACTATTCTTAAAAGGGTTATATATAGGGGTTTTATATCCTTGGTTATAGCTGGGAGTATGTCTTCATAGCTATTGTAGTACATAATTAAGCAGAGCTCCAAGTCAGGTAGAGCCGAGGTCCGTCGCACTTGTTACTTGTGATTGGTTGTATAAGTGGATGAAGTCATAACTATATTGTACACATCGGAGTATATATAGCTTTAGTGTATAGCGACATGAAGTTGAACGCTATAACTAGTATTCTATAGCATTTCATAGCAAAGTACATTAAGGCTAAGTATTAACAGTGTTGAAGGTGGTCTAATTCAAGTGTTATGGAATATAGCCATACACATATGTACTCTTAGAGTGCTATAGACTAGTATCAAGATATTATTCATGTTTTCCAATTGATCCACACCCAATAAAAGTATTCTCAAGTAGAATCAGGATTAACAGCAAATTTGTCACCCACAAAAACATTCCCAGATCCATAGCTGTTCGGGCTTGGCGACGCACATGACAGCATCACAACAACCTTGGAAGTCGAATCTTCCCTTATCTTTTTCTGTGCCCTCTTTCTCTTCTTTCTCTTTCCCCCCTTTCCCCCTTTCATTTATTTTCTAGGATTCACGCCTCGACTCAGTTGATCGCTTCTTGCGAATAATCTAATCTCGCTTCTAAAAACCTCCCCTGAAGTGCTTCCACAAATATCACCGTCATGGCTTCTGGTGACGTGACCTACCCTAACACGGGCAGTAAGGTAAGAAAATCAACAGATCATTTCAATCCTGCAGAGTGAATACGCTAACCGTCACCCTGCAGTATGCTCTTTTCTTTTTCCTAGACTCCGTGGGAGGAACTAACCTTGACCCCTCTTGCGTTCAGGCATCAGCGATGTTATTACCAAGGGTAAATAGGTACCCGGGAGTATCCGAAGCCACCGATGCATGCTGACCAGTTCTTGATAGGCCCAGTTGTCGATAATGTGAAGTCCGAAGCATCCCGTACCGGCGATGAGCTTCGCGATCTGAAAAGCTCGCGTGTGACCCCTTCGACCACCACCGCCGATGGTCAACCATTGACCCGTACGTCGTGACAACTGGATTGATTGGGTAGCGGGATATTAACAAGTGTCTAGACTACCACTCTTTGATGTATAGCCTTCTGAGCGTGAGTTGTCGCCCGAGTCTTCAATTTGGATAGCTTGCTAATCTCAGTGTGTATAGTGGGAACAACCCCGTGCGACCGCCGTCTCCTACGCCAGCGTGATCTGTTTCATCTTCGCCGCCCGTTATCTGCCTCTTCTCCGCTGGGCCTTCAAGTTCCTATACATGTCGTTGGGAGGTGAGTTGGTCGCGTGACCTACGTTAAACAGAGTGGTTGGTTAACAATTGTGTGCAGTGACCGCCACCGTCGAGGTTGCTGGCCATGTCATCCTCAAGCGAGGAGTCGCCAGTGGATTCCGCCCCCGCCGTTACTACACTATCCCCAAGGAGACCGTTGAGGCTGTCCTCGAGGACCTTGAGCAGCTTGTGGACTTCTTCCTGATCGAGTTCCAGCGCATCCTGTTCGCTGAGAATGTCCTCCACACCATTTTGGTAGGATGCAACTTGTCCAGAACGGAGATGGACCAAAAGGCAAAAGTTAACGCTCTTTTCAGGCTTTCACTGCTGCTTTCACCGGCTACTGGCTGATCCGCTTCGTTCCCTTCTGGGGCTTGGCCGTGATTGCCGTGACCACCACATACTTCACCCCCCTCATCTACATCAGCAACCGTGAATTGATTGACGAGCAGATTATCAACGCCCAGGAGATCATCAACTCCCAGACCAACCAGCTTCGGGACATGGCTGGCGAGCGTACCTCGCACGCCACCGGCTTGATGAAGCAGTATGTCGGTGAGTACAGCTCCAAGGCCCAAGGTATCATCAGCTCCCGGCGCTCTACCTCCCCGGAAGCGAGCAAGCTCGTGAGCCCGATCAAGCGTGAGACCGCGGCCGAGTCTGCTAAGACTCCCATCCCCGAGTTCACTGCCCCTGTTGTCGAGCCTGTCGCCGAGCCCGCCGTCAAGCACGAGGACTTCCCCGAGGCTCCCAAAGCCGCTCCTGTCGCTCAGACTCTCGAATCTGACATTGTTGTGGAGCCCGCAGAGCAGGCTGGTGACCGTGAGCCTCTTCTGGCCATTTAAATAGGTCTCAATGATACTAGGTCATTTGACCGGGAATATTACTTGACACTCAAACTTGAACATCAATCAAATGTTCTTTGGTGAATGGATATCATTATTCTGGCCATGATTACTGCTGGATATGCCGAATGGCACGTGAGATCGATTTTTTGAGTCACCTGTTCTTGTTGGAGATCCCTTGGGAATACATTGGCTCTGGCCAAATCATCTTGTCGACGACGAACAAAAAGAAAAAGGAGGATCCTTGAGCGATGAATGAGCTGTCATGTCTCTTGTTTCTCCTTTCGTTATTTTATCTTCACCCCCTAACACACTGGACATTTTTATCCGTCTACTTCTTTTCTCCGAACGCCCCTTGTCAATGTCTTTCTCGGGTTCATATTGTTTCTAATGGAATTACATTTACATAAATTCATGACCTTTGGCTTTCCATATATCCTGAAGACACATTCATGCAGTGTGCCCGTCCTCGAGCCTCGCGCAGGGACCTCGACCACTATCTAAGCAACTATCACGAATTGTACACGTACTACTCACCAGGAAGCCAGATCCAGTCGACATCCTGCCACATCCGTGCGTCATGACTCCCATCTCAATGCGCAAAATGCCTCGACCCGACCCACTTAGGTAGTTGCTCGCAAATGCAAGCGGCCTTGATCAATAGTGCAAGACAGCCGTTGAGTTTCATCCTGGTCCACCGACCCGGCTCCCTATTCGCCGCATCGCGATTCGGGCCAGCCTGTGACGATTTTGTTTTCCCTTTCATTGTACTTCCCCTCTCCCTCGAAGACTTGCCTTGTTCAGTCGTGCTCGGAACTGTGTTTCCCCTTCACCTCTCCCCATATACCCCGGATTCGAGGGCTGTGGTACAGATTCCCGACTGTTGTCTGATATCTGCGGGTGAGGGGTATCTTGTGAATCTCAAGCGTCTTGAACGAAGTGGGGGTTCGGGTCCGGCTTGTATTCTGTGTTCGACGGGTCGAGGTCTGGACCTCTTCGTGATAGAAGTAAGTCTTTTACTTGGTTGAAACTTGGATTCAGTATCGAGTCTTGCAGGCTCATGTGGACATGACGCTCCGTGTATTCCTTGTCCACTGTTGAGACCTTACCACAACATCTTCAAGAGCTGTTCAGCTCTGATCTGAACAATGAGTCTGCCAACTTCTTGATAAACATGTGAAAAGAGGAAACTCCCAAGGGTAACCTGAAAGAGTCAATGTTACTAAGAGGCTCGATTATACTTTATGGAAATGAATAGGAAGGTAATAGCCGCTTGGAAAAGGCCTAAACACCAACAGCAGCATCCCAATTGAGACATAGCTTCTTGCCCCTTTTCCAGAAGCCCGGGATCTGAGACGCGTCGCAGATGCTGGGGGACACGCATGTCCGGGTTTACCGCTCTTTGGGGTTTAATAGAGAATGTTTAGCCAGCACTAGAGTGTCTGAGACATTGGAAACCAGTCCTCGTTTCTGGACTCTCCTGGTCTCGGCTGTTGGGACTCTTTGCAGACCGACTCCAATGCAATTGAGCCACTACCCCCTCGAAAACTAGCCCGGTTGTGTTGACATCTAGTTAACGCCTCAGTCCTCGACCTTTACAGTCTCTGACCAGATTGCATAGCGTCCTGCCAGCATCTATACGCACCGTTTTCTGCAGTGCTCTGTGATGCTGCCCCGGCCCGGTACCGATTGGCGGAACGGCCCCTTGTACCTGTTGAAAGTCTTATGCAGACTACACTAGACTGGCAGGTGGGTACAGTAGCGGGTTGCAAAACGGACTGGGAGAAGTCAGTGTGACACTATGGCACAAGTCAGTTCAAGCAGAGGAGAAAAAAGAAAGATACGGACAGGAAAAGTGGGCTCTAACAGCCACCAACGTGTCGGACTACTGCATAGAAGGATGCATGGAAAGTTCTTTGAAGTCGTTATTATGTCTCTTGCGTTTCTGGAGCGCCCATGTCTCTGTTATGTGCACGCCCTCAAACTGCAATCAGCGGCCTAGTCGACAGTGCGAGGACTTTCAGAATGGGCATTCAATTGAGAAGGGGGAAAAAGAAGAAGTGAATTGCAGAACTGTGTTCAGTAATAAAGAACCACTGCAGTGCTTTCTAACATGGTCAGCATCTGTTTGTATCAACTCAGCCTTACCCCGTCAATCAAATGTATGGACCGCTTGTACAGCCTAGTGCAAAGAGTATAGGCATAGAAGCGTGGCACCCAAGTGAACATCCTTGTCACCTTTCCCATAATCTTTGATGTCAGAAGTTTATCTGTGCAGCACAGCTTTTCTCAGACGCACTTCGCGGACTCGCTAGGTAATGCAGTTTCCCGTCATACAAGGAGCAAGTTGCCCTGCAGCTTGCCGTGAGTCTGAGACCTCTTTGGTGCCCATCCTGTCGAGCCACCATGGGGTATGTAGCTCCTTATTGGGCCATTAAACTGGTGTCCTAATGCTCCGGTTTCTGCAGTACCCTGGCTCTAGTCCAATGCCAAGGACGATCTGGCATGGGTTCTTCGATAAGATTCTGAAGAAATGGAAGATGGTGGGACAACGGTTGAGCTCTCTACCCCGGGATAATAGGGCACTCGTAGCATAATCGGGTTTAATATAGTAGGTCTTTGTACGTACCTATTGCCGGAACGAGCTGTTTGCACGCAGCAGTGCTCTCTGCGTTTCCAAAAGGAAATCCAGGATATCCACATGGTCCCTGAAACGGTTGCTGCCATGCTTTCTTTTCACTAATCTCTTTGGAGGTGAGAGGCTTGGGTAGTCGCAGTTGTGTGAAACAGGTTATGCCTCGAGAGATGAGAGACATAGGTCTTAAAATTCTGTGTATCTTGTAATTGCTTCCAGGGGCATCAATGGAAATCAATGTACACTGCATCATCAGTCCAGAGTCGAAGATCATTGGGAACTTCCACTTCCACGCGGAGGGACAAACAGCCCGTGGACTCGTCCAACTTTAAGGACCCTTGTGATATGGGAGATATAGAGGGAGAGGGAGAGGCAAAGGACCGGTGAAGCCCATTTGCATTCCCTTGTGTCAGACACTCCGAGTTCCTGTATTCACCGCTGTCTGTCTCTGTCTCCTCGAAAGTTGTATTTGCTAACAAACACACCGGGACTCACCTCTAGAAGCTGTGCGGAACAAACCTTCGAACAAAGGTCTTGGATTGTCTTGCTTTACTTTGTTTCCTCTTGCAGGCTTGACTCTGTCTTTCAGTCCTTCTGGAAAGCACCTCTTGTTCCAGGAGACATTAAGCTCCTTCTTTCCCCGGAGATTTCGTACTTCTTCAACTCTCCCTCCTTCAAGGATAGCACTTGAACTTCTTAATGCTATCTATCAAATCCCTTCTGAATCCTCAGCCCGAAAGGCGATTTCCTCATCCGTCCTTCCCTGCCTTACGTGAGAAACGGCAGAAGATGGCCAAGGACGCCCCAGTCTTTCGTCGTGGCAAGATCCAGGGCGAGTGTCGCTATCCTCCTTGCGAGGAAAGAGATGCGGAGCTGGAGAAGGCTCATCGAGAGCTCTCGCTACGTCCCTTTGGCAACATTGCCGACTATCCTCGCCAGATCCCATATGCCAGCGAGAAGAAAACCTTCCAGGAAAAGACCGGCCGAGATAGCTTCCATGGTATGTGCCGTTGAACTTGCCTTGACATTCACATCTGACTCTTCCATCTAGTCTTTCAATACACATTCCAAATACCCGGCGAAGAAAAGGAATGGCATGTTATGTGGGACTACAACATCGGCATCGTTCGGATTACACACCTTTTCAAATGCAATGGCTACTCCAAGGCAAGTCCACAAGGTAGCTCTTCCATACAATCGGAATTTCTAACTCGTTATAGACTACCCCAGGTAAGATGCTAAACCAGAACCCCGGCCTCCGCGATATCTGCCACAGCATCACCGGCGGGGCACTTTCCGCTCAAGGTAAGATCTTTATACCCTCTTCTCATGCAAACCAATTCCTTGGATAACTAGATCTAATACCTTCTTTTGCTTTTCGATAGGATACTGGATGCCATACGAAGCAGCCAAAGCCATGGCAGCCACCTTCTGCTGGAGAATCCGATACGCCCTGACTCCACTGTTTGGCACAGAATTCCCGGCCATGTGTATCCCCCCAACGGACCGCAAAACTCATGGCCGTATGGTCATCCCTCCAGAGATCGTTCAGCGAGCCACCAACCTCTCCAACTACTATCGCTCTTTGGAGATGAAGTCTAGCACCGGAGCCAGCCCTCCCGCAATCAATGCACCTTCCTCAACCCATACCCTTCTTCATGGTATGGGAGTATTGAGCCGAGAAGACTCCCTGACACTTCCCCCGCTCAAGATCCCGCGTACCAAATATGCCGAGAGTAATCCCAGTGCCCGGGACTCCTCTATGGAGCCTTACTACATGTCGCCCAAGAGCCAGTCGCCTATGTCTACCTTCACGCCCATCAACCCCCCGCGCAGCTCTAATGCTATCCCTCGCTCCCGGGTCGAATCACCCCGGACTATCCTCCATGCTATCTCAGATGCTATGCGCCCGGAGAATGTCTCTGGTATCAGCGAAGACAGTGATACCGAGAGTGATGGCTCGTCCAACATGTATTCCACTCCAAACTCCCCTCCGGTGGATGGGCATATGGAAACTGACAAGCTCGGTGGCCTCGACGGACCCACCAACGCTGTTTCGGAGGTGGTTGCTATGCAAAGCGACGATGACATAACTGACTCGGACGATGATTGGCAAATGGATGATGACGACGATGAAGACTACCGTGGACCCCCTCTCAAGAGGACTCCTGTTGGAACTTCGGTTAGCAAGGACGGTTCTATAAGTCCCGCATCCCAGACTAAGAAGTACCCCAGCCGGAAGTCCCGAGCTGCGCGTCCTCAGCCGTCGCCTCATTTCACCCGTGAGGTAAAGGCTGCCGAAGCTCTTCTTCGTCTGCACATGAATGAGCTTGAAAGCACCGGAGACGAGACGGAGATGGATGATGACGAGACGACATTGCCTTCCGGCTCTCACTCTCTTGACGGCGACGAATCTCGTAGCCGTAAGCGACGTCGAGCTTCGCTTTGATGACCGATTGCGCTACAAATTTGACGTGGGAATGGCGTTTATGGTCTCGCACATGAAGCTTTTTGTGTGGTGCCGTGTCTATGCATTTTGTGAGGAACATGTGTGATTTGATGACTTTACTTGGAGTTGAGGGTTTGATTGTTTAAGTCAGTGTCCCTTGTATTTGATTCGCATGGAACAGGATTGAGGACCTTGATGGACTAGTTGACACTGGGGTTTTCAAACAGCCTGTCCGATGCTTCAATACCACTTCGTTTTCTTTGAGGATGATTCTTATGACGGGCAATGGGTTAGACTGGACGGCGTTAGGCTATTATATGGAAACTGAAGCTATTACATGTATTTTATGAGTCCTTGTCTTATGTTTATGTACCTTGCTTACCAGCATTACTGTCTACAACCGCGTTTTTCGTATAATGTGAATGGTCCTTCAATTCCAGAAGAGCAACATCAGATATTACATAGTAGACGCTACTGAAAGATTTACGGATAGAATATATTAAAAATTAAACCTCTCATATTCGCCTTGCATGCAGCTGGCTCTGCCAGATCTCCATAAAATATCAAACTAAGACATGGAAATGAAAGAAAATGAAACACAATAGAGAGCGTCGCAAAACAAGAGAAAATCGCAAATGGCCTTCCAGTCCTCACTATGTCACTACTTAGTCGCTCTCATCTTCGTCTTCGTCAAAGTCATCGGCCGATTCTTCTTCATCGCTGTCATCCTCAATGACATAGGACTTCTTTTGTTGTGTGGCGCCACGACGAGCAGGACGGCCTGCAGCAGCGCGGCGGGGGGCAGGAGCGGGCTCATCGTCCTCCGAAATATCCACATTCACTTTTCCCGCTGGGGAATCCAAAATGTCGTTAGCCATTGCGTCGATGTCATCCTCCGAATAATCATCCACAATCTTCTTGCTTGCCTTGGCTTGCTTAGAAGCATAAGCCTTGGCCGCCGGGGATAAAGTCGGGGGAGCAGACTTGGGGGCGGGCTTCGAAGCTGGCTCTTTCTTGGGGCGACCACGCGCCTTTGGTGCCGAGGTGGCGGCAGCGGCTTTTGGGGGAGCCTTGGATTTGGGCGCAGCTTTACCCCGAGCAGTGGGCTTAATCGGTTCGTCCTCCTCGTCGTCATCGTCATCGACCTCTACGACCTTGGCGGCAGCCTTGGGAGCGGCTTTGGCTTTGGGTGCAGCTTTGGCCCGAGCAGTTGGTTTGACTGGCTGGTCCTCCTCATCGTCTTCATCCTTGTCATCGAGCTTGACGTCCTTGGGCTTGACCTGAATGGAGCGCCGTGGGGAGTTTTTAGGAATGAGCTTGCTGTAGTCGGTCTCATCCGGATCAAAATCGTCGTTGGCTTTGGAAGACTTCGCAGCAGTCTTCACGCTGGCACTGCTTTCCGAACGGGGGCGCTCCGAGAAGAGTTGTCGAGAATCGGCGCCAGAGTCACCGCCAATGCCTTTAACCATCATGCTAACGTCTCCAAGAAGATCATCACCGTTGTCACTCTCAGAATCACTAGGCGCTGAGTACTTCACAGGCTTGCGAGCGCGAGAAGACTGCACTGCGGGCTTGGAACTCTCGGATTTGGCGATCTCCAAGAAATCGTCATCCGAGTCCTCTTCGACCTTGGCCTTGGGCTTAGGTCCTCGTTTAGCGGCCGGTTTGGCCGCTGCCTTGGCTGCTGGTTTGGGCTTTGGCACTTCATCCACATCTACGTCCATAATGTCATCAGCTGGCTGAGCTGACGCGCGCGAGGTCTGGGGAACGTCCTCGATGTCGATAAAGTCGTCTTCTTCTTTAGGCAGAGTCTTAGGCTTTGAGGTGGCACGGCTCTTCTTCGGAAGTACCTCCATGTCCATGTTGAATTCATCGTCGGAGTCACCAGTTCCGTCTGCCGCAGGCGATGCGGTTGGTTTGCTCGGAGGTTTACTGAGGAAATTCATCAAGCTGTTTTTGGGCTGCTCTTTCTTCTTGGCTGCGGCGGCCTTCTTCGCCTTAGGGGCCCCGAAGTCTTCGTCGTCTGGATCATCGCCGTTAGCAGCCTTACGCTTGCGCGAAGCCGCAGCGCGACCACCACCGCCAGTGGCCAGCTTGGCCGAGAGGCGACGGCCCAGACCAGCCACCTTGCGGGCTCGGCGGTCCTCATCTTCAAGCTGGAAGCGCCATTCCTGGATGAATTCGTCCAGATCCCGGGTCCAGATGTCCTCCTTGGACAGCTTAATTAAGACGTCGACCTCTGTTTCCTTGTCACCAATCTGGCGGCGGAGCTTCTCCACGCGCTCTTGTGTCAGCGACCACATAGGCATACCCAAAAGGTAGTCAAACGAGCTGGACAGTCTTTGAGTGTCATTGTCATCCGACTCCTCTTCCTCTTCTACCACAGGCTCATCTTCGCCCATTTTGGCGGCCTCGGCCACCTTCGCAATCGGCTTGAAGCCTTTTTCCTTTAGCTCAGCGATCAGAACAGGCTTTTTCTTCTTGGAGATGACCAATTTGCCATCGATAATCATCTGCACGAAGCGAGCTTGGTTGCTCAGTTTCTCAAGATCTCTCTGTAGATCGGCAAGTTGGAACTGCTTGCGTCGCTCGTAATATTTGAGACGGACGACAAAGAACTCCTTGAGAATGTCATCGACAGTGGCGTACTTGGTGATGCGGCCCTCGGGATCGAAAGCCACCAGATTGGTTGTTGCGATCGTCTTGGTCAGCTTGAACTTTTCTTCCAGTCCTTCAGTCAGAGCAACCTTCATGTGTTTCTCATCGAGTTGAATGATGAAGTGGACCTTGGTGTGGGTGTTGTAGTCCCTGTAATCTTTGATGAAGGATGGCACCTTCTCAGCCTTAATGATATCCTCTAGTTTGTCCTTGAAATCCTGCGTCCATGTTCGAATAGGCAATTCGGTGATCTCGACCTCCTTCTCACCACATTCCCTGATGATACCGCTGAATTTGAATCGATCACCACCGACGGCTACAACCTCACCGGTGAAGCCACGGAACCATGGCTGCATTGGCTCAGTAGGCTCGCCAGCCATCAGGCGTTTTAGATTGTTCACAACATCCTCGGGGTTGTAGTTGGGGATAGAAGAACTCCAACCAGTTCCGATACCATCCGCGCCGTTGATCAAAATCATCGGGACGACAGGCATAAATACCTCGGGCTCAATCTTCTTGCCATCGTCTTCATTGTACGTTAATAGTGGTTCATCGGCCGTATGGAAAACTTTGCGTGCAAAGGGAGACAGGCGAGTGTAGATGTAACGAGCACTGGCACAATCGCCACCACCTTGAAGTCGACTACCGAAATTTCCACTGGGCTCCAGGCAGTTGATATTATTGGAACCAACAAAGGTCTGGGCAAGACCAACGATAGTCTGCTGCAGGGAGACGTCACCGTGGTGGTAGGCTGTCATTCCGGATACATGACCTGCCAGCTCAACCACCTTCATGTCCTTCCTCAGATTGCGGCGGAAACAGGTATGAAGCACCTTGCGCTGTCCTGGCTTCAAACCATCGACAACGGAAGGAATCGAACGTTGGTTATCCGCCATACTGAACAGGATGAGCTCCTTGTTGATGAAGTCGGTGTATGTAATCTTCGCCACCGAATGGTCCAGGAATGTGCCAGGTTTGTATTGGCGAAGCCACTCCTTACGCTCATCTGCCTTCTTTTTGGAGAAAGCCAGCTCGATAAGTCCAGCTTCACCATCTTGCATAGTGTGGAACTCCTTGAGATGGCGATCGAGGTCGCGGAAATAGACCTGTGCATCTTCCGTTGTGCTGGTTCCCAAACCCTTGTAGTACTTGTGTTCCCAGCCGCGTTCGTGTTGGTGAGCTTCACGCCATTCATCATGCTCGGGCATGGTGAAGAACGACTTCTGCTTGGTCGGGTTCTTCGGATCACCCTTCCAAACCTTGATGATAGGAGTGATGAACTCAATCAGAAACTCAGGAATCTTGAGCAAGCTGGGGAACTGGGCTTGAAGGAAGTTGATAAGCAAACCCTTGATGTGACTACCGTCGTGATCCTGATCAGTCATGATCATGAGATGGCCATATCGCAGTCCCTTGGTATCGGTGTACTCCTTCTTGTGCTGGAGACCAATGAAGTTCTTGATGCTTTGGATTTCCACGTTCTTCGAAATTTGGTCGAAAGAAGCATCGCGGACATTAAGAAGCTTTCCGCGCAGGGGGAAAACACCGAACAAATCCGGTCCAACAACTGCTCTGCCTGCCATGGCCAATCCCTTGGCTGATTCACCCTCAGTCAAAATGAGGGTGCAGTGGTGACCCTCCCTAGTACCAGCTTTGTTGGCGTCGACCAACTTTGGGTTGTTCATACGCGTGCGTCGGCCAGTATCACCCTTCTTCAAGATCTGATCGGCCTTTTGCTCCGCGAAGTGCAGAATATTTGACATAACCTCAGTTTTCAAGACCTTCTTGTAGAAATCTTCATCAAGGGGACACTTGCTACCAAACTGACTGGCCTTTGTCGTCAACTGTTCCTTGGTCTGGGAGGTGAAGGCCGGGTTGACAATCAAGGCCTTTACGAAAATGAAGATGTGGTTCCGAATCTGTGCCGACTTCAGAGTTGCTCCAGACTTGTTCTTCTTCTTCACCTGGTCGGCCAGGCGGGTACAGATCTGATCGGCGATGTAGTTTACGTGCGTTCCGCCCGAGGTTGTCGCGATCGAGTTGACAAATGAGACTTGTTGGAAGGAACCGTCTGAAACAGCAAAACCAACCTCCCATCGAGGATCGGGGCTGCATGTAATAATTTCATTCTTTGAGGGAGGACCATCATCACCCCGCTCCTTGCGAATGGCTTTAGTGTACATTTCCATGTACTTTCGGAAATCGCGAATGGGGACGCGTGTGCCGTTTAACTTGACTGCAACATTGGCCGTACCCGCCAAATCGTAGACTCTGCGCTTGACAAGGGCTTCGAAATCATCATCGATGCCCTCCATGCCGAACTTGGCAAAGTCTGGCTTGAAAGTGACCTTGGTGTAGTCATCTCCCTTGGCATCTGTGATCTTTGCCTTGCCCATCTTCGTCATGTTCTCAGTCCAGGTTTGCTTGTACTTCTTCTTCTGGCGGGAGTCCTGTGTTTCGAGGTTGAACTCTGTCGAGAAAACATTACAAAGCTTGGCGCCGAAACCATTTCGACCTCCAGTCACCTTCTGCTGACTATCGTCGTAGTTGGAAGAAGTGAGCAGATGGCCGAAGATAAGTTCGGGTACGTAGATCTTCTCTTTGGAGTGGATCTCGATAGGGATACCACGTCCGTTGTTCCACACGCTGATTTCGCCAGCCTCACGGTCAATCGTGATCCGAATCTCGGTCATGCTTGAGTCGTTGTGCTTGTTATCGGCGGCGTTGACCACGATCTCGTCGAATATTTTGTAGAGACCAGGGACGAAAGAGACATCGCGGTACTCCATCGACTCAGTTCCGGAGTTGTAAACCCACATCTGCTGTGTGGTGCGTTCGGTGGATCCAATGTAGGTATCGGGACGTTTGATAATGTGCTCAAGTTGGGTGAGCTGTATTTAAGAATAGATATTAGTATCCCGGCGAAAATTATAATATGCTAGAAGCTGCGGCAACTTACTTTTTGGTACTTCTCTGATGCATCTCCACTCTTGCTCGCGCTATCAGCAGCGGCGTCTCCCCCGTGAGACTCATTTTCGACATCGCCCAGAGGCTTTGAGCCAGCCCTCTTAGGCGCAGCGGTCTTCTTAGCCTTGGGAGGGGTGTGGGAGAGCAGAGAATCATCATCGGAAATCTGAATATCGGACATATCGTCCTCGCTGTCGGCCTTAGCCTTCTTCTTAGTAGCAGCTGCCTTCGGAGGCTTGGTCTTCAGTGTGGTCTGCGTGGTCTTTTTGGTGGCAGGTTTGGCGGCAGCTTTCTTAGGAGCCGCCTTAGCTTTCGGTTTCTAGGGGACGTATAATGTCAGTAACCAAGGTTGAGTTTGCTGTTGGTATATTGGGGTGAGTTCATACCGGCGCAGGTTCGGGAGCAAAGTCAGAGCTACCTCCGTCATCCTCGAAGACCGAGTCATCCATCATGGAGTCACTCATGATAGATACGAGTGAACAAATGGAGCGCGATGGAGCGCAATGGGGAGGGGAAGGAGTCTAAGTCAGGCCTCGAAGTTGTAGCAAACGAATGACACTATCTTTTAATTTCAAGGAGCGGATCAATCAAGCTCCGGCATGCTCAAGCCGGAAAAGAGTAAAGAAAGAAGCAGAAGAGAAGAAGAGAGAGAATACGCGGAGGGGAAGCTGTTGCTTTTTTGCCCAGGGAAGTCGCGACTGATAGGGGGCGGTGGGCAGTTTTAGCCACTCGGATCATCGTTCTTCCCTCACCGCCTGCAAACGCGTCCCAAAAAGGCAATTCGCAAACAAACAAGAAAAACGGATAAAGTTCCCCTCACTTTGCATGTTGTGCATCTTCACGTCAATTTATAGAAATATGAGATAAAGATAGATATCTACATATTATAGACATGTGGTCCGCATGACTGCAATATCTCTGAGATGACAGATCCCTTGTTTTCTTTTACTTCAATGTCATGATTGAAGTTAGCGGGAATAGCGAAGATCTAAATATAGTTTGGCTAGTAAAATCAGAGCAATCACAGAGCACTCCTTCAAATTCAGATCTGACTGAGTTCTATTTCTCCTCTTCAGCATATACATGAGGCTTGAACTATCTCCATATTATTTACACTCAGTGTATGTCAATTTACGTTGTACATGGAACACTTGGATAAAGTGAGTAATTATACCTTTCCAAGGTCGGTGGATTATCCATTCGTAACCACCTAGCTAGGAACGTATATTAAAGAGATATCCTCACTTGTAGTACTCCATACCTGTCTGTAGACCCAGTCGCGGGGGTATATATAACCCTTGCGTGACTCCGACTATGTATAGCACTCGACAGTGACACAATGAACGATTATGGTAATAGCCATTGATTGAATAGAGCCATATGCTGTAACTCACGGCTCCATTATCTCAGGATCCTTTTTAGCCGATATAGGTATCGGGGGAAGATGGATACCCATCAAGGCCACTCCGAAAATATACGATGTAGTTGTCGCACAAAATAACCCAACCGCCCGGCAAACCAGACATAAAGTCCGATAGCCGGGGGTCACACGGTCCTGAACAACGGCAACTGCTTGGTTTACACTCCGTAGTCCGAGAAATTCCTCGAAGTTTCGAAAAGTGGGTTGGAAACCCTCCCAGATTTGACAGGCGGACCGCATGGGCCACACTCTGTGGATCACTGCGAGTCGTTGACGGTGCGAGTCCAAGGGGTGGTGCTCCGTACGGAGCATAGAAATAGAAACTAAGTCTGTATATAATCCTTTTGAGTCAATTGATGATGTACTCCGTGTGCTGTCCGAAGTAAGCCCACAAACGTTGGCCAGCCTCAAGATTGAGATACAAGGGACAAGTCAGGGGGTGGTAATTGTATTTCAATATTAGTTAAGTGGTTCCACCAATAAAGTCGGCCTAATTTAAAGTGTAAACCAATGAAAGCCATAAAAACAATACAGAAGGGCATATGGGTGTATCAAAGATACAAGTCTGTACAATGACAGTGCCCCTTTGACCTTTAATCTTCGAAATGTGGGAGGCTGTACTCTGTACCTGCAGGCAAAATGCAGTTGAAATAGCGCGACTCGAGACATGCTCATTATAATTTCAAGCATACTAGTAATATGTACTCTGTACTACTGCAAATATAGTACGCCGTACATGTACTAGTACAATGTACTCGAAATCCCTCCGATACCAATTTCGGTTTATGTGGGGGAACCCTGATGCGTGAACAGTCAAAATAGCACTCGTATTAATTATCTTATATTTAAATATTCCAAGATTCCATAATATATCCATTTCAATGGTCAAACAGTCGGTGTATGAGGATGATCGACGGGGCCGAGACTCCACGAGGGGAAAGCTAAAGGGGGGGCTAACGAAATAGGTGGGATCTCTCCTGACTCCCTTTTTTTTTCCTTTCTCCAGCCTTTTCTTCTTGTACTGGGTACAAGTCTAGAGTCATATCCAGGTCCCACTTCTGCTGGAAGGAATTGGTTTTTCTTGAATACACGGAATTGGGAAGTGCATAGCTATGCAGTTGAAAACCAGCCTGAAATAACACTACTATCCTCCGATATCAAGATCGTCAACAATAACGCGTCTAATCCTTCATCCTTCGAATCACATACTCTGTTTTCTGTCGCGCCACAATGGAATTTTCCGAGCCAGTATCTCCCAGCGTTAGGCACGCGCCAAACCATGACTCAATGGTCACCGTCGCGTTATCCGATAACCAGTCCAGTTCAGAGCACACCCAGCCGGATTGGCGCACTCTTGACATCCCTCCAACTCCAGTGGAGATGAGCCATCTCGAGAAAGAGAGTGAGGAGTCATTTGGACCGGTGCCACTGCAGGACGCGGCGAGGACCACCCCCACTCCCGAAACCCCAGGCGCAGACGGGGAGATGCAGACAGGCGAGACGTTTGACAATGAGGTGGATTGGGAGAATCTTGATAAGACAGAAGAACAAGAGCCGCGTGGGGAGGGGTCCGATGAAGTAAGTGTGACAAATTGCAGAATTCTAGAACGGGTGCTAACATTCTTGACCTAATTTTAGTCCACGGCCCTGCTCCTCGCTCGACTCGAACAAGAAAACAATGCTTTGGCGACCAACCCCAAATCTCGGATACCCGATGTTTCTGATGGCAAAGCACACCAGCGGCAGTCCCGCTCTGAGTCACTACACCATATCAAGCGACTCATTAGGGATCCCGCTCGGGCAGAGCTGCGATACTCACAGTTACCCCCTCCTCCAATGACCGAGTTAGAGTTTTGGGCTGCGCTTGTTGCCGATTACCACCAGACTGCTCAGCGTTTGCCGACATTGACCTCGAATAAGATTCAAGGAGGTGTGCCTCCGCCATTGCGAGGGGTGGTGTGGCCTAGTCTAGCGGGCGCACGCGATCCTACTCTATTGAATGAATTCCAGAGACTTTCGGGTGAAAGCAGTCCGTACGACGGGCTAATTGGAAAAGATATTGGTCGCAGCTTTCCCAATGTTGAAATGTTCCGCGACCCAAACGGGGAGGGTCAGCAAATGCTCGGCCGGGTGTTGCGATGCTTCAGTCTTTATGATACCAAGATTGGCTACTGCCAAGGTCTTGGATTTGTGGTAGGCCCTCTGCTCATGCACATGACAGATGCCGAGGCCTTCTGTGTTCTTGTCCGGTAAGTCTCCTCGGATGATCCAACTTGGAGAAGTCGTATTAATATGTCACGTATTGTAGCCTTATGGATCACTACAACCTCCGAACTTGCTATCTTCCAGACCTTTCGGGTCTCCACCTTCATGTTTATCAGTTCCAAAATCTTCTAGCACGGCACAGGCCGGTCCTGTTCCAACATCTGGAAGCACTGCACGTTGAGCCGGTCTACGTATCGCAGTGGTTCCTATCATTCTTTGCGGTGGCCTGTCCGCTGCCGATGCTTCTCCGAATTTATGACGTTATTTTCTTGGAAGGCGCATGTGAGACTTTGATGCGAGTTGCGCTTTCCCTGATGCAGCGCAACGAGAAGAGAATTTTGGCTTGCAGCGAATTTGAGGACGTGATGCAACTGTTATTATCTCGAAGCTTGTGGGACACGTAAGTTTTGGCATCGCACAAAGCAAATCTTGGAAACAAAGAACTCCGCTAACTCGTGATATCCAGATATGCCTTCAATGCTGATGATCTCGTTAATGATTTCGTGTCTCTGACCTCTCTCGTGACGAACGAGAGTCTTCAGACCCTTGAAGCCAGCTACAACCAATCTAAAGGCTCACCATCCGGACCCTCCTTTCCGCAGATGCAGGCAACGGCCTCTGGCTTCCTTGGGCGACTATGGGCTGGCTCGTCAAACTCTCACAATTCGGTCAAGTCACTCAACCCGAACACTAGCCCGTCACGTCAGAACAGTACCATTCGTCGCTCTACCTCCAAGCAGAGCCTGACTTCCACGCTCAACTCTGTTGAGACCACGTCCGATGCAAGTACTGCTGCTACTGAACTATCAACAGCAGCAGCTAGCGTTGACAGTCAAAAATCGCGCGTGAAATCCAACATGTCTTCACATCACAAAGACCGTGACCTCCATACCCAGATTGAAGAACTCTTGATGGCGCTCAGCGATCTTCAGCGCCAACAAGCTAACCTCACACGTGAACTGCAGCAGGAGAGAGAGGAGCGGGAAGAGGACCATACCCTAGCCAAGGAGATGTTGAACCAAATCAGGGAACAGCCAACTGAGACACAACCGGCCGAATTAATAGCCAAAGCCCAGTCACGTTTTGAATCGGTTAACCCGAAGCGTATTTCAATCACCCAAACCAAGCTTCAGCTCAATGACGATGTTACTCGATGGAAGGAAATGCATGAGGTGGAAGCCGGTCGTTGCTTGAACCTCACACGGCGCATCGACGATTTTGAACAGGAGAATTCGTCCCTCAAGGAGCAATTACGGGAAGCCCGGGGTCGAATTCAAGACGGTTATCGGGAACGACAGCGACTCGAGCGCATGAACCGAGAGCTGCGTACCCTCAAAACTCCTATATCCGAAACACCGCTGGACACGACATCTTCCGCGGCAGACTCTGGCGAGTCTCAATCACCCACTAGTGGATTGCGCGAGTTCAAGCTAGCCCGCGCCAATTCCACAAAAAGCCCCACATATAACAAGCGGACAAGCAGCCTGGGTCTGCAGAGTGTTTTGTCGACGGAGGGTAACAAACCTGCCGCCGAAGAGGCGTTGCTCATGGAGTTGGTTACTGCTAAGACGGCAGAGGCGGTCGCTAGGCAAGAGCTTGAGGAAGTAAAGGGCAAATTGGATTCATTCCGGAAAATGATCAAGTCCTCCCAGGCCAATCCTGAAAACCGCCATTCCTTTGTTGGACTTTCGCAGTCGCGGATGAGCTTGGCCAATAAATCTCCCATCGAAGCCCCGAAGACACTTGGCACACCGCCCAGCAACACTGGCGGTGGGGGATTCTTCAGTGGATGGGGTCGACGAACTGCGACTGACTAGTGAGATCCCGTCTTAAGAGATACGTGTAACCATATTGGAATGCCTGTTTGATATATGCATTTTCCATATCAAATTGGGCTGGTATTGGAGTTGTTTTGCATCCGGTCTTGTTGACTTAGTATTTGAGTACATAGTGATATCCCTATCAAGACGAGTGCATATTCTGGCGTTTTGGATTCCCTATAAAAAGTAGGGCTAAAAAGATCACAAAAGATAAACAGCAGATCCCGGAGGATCCGGATAAGAAAACAATTAGTTAATACCAACAAGCCTAAAAAAACTGCATTCCAACGGACTCAAAGGAATCATAGTTATTCAGTTAACTAACTAGTTAGTTACCTAGCTAATATTCTTTCTTTACTGTTCATCCCGGCTGGGCAGTCTCCATGCATTGTTCTCTCTCTACGATTGGCCGCACACACGAACCCAAGCCAAGCCACTAGCGATAGTTCTTTATAAAACTTACAAGGCTCCCAAATTTGATGTTTGGATTTCATTCTAATGGATTTCTTCCTCGCGAGGATTTTCCGTTCTCCAAGGCGCTTTGGGGTCGCCCTGTGCCTGGTGTTGTTTATGACTATTCCTTATTCCAGGAAAGCTCTAGTAGTCCCATTGCGAGTGAAGCTGTCAAAGTAATTGCAGGTTCCTTTCTTCCTTCCCCTTATTGGTCAATTCTGATCTGTATCAGCCCTGCAGAACAATCGGTTGACTCATTCCCGAGTGATTACGCCGGTCAACCTCGAATTTCATCTCAGGTGATCAATGACCCCTATCCAGACTATGACGGTCTAGAATGGAAATCGAAGTCAAACAGTTCTTACCAGCCATGCATTGGACCCCAAGGGCGACTACTGAGCCGCAAAGATGAAGATATGATGATGAGTGGGTTTCGCTGGAATACTTCAGGTGCGAAGAGGAATATTTTAGGAGTCGACGGGGAACTAATCACCAGAGACTAGATTTTCCAACTCCCATTTTTGGATCGTATGAGTCGTGGAATTTGAACAAGAGTCTCTGCGCTGATCGCTACTCCCGATATGGTGCATATGGCTATATTGAGGGCAACGAAACCACTCTCCATAATTGGAATGGTACATTTGGTTCCAACGAGGCCGCCGAAATAGACTGGGAACAGGTGGACTGGGCCCGTTTGCAATATGAGTGTCTGCAGCGCAATAGCGTTCGATATTGCACGCAACCATCGGAAGAGAAGATATCCGCTCTGTACAAGTCACTGAATTCGGATGTGCAGCCTCGCGAGCCCTTGGACAAGACAGACACCCAGCCCCGGACAGCCGTTATACTACGTTCTTGGATCGGAATGAAGTACACCGAGAATGACTTGTATCACATTCGATCTATGCTGATGGAGTTGTCACTCTATTCGGGTGCAGAATATGAGCTCATTCTTCTGATTGACTCCCAGGGCAAGAAATTGCCCAAAAGGAATGACCACGCCGCCTGGAAGGCATTCAATGCAAAGCACTTGCCACAGGAGCTGCGCAGCCTGGCGGTATGGTTTAACGCGGATATGTTGAAGGATTGGTATCCTGGGATCGATGTTCATGTGTATGTGTTCGCCCTGAGAGCTAGACATGCCCTGCTGACATTCTATTAGAGCGATATTACAGTATTTTCAGCCCACGCAAATTTTTTCACGACTACACCCTCAGTACGACTACGTCTGGCAGTTTGAGATGGACTCGCGATATACCGGCCATATGTACGACCTTTTGCACAAGGCGACGAAGTTTGCGAAACAGCAGCCACGCAAGTATCTGTGGGAGCGTAACTCTCACTTCTATATTCCTGCTGTTCATGGCACCTGGGAAGAGTTCATCAAGAAGGTGGACC
The DNA here is from genome assembly GCA_911456345.1 of Penicillium egyptiacum. Taxonomy (NCBI): domain Eukaryota; kingdom Fungi; phylum Ascomycota; class Eurotiomycetes; order Eurotiales; family Aspergillaceae; genus Penicillium; species Penicillium egyptiacum. Next base: position 1,943,315 of record CAJVRC010000866.1, on the reverse strand, counting down.
AGGAAATGCCTTTCCATGACAACAGCAGTGTTTGGGGCCCTCGTCCCGCAGAAGGCATCGACATCGAAGGTCAAGCCATTATCCCCCCTTTTCCACGCCCAGAGGATGAACCAGGGAGCTGGGGTGTCGGTGAAGAAGCCGATCTAATCACCTGGCTGCCCCATTTCAATCCAGTTGGTACAGACTGGCCTTTCCGTGACCGTGTCTTCAATTTCCCTCAAGATCAAGAGACTCCACGCTGGGCAGCTGTCGTGGCAATGTCTCGCATCTCAGCGCGACTTCTCAGCCTGTTGCATAAGGACAATGTGAAATCCGGGGTCGGTCTCGCATCCGAGATGTCCCCTATATCCTGGGCTCTGTACTATGGCCTAAAGGCCGTTCAGATACCTCAGCCAGTGTACCATGATGCCAAATGGGACCCCGAGGAATTGGACCGCCGCGCCAACCCGGGTGAACCTGGCAAGGTCAACGCTGGGTTCGACAGCATCTGGAGCTGGGGTCAACATGATGATATTATGTACAACACAACGTTTATGTTTAACTCCGAATTCGCGGAGAAACTATACAGAGCCTGGTTAGGCTATGATGGCGCCAAAGAGGTGAGTTCTTGCTCTGGTTGACATATTGTGGTGCTAATACTGTGCAGTGGGAGAAGGAAAACCCTCGACTCTGTCTTCCTCCTATCTTTCTACATCCAGTTAAGAACCTCGAGTGAAGAGAAAGGGTGGTTCTTCGAGCACTTCTAGGAATTTTGTTTTGATTATGGTCATATACCCCAATTTCGATAGATTAAATAGATTAAAATATATAGAGGATCAAATATTCCATTGAATTGAATGTGTGTAAAGAAAGACATGATTGTTTGTCAACTGCCACTATAGAACCTCGACCTCGGCCTCGACCTCGATCTCTCTCTCTCTCTTTCCTTCTCCTCTCTCGGCTTCACTGTCATTTCTGTTTCAACAGCTTCGCTTATCACATTCAAAGATCTTGTTGATCATTACACCTTCATTCTCCAAAGAAAAATGGCTCCAACCTAACCGAACGCTGGCAAAAGCCCCTCCAAGTCAAAGGAACCAAGAGAGTCCGATGTGGAAAAGCAGCTCTTGTTCCTGTGGGCCTGCCACAAGGTCTCGGATTAACGTCGTCTCCTCGGCTTTGAATTTAACCCATCATGCTAACATCATCTCACATATTGACATCCCCGCCGTCGCCAAATACTTTGGTATCAAGAACAATGCCGCTCAGATGAGATACACGCGTCTGAAGAAGAAGCTTGACGAAATGGAAGCTCCCACCAAGAGTGAAGGAACTCATGTCAAGGACAAGAACAATACCGAGGATGAGACGAGCAGTATTGTGTAAATACGGGATTGTGCGTTGCACTCCAAGTTTTCAACGGCAAATTCTGAGCCTCACCGGGGAAAGAGTACGATTGTCTCCACTTTAGCCTGTGAAAGTTTGGGATCCTCCATTACCCAGTGCTGTCGTATGCCCCGTAGAGGGCGATATCATGAGTGATTAAGGGGGAAACCAAAGGACAGGCATGGAATATTCGGTGTCTCGATATTTGATCAAATACACAGACTGAAGTTTAGTGCCTGTTGAGAAAAAGTAAAGCCCTGGGTATTTGAAGTAAATTCATTAGAATAATGTAAACATCTGAAATACATCACATTTGAAGCTGAGTGTTTCCATATTCATAGTATTTCTTTTCCCTTCTACGTTTCTCCCCTTCTCCACCTCTCTCATCCCCATAATGGAAAACACCAAGAACGAAGCCCTCGCCCTCCTTTGGGCTTACGAGTTCAGCCGAGAAAACAAGCAGTTGTTCAAGGGACTCAAGAAAGTGAACCGACATCTCGATGCCTCTCACCCAGCCACCTCACCTAGCTGTGTCAACGGTTCACATCAAAACAACGGGAAAGTGAACCAACAGCCGAAGACTTGACGATCTCCAATGGACACTTAATGGAACAGAGTGATCCCGGATCATCAGCGTTACGTCGCTTTCACCAGGAATTGCCTTGCGATTTTCTGAGCCGCAGGAGGGAGTCACGATGATTGGAGAACACGTCGGAGATGGCCCGATGCGGGGATTGAGGGGGGAATGGCTCGGATCCAACTTCGCCTTCTCTGTTGAAGCTCTGATTGAATTCATACTATTATCTCGAGTGCGAGCGACGACAAATACGACAAAATGGTCCTCGCACAACCCCAAAATCAGCATGTCATGAAGGCCTTCGACCTCACGGGCAAGGTCGCAGTTGTGACTGGTACGATATCTCCCAATCCTCAAAAGCATCTCGCTAACACTCTATCACAGGAGGCGCTCGTGGAATCGGCCTTGAAGTCTCGAGGGCATTGGCTGAAGCCGGCGCAAGTGTAAGTCACACTACCTGATGCTACAGGATAATCAAACTGACAATTTGCAAAGGTCGCCTTGATCTATCACACATCCAATACCGCCGACACGATCGCAGCTGAGATCGGATCTACTAACAACGTACGCGCAGCAGCGTATAAAGCCAATGTGGCTATCCAATCTGAGATCGAGGCGGTTGTGCAGCAGATCGCGAAGGATTTCGGGAAACTTGATATCATGGTCGTTAACTCCGGGATTGCCTCGAACATCCCCGCCGAAGACTACACCTCCGATCAATGGAGCAAGATCATGAAGGTCAATCTTGATGGTGCTTTCTACTCTGCCCAAGCTGCTGGTCGGATATTCAAGGCACAGGGTCGTGGAAATGTTATCTTCACGGCCTCTGTCAGTGCAACTCTTGTCAATTTTCCACAAAAGCAAGCGGCGGTACGTTCTCTATTGGAAATGGTTACTTTCATGTCGCTCATCCTTGCATAGTACAATGCGTCTAAGGCGGGAGTTGTTCAGCTAGCCAAGTGCTTGTCTGTCGAGTGGGTGGACTACTGCAGAGTCAACTGCATCTCGCCTGGATACATCGCTACCGAAATCCTGGATAGCTTCCCCCAGGGCTGGCGCGACAAATGGCTAGACATGGTTCCTGCCAAGAGAATGGCTGAATCTTATGAGTTGAAGGGGGTAAGATTCACAGATCTAGTTCCTCTAGAAATCGACTGACAGCCCCGTCTAGGCCTACGTGTTCTGCGCCTCGGACGCGTCTAGCTATATGACTGGTGCAAACCTCGTTATTGATGGAGGATACACGTTGCCTTAGGTTGAGTGAATAACGGTTTTGCCTCGTAGTCTGATAAACCAAGGGGGTACTTTATGTGTTAAAGTTGAAGGTGCACGAATGGAAAGGATGCTGCCTAATGTCCATATTCGGCCCTATTCATGGCGAAGGTTTAGTGAAGTACGCATGTAGTATAGGACTGCCACTCTCTCAGCACATGTGCTCCTCACTCCCAATCAACAATTCAGTGATAATCGCTCAAACTCGGCGGCAGATCCTGAACGTGTGTTCCCCATTCACTCTCCTTAGGTCCCAGCACAAGTTCAAGAACACCACCCTGAGCGAAGAAGTCATGGGTGATCCAATTCTTTGTCCACGGTCTGTCGTTCCACTTGGCACTCTGGATATAGATGGACCTGTAACTAGGATCGAAATTGATGTTGCGGATAGTGGCGACCTTCCCAGTGAGAGCATTTCGAATGCTGACTTCTTTGAAGTATGGTGGAGTGATCAGGTAAGCGTCCTGACCTGGCACTGGCCACAGACCCATCATGCTCAGAACAACAAACGAGCCCATGGCTCCGCTGTCATCGTTACCGGCGATACCATTGACTGTCGTGTTGAATTGGGATGGAATGTAGAAGTGGCTCTGCTTTGCCGAGAGACCTGGCCGTCCCGAGTAGTGGAATTGATAAACGGGTAAGAAGGCCTGTTCATCTCCCATGTAAAGCAAACCAGAGTCATGGAGATAGCTTAGCCGAGAAGTGAAGGATTCGGCACCGCCAAGCGTCTTGATAAGAGCGCCCATGTCGTGGGGGGCATAGCTGTAAGTAAAGCGTTAGTCACGAGTATAAGAAGCACAAAGCACAAGTGAGCACACACAAAGTATACATCCACGCACTACCTTCATAGGTCTCATGACCATCAGGATTAAGGTAACAACCGGTGAAATCCAAGAGAGGACTACACAAGATCGGGTCCTGGTAGCCCCATGTGCCGTTCGTGTATCGAGGTTGTAGGAACCCGGTGAAGTTGGTGTCGACCCCCTTGATGCTTGACTTCTGATCAGGTTTGAACATGTGGACCCAGTTCCCAGACCGTTTCGTGTATTTCTCATAGTCGGCCTGGTGGCCTATGCCCTGTGCCATCTCAGCGATGCAAAAGTCATTGTAGGCATATTCCACCGTCCGCGATATACTCCTAGTGTGTGTACCTTCGCCATCGGGATCATAGTCATCAAAAGGAATATAGCCAAGGTCTTTCCAACTCCGCAAGCCACCGCGACCTTCCACATCCCAGTTTTGGGGCTCTACCTCTGCATCCTTGACAACAGCTTCATACGCAGTGTCCCAGTCGACACCCGGAACCTTTTTCAGATACGCATCTGCCATAACCACATCTGCGTTGGAACCGCCCTGCGTGAATCCCTTGCAGAGTGACATGCGACAATCAGGCAGATATCCTTCGTGCCTATAGATGTCAACCAAGCTGCGTATCATGAGGGATTGTGAGAAAGGATCAACCAGGGTCAGCAGCGGATGAATGCTGCGGAAAGAGTCCCATATACTGAGCCATATTATTAGCATGCTATTCATCCCTTTCGAAGCGAAGCTGGCTCACCAATAGTAGCTGTCATAATACGGCTCGTCACTTTTCCAGAGAGGGTTTTCACCGGTATAGTCTTGGGGGCTGATGAATGTTCGGTATGCTCCACTCCAGAAGACCGTTTGTAGATCTGATGAAACTCCATCTGCGTCCACAGAGATGGCATCCAGCTTCTTTCGCCAAGCAGATTCAGCAGCGGAAACGGTGCTCTCGAAGTCAAAGTCGGGTTGTTCTCGCTCCGCGTTCGAGCAAGCCTGATGAACACTTATGAAGCTAACGCCAACGCGAGCAAGAATATTGTTGTCTCTGGGAGTGTGGAATCTGGCAAATGTACCGGCTGAGAGAGAGGACGATGCGTCAGACCCGAGTGTCAGCGTCCGCCTGCTGGTGTCTGGCTGGCTTTTCTCCCAGATGCCTGTGTCACGAAGCTCTGCTCCTTTGAAATCAACGCAGACATATGACTTGTAACTGCCAATACCAAAGCTCGGGCTGAACGTGCCACTTCCCGTAAGACGCCCAGTCGATCGTTCCACGTCGGCACTTCCACTTGTTCGAGATCGAGGTAAATCCATCAAATCTAGAATGACCACTGGACTGAGCGACTGGCTGGAGGTTTCATTGAACGTGAATCGATATAAAGCTGATCGATTCGTGGTTGTCATCTCCGTGCGAACGCCATTCGCCAGTAAAATGCTGAAATATCCTGGATGAGCTTCAGGGGACTTTCGATCCCAGACAGTTGCTCTGTCCGATTGTTGCCATTTGCACTGGTTAATATCGTCATGCGGGCAATTTCCTTGCGCGAAGATAGGGAAATTTCCCATTGATGGAGACTTTCAAGCGAGTCAGATAGAGGGCTTTATCTCCATTAGTTTGCGAAAGCTTACGCCGCCGGTCCCAGAATCATGCATGTGTGAGAAACCGGTCACAACCTTCGTATCATAAGCGAAGCCAGCCTGGTTCTCACCTGTTGTGTCCGCCACGGCTTTGGCCATGCCTGAATTTGTTAGCCTTGCTAAATACAACCATGGAGTAAGGTTTAAATTACCAAATGGCAAGGTCGCACCCGCAAATACATGGCCTGTAAAAGTTGTGAGCTTTCGCTGACAGAAATGCTCGTCATATTCCAAGACAAACCTCCATTCGCGGTGCCAATCAAAGGATCGACATACTTCAGGACATCGAAATCATCCGAAGTATCCTTTGCGGCTATCACGTTGGAAGCATAGAGGGCTGTTAGGATGCCACCGAGGAGCCCCATGCGGAGGGAGGGATGCTGTGATGGCATAACAGGGATTATCCACAACCATCCACAAAGATAATCCAATAGCCGGCCAACAGCCTTACAATCGAGCTGTGGAAAAGACGCGTTCTACTTAGGAATTAAGCTCCTTATTTAGGGATGGACAACAAGTCGCGGGGAAAGCATTCCGGACCAGATCGGCATCCGAACTGCCTTTCGAGGCAAAAGAGGAAAAATGGCGAAACCGCCAGTCATATCCTTGATATCCTTGGACTTTCGGCCAAATGGCAATATGCAGGAGCAATTCACCAGTGGACGTAACATTGACGCTCGGCCGAAGTGGTGCCACATCTACCAATCTGGTCACAGAATACACCCCTGTCACGTTCATTGCTCCCCAATGGGGAGAGGTCAAGGAACGAAGAGCGCGAATATGGATATGCGCAAGGAAGACGCTTGAACAATGTCAAAGGGAAACTTCATAATGATCGCATCCCTGACTCGTCGATCGTTGAAATTGAGTAGGGGCCCAATTACCCCGTCAGCGCGGGGAACGTTGTCTGTCCAGGGGGCAAATCCTTCACTTCATGTAACCTTCTCCGCGCCATTTTTTGATGGAGACGGTGACGGTGACATGATCGACATTATGATCGACTTGTCGGGACCTTTTCGGCGAAATGCAGGGTTTCCAACATGCATCTGGAACGTCGAGAAATTTTCGGCAAATATCCGAGGCATTAAAAGTGATCCCGTGGGGTAAATCGAAAGCTCAAGACATGCAAGGTCTGTTCCTTTGCTGTAGTTGCGACTCTTTATCACTACTTCAACTTCCTTGTTTACTACTAGTAAAAATGCTTCGTGCAAGTCATACACGAAAAGTCAAACATGTCAAGAGCAAGGCTATCCCAAGCCTTCTCCTTTTGCTCAGATACTGGTCTTGAGATGATGAGCCGTCGAAGGAATGGCAGAATTTCGGGGTGAGTGCCTGGAATCGAGGCACTGATTGACGGTTGACATCAGGATGGATCGTAGACTCAAAACAAAAGCTCCGAGTATCTCCCTTGAATTTATAAACTCGAACAACCGTCTATAGATCAGGTGCAAAATGTCTTCATCTGTATCCGCTGATTTCGCGAAGCGTTGGTCACCCTATCATTGACCAAGGCCCAAACCCCAGATATCCCAAATTCCTATTGATGGCGAGAAGAGTGCAGAGGAAATTGCGCTTGAAGAGGATGGCGATTTAAATGCACTCCAACGATATCGATATCAATTCCACAACGAAAGCACATATGAGCACCACCCTCCAATAACCGAGCTTCTCGAGACAGAAGAAGACTACCGAGATCATTTTCACCTAGAGTCATCCCTACCTGAAAGCAACGACCAATCAAAGGAGGTGCAATAGCAGCTTAATCACGAAGGCAAGATTCTTTGGTTTCTATCGCGAGAGTGGTGGATCTGAAGAATGAATTCGGGGAAGGAGTCGTGAAGAGGGCATTCAATCTATAGCGCTCACATCCTAGATGTATGCATCAAGTTCTTGTCGACGACTGTGTGGCAAGCAAGGGTGTTGTTCTCGAGCCTGCGGATGCTGTGTTAATCGTCCAATCGATCCGACGCGTAGGATTAGTGTCGGACATTGTACCCTTGGTTGCGGATGTTGACGTCAAGCTCGGGGTTTCGACCTCTCGAAAAAAAGATATGAAGAAGTTATCCGCGGCTTTTGATTATCGAGATCCACAGAACGCTTATGATCGAATTGAATTGGCCGCGTTCTAGGGGTTACGTATGGATAGCTGTGAAAGTCCATTCGACATGGTCGACAAATCGCCAGTTTTTTGGTTTGGCAGTAGTAAACGTGAGATATTGAATCTGGACAAAGAGGGTAATGAGTCGACATTAACGAAAGAATCTGAATTGACTCTGACTTGAGTCGGAACGTACATGACTGGGACCAATATGTTTTGATTTGCTCAATGGCTGGTCATCTTCTTCTGTGTCGAAGTGATAGAACCCCTATAATCAATGAAGCACTTTGCTTTCTTATTGGAAGAGAAATAAAGATTGATCCTGGAATTCCCTTAATTTAGCAAGATATAGGTGCGAAGACACCCACTGGTATCCTCGGCAGTGGTATAAATGGGTCCACTGCGGGCCGCAACTGTACTAGCGCACCTTTCTCCACTGAAGTGGGATGTACAGGGAAAACGTGACCAAATTCCGAGTTCCAAGCGAGAAATTTCCGTGACATTATGTAATCGCCCCTTCGCCGGCCTTGGAGTGGACGGACGCATCTTGCATCATGCATTCTAGATTTCTTGGCCTCGAATTGCATCTTCGCCTGATGTATTTTCGAAATGTGAAGTAGCTTTGTGTGTTATAAAGACGCAAAGTGGAGCTTCCCATATGAGCTCAAAACCCGAACACTAAGCCCTAGAGATTGCGATACTGGCACGCAGCCCACAATGCCTGGGGTGCCGTCTAATAAGGCTTGCGAGCGTTGCAAAAAGAGGCATCTCAAAGTTAGTTCGACTAAATTTGAATGTGGGTTTGAATATTGTCGCTAACCTGCAGCAGTGTGATGAGACTCGCCCTCATTGTCAGCGGTGCACCACTGCCGGGGTAGAATGCCCGGGATATGTTCAAACCCGCAAATTCATCGATCAAGGAGCCACAGTAAGGCGCCGTTATGCTCCATATCAGGAACATCATCAAAAGCCAGGCTCTGCATTCAATTCAAGCAAAGTAGGTCAAATTGCCAGTTATCCTTCTGCCCAGACACTCATGCTTTGCGATAGGTCCCCGCAGAGCTGATATCAAACGCAACGCAGCCAAAAAGCTCGCCAGTAGGACCTAATGAGCAGATTCTGCAATGGGACCGACGTCAAGAGCAATCTAGTCCTGCTCTTCACTTCCAGATAGGGGAGACGAGGTTAGACTCGAGAGATGACCCGATGAGAGAAGAGATGCCTGGCCCCTCTAGTCGGTCAGAGGTTGCTATGGGGAGTGCCCAGCAAGCAGTCATGCATGCCCCAGAAAGCCCAGCTATCTCTATTCCCAACTCCCTCTCTGGCATCGAGGAAGGTAGCGTATCTACAAGAAACGCGATCTGTAAGTCAATTTCACCAACTGCGGCCACAGGAGGTTTCCCGACATTTGATACCACCTACAACACAATTCCAAACAAGCGCCCCGATTACCGAAGGGTCATATCCGAAAGCTCATCACATCGAAGTGAAAAAGATGAATTGCAAGATATCTTCTCGGAGCTCATGACTGGAACTGAGCACGAGATCGCGTTCCTCACTCGACATTACTCAGAGATCATAGGTCCATGGTGCGTACAAGTGGCATTTGGCATTTCTCTTTCCGTGTACAGTGCATTGATAATACACCTAGGTTGGATTTGTCGGATACTCAGAAATTCTTCACCGTCCATGCTCCTATTCGGGCCATCAACAATCTTTCCGTGAAGTACGCCATTGCAGCTCTAGCAGCCAAACACCTAGCTCGTTTGAAAGGGGTCAAGGCTTCCAATGCTGGAATGTTCACGAGCCCTGCGACTACGGAAACCTACCCAAATGCAACTCAAGTTGACTGGTTCCTCAAAGCTGCCAATTACTATTACATGGCAGCTGCGGATTTAAATAACATAACGTCTGATGGCTATACGACTGTGTCTAGCTCGGCTGTTTTGGAATCCCCATTTGAGATCATTTGTCGATGGGTCAACTCTCGCCAGACTCAAGCGAACATGACGCCCGCGAGTGAAGCTCCAAACGACGTGGCGGTCATCCGAAAGACAGAGGAGCTGTTGGCGACTGCTACGCTTCTTACCATGTGCAGGCTTTTAGATATGCCTGGGGACGAGTGGCACATGTAAGACATCCCCGTTGGTAGTTGCTGTTTTATTACTGATACTTAGACCCCAGGCAACTTTCTCGCATTCGCCCTTTATTTGAGTCTCTTCTCAGTTCACATGCCGCAGCATCAGCCCTGTTTTCCCATGGCATTCAGGCTGCCTTTTGGAATTTCGCTCGCCAAGACTATCTCGGTGCTTACTTCACCCGATCACCTACACATTTCGACCCGGAGAACCTGCCCCTCTGGCAGGCAGCAGGAATTTCAATCAATGATCAGAAAGCCTTCCATATTATCCGGAATGGGTCCACTCTATCGCAGGAAGACCAGGCTGCTAATGGCTTGATCTGGCTTGTCGCAAAAGTCGTCAACTTCCTCAGTAGGTCTAAGCAATTACAGCTCGCGCAGTGGACAGGATCACCGGCAGCTTCACCCGAAATCCAGGGCACAACAACAGACGCCGCTCAACTGCCATATCCGGACACAGATACCTGGCTCAAACTATGCTTCGAATTTCAGACATGGTTTGAAAATCTGCCCGAAACGTTCCGTTCTTCTGTGCGGATCGAACGCCCCAAGGATCTATCAAAGTCTGCCGAAGGGAGTTACTTGCCATTCCCTGAAATATTCCACAGCTTGACAACTTGTGCCGCTGCCATGCAACATTACCATTTCGGCCGCATCGCATTATTGCTCAACCGTCCGGCAGATGTGATCAGTGCACCGTCTACAGCCTTTGACCGCTTACAAGGGTATCGGGAGGTCACGAAAGAGGTCGAGTTCCGTTCCCGTGAACTCAGCGGTATTGCATTGGGTCGCCCCCAGGGTGCAGTTCGCATATATATGGTCCCGCTTCTTGTCGCTGTCGGACAGTGCCTTGAAAATCCGGAGGAACATCAGATTATCGTTGATCTGCTACGGGGCGTCGAAGCTGATTTGGGTTGGAGCACTGAATATGCCATTCGGAAACTCCAGGACTCTTGGAACCAATGATTTTACTTGATATGCGTTTATATATTGAGTGACCATGCCCTATACTGTATGTAAATATATACTTTTTATTTAATTTTAAACACTCTTGTGGGCAAAGTACACTTATAGATACGAAGGATATCGCCACTCGTGCTTCATCGGGAATTATTTCCAACGTGTTGGCTATGACATGACTAGAGCTTGATGGGATGATGGCATTCTTGTATCACGCATAAGTTTGTGTAGCAGATACATTGCAGAAAATTTGAGGCAAGTCCATTTTAACATGTATCAAAACAATAAAATAAAAATAAAAACAGTTCCTTAATCTAGGAGTGATGAAGGCCAAACAGAAACTGAGATCAGCACGAGTAATGTCTCCATAAAACCAAAGAGAAGCTTTTCGATGCAAAATATTCTTACATCCTGTATCAATGAATGCATACTCTTTCTTTCCACCGTTCTGGTGTGAGCCCGAGTCACGGCGAAGCTAGAGACATATACCATCTTCATGTTTCAATGGGATTGGTTCCGAGGAACATTACAGATACCTTTCAACCCGATCTGGTTCTGGTCTCCGACAAGGAACGTTCAGACAGATACCTTTCGACAGGATCTGGATCACCGGAACCACAGGCAGAAACCTTGCGGCCAGCCTGCTTTCTGTCGGACTCCAAGGTCTGTGCGAATGGTGACAGTTCCCTAATCCTAGGGCCTTTCCAATAGAATACGTATATTGGAATGGTGAAGAGGATTGCCATGAAACCCAAGAAGGTGGAAGCCCATTCAAGGGAGTGCGTTGTACCCATGTTTGCATACACTGTATTTCGTGGTCAGGGGATATTCTGTTATAGAACTGTGGTCACTTACTAGGCATTGAGTACATCGCTGCAATACCGGCCAAGAAATCACGCGCGAATCCGTTTCCTCCTGTAGCGGAGGCGGCATATGGACCATACGAGGCAATCATGTAGTCAATTGTGGCCATGTAAATGGCATACTTGATCACAGAATAGGCTATCAGTGTTGTATCAAGGGATAGGTTCTTTCTTGACTTACATTAGCAATGGCTATCAAGGTCGAGAAGATCATAGGCGCAATCCAATGGACATGAGGTGGACCAAGACTAGTCCACGCGAACCCAAACAGGCCAATTGTCAACAGAGGAGCCGCTGTCACCAGTAAGTAATAAGACCAACAGATCAAACATGAGAAAACTTACTCCAAAGCAACCAATAAAGACGAGATTCCGGCAGAAGAGCATCTGGGTCTTTCTCTCTAATCTTGCAGTGCCGATAGATCCATGGAATGAACGAAAAATAGGCAATGAAATAGCCGATCATAATTCTGTATAACCAATTATTAGAACTCACCTAAATTCAAATGTCGTGTGTACTCACGGGATGAATGCAAGTCCAGTTGTAATCGTAGTGAAGTTCCATTGCTTGTATACCGGCGTATACGATTGAAGGAAAGTGAAGATGAGTGAATCGCTGAAGCCGCTGAGCAGAGAGAGGCACAATACGATAGGCTCGCGGACGAACATAATAAATGGGCGTATCCAAACCATGAAGATCCAACGGAAGGACATGCGAGTTCTCTTCAGCTCGTCACCACTCCATACCATAATCCCGTTCTTCCGTCTTCGCCTAGCTTCTCTAGTGACGAGGATGCCGCACCTGGTCTCTGGAACGAAGAAGTGCAATATTTGCACAGAACCTCCGAAGATAAGCTGAATCCAGAAATTCCAATGCCAGTCAAGGAAGGTTGCAACGAAGCCTCCAACGATTGGCGCAAGGACAGAGCCTGCCACGGAGGATAGAACAATGAAGGCCACAGCATACTGTTGGCCCTCTGGCTCCCACATGTCTGCTACCATTCCGAGCGTTACGGAACCACCGGCGGAGGATACGCCGCCGAGAAGGCGGCCGATAACAATGGTGCCAAAGTTGGGAGCCAGAGCACAAGGGAGCTGCCAGATATTGACAAATAACAAGCTGAGCTGCATTATTGGCCATCGACCAAACTCTTCGCTGAAGGGCGCCCAAAACTCGCAGCCAAACGCATAAGCAACCAGAAATGCCATCTGGCCAACACGTGCGGCCTGCTCTGAGATGCTGAAGTGTTTCGAGTACAGGGTGATGCTGCTGGCATAGAAACTGGCATTGAAGTTCATGGATGTTTGGACAGCAAAGATGACGGAGAGGATACCCCATTTCTTCCACCAGGGATACGAATATCCTAGCTTGTCGTAGCACTCCCATTCTTTCAACTCTTGTCTGTCATCTCCATCAACAGCTCCATCCGCGCCCTCTTTCTTTCGGCGGCTGGGCCTGGAGGTACCCCCAGGAGAATGGACTTCATCACTGTCATCTTGCTTTTCCGCGTCTCCGTCTGCCAGATCTTGGTTGGAGAAAGGGTGTTCGTAGTGACTCATTGTAGTGAGATGTCTGACAAAATCAATTCAAGAGCTCTCAGCAAAATAGCACCCAAAATGACAAGAACCGCCATTCTGGACACAAGGCATAAACCGGGCCAGAGTCTAATTAAATGCTTTTGGGTGTCCAGAGAAATGCCAAGAGTCCATTACATCGACTCTGTAGATAAAATATCCGTGTTTCCGATTGGTCCGGGCGATCAGCACAGTCTGGCTCGACCAAGCTTCACCAAGCTTCTTCGCGTGTTTCGTGGTGTGGAGGTGACATCCGGGGATCATGACTCGATCGATCATCATTGGGCTCATCGATCTTCTTCCCTCCACACTCTGGGGATTGACAGGCCGCAATTATAATCCGACTGCGCAGACATGTTTGGGTCCAAATTCTTGAACCTTTTGAAGACAAGGAGATAATCGGTGAAATGGTCCGGAATATTCTCCCGTGCGGTACTACATATTCCTAATAAGGGTACGAAGAGGGCAACTTTGATAGCGAATCCGGGATAAAGGTCATGAATGACTATGGAAGAAACGTGTATGGAGAAAGTCCTGGTAAACAGCCGTCAGGCACACATAGACTCAAAACGGTAAAAACAAGACATGCCTAGGTACTACTACATAACATATGTGCACTGAGCATTTTGCAGCACAAAGTGATTACTCAGTGGCCACTTACTTTGTTTAATAAGCGGTCAAGTGATGGATTCTACCTGCTACATACATATGTACAGTACCATACCCATAATCGGGTTTCTTCCTGACAAAGTCCTATTCCTTATAATTGAGTATAAGCTAATGGCTCCTAGGCTGCCACCCGTCTCTTCCTTGCCAGAAACTAATATACCGCCCCAAGTCCTTGCCAAGCAGACTGTAGGTAAACTCGTTGGAACCCTTAATACCCCAGTCGCTAATCCCACGGCACGCGTACATATGTATAGACGAGCTTGTCATACGTGATGTACTCTGTACGAGGGCACCGGAATACTCAAATGTCGATCGATTGATATACAGATCTTTGTATCGCACATATCGCGATTGGCCTTGTTTTGTCAGGTCTATTTAGTACGGCTGTTTGGCTTTTGCCTAGTGGGGCAAACTCCACTTGGCTGTGAACTACATAAGAGTGTGAAGGTAAAACGGATTTCGGAAACTACTGTATTTATTCGACCACCCAAGCAGGTATATGAGCGTACATTGCAATGGAGATACATGCAGAATGTAACCACAGGTGACTCTCTCGACGAAATGTGGTTGACACTAGTAGCTGGGCCCGGGACGCCTAAGGCTTGGCTGCTTGACACTGGAGTTGCCCCGATTAGGAAATTGTGATCATTTCATGCATCACCATCTGATTAGATTATAATTTGTTCAACATTTAGCCCGGTTTTGGACGACATGTCTGGACCTGGGTGTATTGAAGAACTGACTGCAGGACTTGGTAGAAGGTGTTCCATTTCTTGTTGGGGTAGGGCAATAAAGCCGGGGGATTCATTGACAAACTCATATATATGATCAACTAATAGAAATTTGTAGAGACAGATGCACCGTCAACTAACCAGCTCGCATGGCTTAGTGGTAAAGCGCATGACTAGTAATCATGAGATCCTCGGTTCGACTCCGAGTGTGAGCATTTTTTTGCTTTATTTACATGTATCTTTAGCTTGTTCTAACGTGCAGCCTTAACGGGACCCCCTTCTAGTCTAATAGCTTACCCACTTTCCCGTATCGGCATAGTTTCAGCTAGGATATAGCCTCAGTTATTCGCAAATTCCTATGCAAAGGCATCCATACCGATGAGCGTCAGAAGATGGGGGCTGTTGGTACCTAGGTAGGTAGTACGGCTTTAATCCATTCAAGGTTGTGACTTCACCTCGTGGATCGACATGAGAACATGTTGGAAAAATTGAATCTTAACCGACTTGAGACTTAAAGGCATTTCAGACAAGTTGCCCTAATCGGGACGCCTCCCAAGACAACCCCGGGGCTGAACATAAATTTTCAACTATAGACGCAGTTTGTATTTGCGGTTGTTGAAGTTCCGGGCTGCTGTGATCCTGGCGAGTTCCTGAGATCGTGTTGGTCCGCGAGGCACAATGATAATCCAGAAATAGAGCCCTGGAGTGTAAAAAGGGAGGTCAAAAATGCTCACACTCGGAGTCGAACCGAGGATCTCATGATTACTAGTCATGCGCTTTACCACTAAGCCATGCGAGCTGATTGGTGGAAGAGTGGCGCAAATTTTTTATATAGAATGGCTAGCGCCTGGGGGATCTCACACTATCTAAATAGTCATGGGGTTACACCAATTGAGTGCTCAGCGGGACATCAATGCTCCAGGGAGTATCCCCAGGGCCTTACGTTGTATGGAGTAGTTTTCGTTTATATAACCTACCTAGAACTACCTAGGCATGTATACTGGAATGCTTACCTACATACGACCATAACAATATTCGATATCACCCTATTATGGAGTAGGAAGAGCAACATGCGTGATCTTGGCTGGGGGCAAGCACTCTCTTAAGAGTCCGGCGCAATCTTGAAGGTCAGGGGGAGAAAAAGCTCAAGTTAAAGCTATTTTACTTTAATCTCGGCCACATTCCACATAACTGGCCTAGTAGATGCGTCAAACTGTAAGCTTCCGATCATAGGAACATCTGGAGATGCCCATTCTAACTCCTCACAGTTTAATTCGGAGATCCGGTGAATACCTTTTTTTTGGGTTTTCCCGCCTTAGCCAATTCTGTCACTCGAAACCTTGGAAGGTTCATGAACAAGTTATGCTTTAATTAAGCCATGCGAGCTACCTAGGTTACATTTATTGAGGAAAGGGCTTAGCCAGATATGCTATCCTCGCCTAGTTTGAAGAGTAGGATACATTCAAAATCACAAAAAAAAGTTGATGGATGCTCACACCCGGGATTGAACCGGGGATCTTATCATTACGAGTGATACGCTTTACCACTGAGCCATGCGAGCATTTATCGGCAGACTTTTAAGTTTAGAGATACGTATAAAGAAAATTGCTCCGAGCGTAAAATATTTGAGCGTAAAATATGTGAACGAGCCCTATTTACATCTACAATAGGATGCAAAGTAGTTAAAACACCTCGAATAAAAGGTAATAATAGCCATCGGTTTCCCTTCCTACTGCTCACAGAACCGCTTTAATTACTGAGTGGCCGAGAACCCTAGGTGTGTGGGTGGCACCGCCTGAGTTATCTGTCCAAGTATGTATATATATATATATATCTGAGTCTCTCCTCTGGTTCCTATCTATCTCTCTGTATTATTATTCAGGCCGGAAACACATGTACGTGACAGCACTTGCTTCGTCGTTATAGAACCACATGTGCATCCAGAAATCCCTAAAGGAATGTAGCATCTATAAATGTATACATTTTCGTACGTATGAAGAATCAAACAAATCAATTTTTTCCTTCTCAGTGTATATACACTCTCATAATTTCCACAGAGAGCATATTTCCATACTGAATAGCTCTCTCATATTTAATACCACAGGTACTAGGCCGAGCATAGTGGCTGGTACAGCTTCTTATGGCTTAATGTCGGCATGCTCAGATTGATGCTCCTGCTTCAGCCCTTCCTTTTCCATGGGAAAAAAAAAGGCATCGCATCCACCCAGATGAGGCTGCGCAGGAGGTCTCTCCTTCTGGACCGCTAGCCGAGGTATCCGACATAATGAAGATAGTCCCCGGGGCTATGGCTTCAGCACACTTATCACCTCACGGGCGGAAGAAAGTAGGTCTGTCAAGCCAATCGACGTAAACATGTCGTTGACAGCATTTTGGAGTTTCTGCACCATCCCATTCTACTCATATGGTAAGAGGTTCCAAGAATGGATGGCCAAGTCTTCAGTCCATAAGATGTATTAGCTGGATTAAAGACTCCGAGGTATGCAATGTGTAATGAGAAGGGTTGAAAAAAAAAATATCTTAAATGGCTTTTTGTGCTGTTGTAGGTGGTATCATTATGAAAATCGAATGCAACGCCCGCGTTAAAAATACTCAATCCTCATCTTCATCGGGGTCGTAGAGATCAAGGTCCAGCATGGCCTTGGGCTTTGGTTTCGGTGCTGGTGCTGGAGCATGCGCCCGCGGCATTCCAACGGCTGATGATCCGGCCTGAGCAGCAGCCTTTGCAGCCTCGCCCGCCTGCTTTGTGATTTCCGCGGGTTCCACCGGTGCTGGCGGTTCTGCGGCCCCAAGACCCTCAGATTCACGTATTAACCGCTCCACCTCCTTTTCGGGGTCGCCACCAGCAGAAAGCTGGATTTGACCCATCAATCCCATCCGTATCCGTTCCTCCATCGGGTAGGGCAGCATGTAGACCTGGCGCGTAACATTCGCGGACTCATCCAACCACTGCGTTGCATTTTTGGTGACAGATGCTACTGGCTCAGCGCCTTCTTCTGTTGGTTGTTCTCCATTTATTCCCGTCATCGTCACATCTTTGTCGGCGAAGGGTTTTCCTTTTTCCTGTCGTTTCACAACGCCTGTTGCGGCATCGGCTGCTGCTTCGTGGTTGTATTTGCTGATGCGACGTGCGAATTCCAAGAGTAATCTGTAGTCAATCTCTTTGATTCCCCGTAGCAACGAGTTCTTTCCGCCAAGGTCATCATCGGAGTCAGAATCGAAATCGGTGTCGCTGTCGCCGTTGCCCCCACAAGCGGTGCGGATCTCTTTCTCGAAGCCTTCAATGCCTCCCACGATGCCTTTGACTCGGTCCTCCAGTTGTTGTGCCTCATTTCGCAGCCGAAGGATCTTTGCGTGGTTTTCTTGGTGCTGTCGAAGGGTTTCAATGGCGGAGGTTAGCGCATCGTCCGAATCGAGCAGGGCGACAGCTGCCGCGGGGGCTCCTGCAGCAGTGGGAGAGATTGTGAGGCTAGTCAGAAGAGCATTGAGTTTGGATTCGACATCAGTCAGGGCAGACTGGACAAGTGCGTTCATTGTCGGGTTGTGCTCTTAGGAGAGCGACAGCTCTCGCGTGTGGAGATGAACGGGCCGAGCTCCGATGACAGGTCACGTGGATGGAACATATGGGATAAATACGATAATTGCAATAATTACATGAGTTTCTGATTTTTCTAGTTTTTTGAGAGTCTATCTATTGCCAGTTACACGTCGTCTTTGGCCTCACTGGCGGTCCGAGTGGGGTGACAGAGCCCGGGTATATAACGATCGCCCAGAAGCTTCCGGGTTTGCGCAACTTCCAACTTCTGTTTGACTGAAAAATGACCGAGTCAAGTGTGTCTTCCGCTCAAGTGGACTTGAGTCCATATGTGGCCATCCAACCTCCTCTTTCTCGCTGTGGACACGGTCCAGGACTTATTCTCATACGACCTCTTTGTTACGCGACATGTCAGCAGCGAAACAAGACGCTTGACCCAGAACCTCTCAAAAAATGGGCAGAGGAAAGCTTCACAGTGGCACAGATTAACGTGGATGAGAAATCTGTCATTGACATATCATCTCTACGAGAGCTTCTTCGAGAAGCTGAGCGTGGCTTAACAGAGAGGCGAGAATGCGATACGAAGGAAAAGGTTGGATTGATAGGTACGGAAGTGTCGACCTCGTTATTCCACTAGTCTCTGCTGACTTCAGATCAGTCTACGGGTCAAAGAAAGATTACGCTCCCCAATTCGAGGACAGTCTGCAAGGTGCACTAGCTCAAGGCACGGCTCTGATCGCGGCAGTATTCTTCGACTCTTGGGACATTCCATTCTTCCAGTCAACCCTTTTCCAGCTGTCGAGTCCAATGGAAGGCGAGAAGAAGGAAGGGAAAACTAGACACATATACTCCGACGTATCCTCGCCCGGATTCATGATCCCCGGTCATCCTGATTTCAAGTTATCGACAGCAGGAATAGCTCATACGCGAAGTGTCGGATTTGTTAAAAATCACATGGGTGGCCCATTCTTTGATCTTGAGAAGATATGGGACGAGCACACCTATTATGAATTTGAAGCACGATCGGCCGAAAAGACAATGGCGACGATGGTCTCAGAGCCCTACGTGAACCATGTGCCAACCCTAACAGGAGGCATTGGACGGGCTCATTTAAGTCACTTCTATCTCAATCACTTCATCTTCAACAACCCCGACGATACATCATTGGAACTTATAAGTCGGACAGTTGGCACCGACCGAATCGTGGACGAGTTTATATTTGTCTTCACTCATGTGAAGCAGATGGACTGGATGTGGGTGGTTTGGTTCTGTGATTGAATCGAGCAACTAACTGACATCTTCACCCTAGGATCCCCGGAGTCCCTCCTACCGGCAAGCACATTCGCGTTCCATTTACATCCGTAGTCAACATCCGCGGGGATCGCTTGTTTCATGAACACATTGCATGGGACCAAGCAACAGTACTTGTACAGCTGGGTCTATTACCCGAATATCTGCCTTTCCCATATACGCTGCCCGACGGATCTGTGCCAGCGCAAGGGAAACGATTCGAGTACCGTGTGCCAGCAGCGGGCGCCGAGAGTGCCGCGAAACTCAAGAATGAACATGAAGTGCCTTCTAACCAGATGTTCGAGTATAAGATTCGGGAGGTCGACGATTGAGGGATTAATCCAACTGTGGAACAGACGAAGTAAACCAATTCTAGGCAACAATATATAATCGGAATCTCCGGCTGACTACGGAGTACATGTGTATGTAGTTCTCGGAGTACCCCGCAGTCTGTGCTTAACAATTCCTTTCTGTGCCTTACACGAGCGGAGCTCAACCCCGGATTTAGTGTAGCGCGGACGGATTGGAAGACGAATTCTGGGGAGTCTCATCTCTTATTGGTGTGTTATAAGCGATGACTCGCTTTGACATCATCACGCATTTCGCAAAAAGGAACACTGACTAGATTTCCCACATGGCTAAGCTTGGCTTACGATGATTGGTAGGGAAGTCTACTAGTTTACTAGTACTCCGTAAACACCTCTCATTCTCCGTTGGGCCAGCATACACTCCACTCGGACTTGTGGATGAAATGCATAGACGATTACCAAGGTATCCGGAGGACCTCGGGGTTACTGGCTAGTATTAATATGAAAGCTCTAAACGGCCTCACTTCCCCGCGTTTCTATTCCGCTCTTCTGGGGTCAAAATGATCACTGTGTTACTGCTGACGCTGGCTTCAGCGTGTCTGGCCTCCAAATTACCCGTGGTTGATCTGGGATATGAGCTACACCAAGCAATTTCATTCAATGTCAGCTAAGTCTTTTTTTTTGGGGTTGAATTTCATTATCGCTGACATTCGGAATAGAGCTCCCATGGCCTCTATAATTTCAGCAATATCCGCTATGCGGCACCTCCAGTTGGCGACCTGCGATTCCAGGCACCTATACTCCCAAAACAAAACAGAGGACACATCCAGAATGGCTCTGTGGGAAAGATATGCCCACAAGCAGCCCCATTGTGGTCGACAAATGCCCAACCGGCGTTCCTCTTGAGCTACTTCTATAACCAGTCCTTCTCTCTATCCACCAACATCTCTTCCTATGGGTACAAGCCGGCAAAGCAAGACCCACGCACCACTGAGGACTGTCTATTCCTTGATGTCGTCGTCCCCAAACACATATTCGAACGTACAAAGAACAAAACCGCCGCATCTCGAAAGAACTTGGCGCCGGTGCTGGTGTGGGTCTATGGCGGAGGATATGTGGGGGGAGAAAAGAGCAGCTCAGACCCGACTGGGTTGATCCAGCGCAGTAGGCTGGGAAATAATGATGGGATAGTCTATGTTGCCATGAATTATCGAGTAAGTCGGACGATATTCCTAGCTTGGTGCCGTGCGAGTGCTAATTTCTCTCCAGTTGGGTGCATTTGGCTGGCTTGGTGGTGATAGTATCACAGCCAATGGCACCCCCAACGCAGCACTCCACGATCAACGGTTTGCTCTTGACTGGGTGTATAAGAACATTCACCTTTTCGGTGGAGATGCAACCCGAGTCACAGTTATGGGAGAGTCTGCTGGAGCCGGGTCAATTCTTCATCAGATTACCGCCTATGGAGGCTCACGGGGTGCTGCACCCTTCAAACAAGCGATTTTGCAGAGCCCGGGCTGGGTCCCAGTCATTGGTGAGGAGCAACAAGAAGACACTTTGCAGCAGTTCTTAGGGATCCTCAATGTCAGCACGATCGAACAAGCCCGGAAATTGTCATCGGACAAATTGATCGCCGCCAATGCGTACCAGGTCGCGACCAAGTCTCAGTGGGGCCAGTTCACCTACGGGCCCGTTGTGGACGGCAGTTTCGTGCCTGCTCTGCCGGGCCAGCTTTTGCTCCGAGGCGATTTCGACCACAACCTGAACATCATGGTCGGCCATAACGCGAACGAAGGATTGGTCTTTACTTCGCCGGACAGCGTCAATAGCACCGGCCTGGCAATTCAAATGAAGACCTTGTCACCGAATACTCCAGCAAACGTGTCCGACTTTGTCTTGGACGTCCTCTATCCACCGGTCTATAACGGCTCATATGGGTACACCGACTCGGTCGCGCGTACGGCGCTCGTCATCTCCGATCTCATCTTCCAGTGCAATACCGATTATATCAACCGTGCTTTCTACAATGAGACCTATGCGTATAAATTCAGCATACCGCCCGCGCTTCATGGACAGGATGTCTCGTATACCTTCTACAACAATGGGAGTAGCTCTTCGCTCTCGGGGGTCGCCAACGTGACCGTGGCGTTGGCCATGCAGGACTATTTTACTAGCTTTGTCCAACATGGCGCGCCGAAATCTCCACTGGCACCGGTTTTCAGAGAACATGGCCAGCGTGCAGAGCTCATGAACATTGGCAATAATACGATCCAGATGACGCGAGACCTGACCAATAACCCACGCTGTCGGTTCTGGCAAAATGCGCCCTATTACAAGGCGGCCTGAGCTTGTATTGTCTTAGAGACACGATGTATATAGGGTATTTAGTAAATATTAGGGCTAGTTGGTGGATGGGCAGGGTGTAAAGTGTCCGACTGAGACAATTAAATGGGAATTCTATGGCAAGCTATCCTTCGCATACTCCGTACAAACTCCACGTGGTACAAAGACGAGGCCGATTGGACTCTGAATAGAGCAATAGCCTCTAACTCTTTGACCTTCGAGTCATATGATTCATTCTGAGACAGCCTCGGAAGAACCTTTTAAGGTTGGCAATATTTGGCGACGTACGGTATTTAACCGCCCACGTAGGCTAAATGCCGTGGGAGCTGGGGTTTCTTGTCTCTTACTTTGCCAAGATTTCGAAGCTCTCAAAGACACCTTTTCCATCCTATCATACTCCTCGGGCCACGCTACTCATCCCCCAGTGTTGGGGCTGGGATTTTCAGGGTCCAGTAATGAATGCATTTTCCAGATTTGCGGGACGATCGCTCGTGTCTGCAACTTTTTGGATCACTTGGTGACTTGCCACACTAGGGTTCACACTCTAAATGTCTTGAATATTGTCGATCTATAGCTATAGACGGTTCCGCATCCGCAGACCCCATTGAAATACCTCGATTATGTTGGAGATGAGAAACTTGAAAGTCAGTTTCGAAGGATTGCGCTAGAGCAAAGCCGGTTAGGCCATAGTAGGGGATTGGTACTCCGTGAAAATTGAGCACATTCCTAGGCAGCAGGAAAATAATGCCGGATCCGTTCAGATACTGTTCTGATACATATTATTAAATCTTTATATGCCTGATCTGAAGGATTACAGGGGCAAGTCCTGTCAAGGGAAAAAAAGAAGTTTGAGACATGAAAATTTCAGGTGAGGCTCTTGCAATTATTGAAAAGTGCTAGAGTCAAAGATACTAAGAATAGCCTAGTATTCGCCCGAACAAGCTAATACTAAAATGAGTGAAACATGCTCAAGTGGGGGCGTAAGCCAACGCTAAGCTTTCCCTGCGAATATACTATGTACAGTAGTATTCTTCTAGAGTAGTATTATAGAGTACATATATTAGACAATACCTACATATGTAGTTAGGACCCCGAACCCTGAAAGGTTAAATCGATTTTATAAGCCTCTTCTTTTTTTCTTTGTCTCATTTTCTTTTCTTTTCTTTCTTCTTCAGGTGCTCTCTTCAATCTAACTCTCTCTCATTCCTTCACTTCATAATACCCAATACCTCTCACTATGCAGCTGCTGTTGGCGATCCTCTGCCTGGGCGGTGCCGTCGCTTCTTCCATCCCCGCCAATTCTCACAAGCTCCGACTCCCTTTCGTTCCTTCTTCCAATGACCTCGAAAATGGCGTCAGATCAAGACTCGTAGGTGACACATTTTTTATCAATCAATCACCACGACACTAATATAATGCAGTCTATGAATCTATCCATTCAGAATGGAAGCCTATACGCCAATGAACACCAGCTCTATCCTCCATCAGAGATAATGCAGCTCCATGTGCCCCTCTATGAAAGCGCAAACCAAATCCACCCCAGTGACAAGACCGTGGAATTATCCTACACGCTCGAGACCCAACCACTCCCCACAGACGAAATGGAATCCACGGCGGATATGATCCGCGTTCGAGTCGAGTTGTTCGATCTGCAGGGCAATCTCGTGTCACCGGACGCAGTAGCCGTCGACCTTCTCGTCTTCCAGAATGGAAAGTACGAGATGACCCGCATCCGTGTCGAACCAGCCCGTGGAAGTGACCAGGACGGCCATTCATATCAGAAGAGCCAGTCGTGGGTGATGAATTACTGGAGAACACAATTCGGTTCTATTTTCGACAAGCCCAAGCGCAAGACCATGGCGCCAACCCGCAATTCAGCCCCGGTTACAAAGTCTTCCGCTCAAAACAGTGCGATCAAGATCATCAGCAGTAAAGCCACAACCGACTCTGGATCTAAGACTCATTTCTTTTCCTTCTGGGCCACCCCGGCTGACCTCCACCACCACACTGAACACCGTCGTCCTCACCACAACCCCCATCACAAGAACTCCTTTATGCGCATCATCCGCCCCATCATTCTTCCTGCTTTGCTAGGTATTGCCGCCGGTCTGGTGGCTTGCTTGGTCGGGTTTATCATCGGGCGGCTGCTCATGTCCTTGGGGTTGTGTCTTGGATGGCCAAAGATACTAGGCGACAGATCACGGATTATCTCAGAGGAAGAAGGCATGGTTTCTGAAAAGGCTCTCGTGATGCCGCATGTCTATGTGACAGACGCTGTCGAGTCAAATGTATGACTCGGTCTGGGCGATATCGGCGGCATCTGATTTTCGGCTTCTTTTACGGCGTTTTCTTGCATTAACATACATACCCCAATGCCACGTTTTTCTTTATTTTTGTTATATATATCTCTTGTCACTGATCTGTATCAAAGACTCTATCACACAATATGCCTGGTAATAGCATCTGAAATGTGTTCGGCTTCCCTCCGAGTATCTGATTTGGCCGAATCGCACAATAACGAGGCCGGCTGGCCCAATGGCAAGGCGCTTGACTACGAATCAAGAGATTGCAGGTTCGATCCCTGCGTCGGTCACTACCTTTTTGCTTCTGGTTCGGCAGAGATGAAAATTTTGTTCGACTCCACCGGACTCAGCCCGCGCCGGTTCGGCACCGCCGGCATCGCCGAGGGTGAACGGTGTACGGTTAGGTGTTAGGCATCCGTATTTTGCGCATTGCCGCCTAGGCAGTCTGACGGACTTGTTAATAAGCTTCAATTTACTCCGAACGGAGTATATACTTCCCATTTCGTGGAGGGGGTTTGAGGTTTCTTGATTCAGGCCGATCCACTTTTCGACTTTTTACGGCGACGGATATAAAATATATACATGTATCCTACAACATTGGATTTTATATAACCAGTGAATAATCATAAACCATCAATAATCAGTGCTTGTGATCGAACCACATCTTTTCCCCATTCAAAGCGGGTTCCACATCCATCCCCATTGCCGTGGCAATTCCAGTGGAACCCACTATGAACTCCGTCGCGTAGTAACCGGAGAGAGATCCGATTTTCTTCGGCTGGTAGTGATGGGCCACGAAGAACTCCCCGCTTGCATGGGTGAGGGTGATAAGGGAAGGTACAGCACGGTCTAGTAGATCTGCAACCAAACGCCCATCTCTGAGGGATAGAGTGATAGAACTGTACGCAGGATGCTCGTATCTCCCCGCATACTGGTTCAACGGAAGAGAATGGGAAATAACAGGATCTGGTAGAGACGGATAAAGCCGTTTGATGGCTTCTTCTATACCCTCCGAGCTGACTTTCATCTTCCTGTTCCTGTTTTCTGGTCCTGTTGCCTGCGCCTGGCCCACTGAGCGTGGAATCCCCGATCCACCGCAAATCTGATCCAGAACATGCATGTATATATTCACTTGCGCATTCCGAGCATTGGTCGTGTTGCCCATCATAGCAAAGCCAAAGGCCTTGCTCGGTACGAAGCCCACCATGATGCCGAATCCGGCCCAACTCCCACTGTGCCAGTACAAAGGCTCGCCGCGGTAACTACTCACAAACCATCCTAGGGCGTAGAGATGACATGGGACCGGAGGAGGACCAACAAGCTCCTCCCAATCCGTGATCACCGTGCGTGGCTTCAAGAGTTCTGCGTGGCCCTGTGGAGAGATGGGACCCTTCTGGTAGATCATAGTGCGTAACCACTTGGTGTACTCGAGTACGCTGCTCACCATGGCGCCGGCTCCAGTCACAGCGACATCGTTCATGTATGGTTCTGCGATGTAAGTGTTGGCGTCTGGGTCCCAGGTGTAGCCCTGCACAAGTCGAGGACGAAGAGATGGGTCCTCCGAGACATCTGTCACGGAAAAATATGTGTCATTCATTCCTAATGGATCCCAAATGCGTTTCTTAAGTGTCTCGCCGAGAGTTCTGCCTTCGATTTGTTCCAATGCATGAGATATCGCCATATACATGTTGTTGTTGTAAGAGAATGTAGTGCGGGGAGCATAGGCTATAGGAAGATGTCGCAAATTTCGAACTGATTCACGTAAGGATCTCCGGGGATGCGCTAAACTTAAACAAGCGTCGTGAGTTGATAGCCCTGAGCGGTGCGATAGAGAATCTTCTATGGTAGTATGCATTGTGTTGTAGTCGTTCTCCAGCACGAAATCGTCTCTCAATATGGACGCCATTGGTGTGTCCCAGTGAAGGGGGGTTTCGGTATTCTTGCTATCGTCGATGGCGAGAGACATGGCTGCTGCGGTGAATGCTTTGGTGGTGCTACAAGTAGAGAAAAGAGAATCGGCGGTCATCTTGCGATCAGGAAACTGAGCGAATCCATACGCCTGCAATGTAGTTTAGTGATCTGTAATCATCAATTGATGGTGAATCATGTCTCCATACTTTTGACCAGGTGCTGGAGCCATGAACCACTGCCATGGATAGTCCGGGGACTTTCCATTTGTCCATCTGCTGCTGTACCAAGACATCGAATTCCGAGGTCAATGGTGAGTTTGAACTTCTGAGAACCATTTTGATAGACAGGACTGGGTTTCCAGTAACAATTAGGACTCTCTAGGTCGCCCTGGACGTTTTCATAGAATGAGGGCTTTTGAAGCGGGGAAGTTCAGCTAAGCGCCTCGTGGTCCAGGCAGTAGCGCTGGACTCGATGTAACGTCAATATTATTAGTACATTAGTACGGAGTACCTTAGTACATATTGGGCTTAGCCTATAGAGTAGAGATCAGAGACCACCATTGTCAACATGGCGGCTATACTGACAGAAACATCGGCCTTGTAGACAGGGAGTCAGTCAGGGATAGCTCAGCCTTGAGGGCACAGGGAGTCAGGGATAGAGCTGTCTAAAATTTTCCAGGGGACCAAGGGAGAATTTATGCAGGTTTCCAGGCAAACTATGCTCAAAGTGGCGTTGACATCTGCACGAATAGGAGCTTCAATTGTTGCAGGCTCAGACAACAGCGGGAACATGCCGGTGAGTACGGAGTCCGCATATATCGCTGCATTTGCTAGACATATGCACAGCTTGCTTGGCGAATAATGCTGGATTATATCAAAATGCCAACAGATTTGCAAGGAAATAAGACTGCTCTGGTACTGATCATAAGTCACAATTCTACGTGATGTCAAGCCTATAAAATGTTCCTGCCCAGGTGAGGTTGGAGGGTTAGTATATGCTGTGCACTCTAATGTTATATAGAAGTACGGGGTCCTCTGTGGTTATAAATTTGATTTACTCTGTACGGAGTATACTCCATAACACTATGTGCATTATCTTAATGTGGAGTATGTAGTATCTCGCATCCAATATGGAGGTTTGATTTCGATCTGCGAAAGGTTTTGATAGCTTAATGGAAAGAAAAAATAAGAAAAAAAGCAGAATAAAAGAAAAAAAAAGGAAGGAGAAGATGCAAATCAAAATGATTCCAATTCTAATAAATGTCAAATCTCCTAATCCCTTTCCACCCGGGTAGGGGGGTACATAGACATCCCTTGAAAAACTGACACAAGCCTCAACTCTACACATATGCAAACCTTGGAATACATCGATACCAATTATTTAATAGTAATAGTAAGTAGTACCTATGCAGGTAAATAGTAATAGAAAATAGTAATAATAATGATAAGTGTGGCGGTGCTCAGCCACATCTAGTGGCAACTGAGTTTTCACATTTCAATAGTGCGATCGGGACTTCCAAGGTTGTCCCGGCTGGAACCCCGATTTGGATCTGTTGATCCCCACCTATTTCGACCTCTCAACATTGTACGGATCGGCAAAAAGGAAAAGGAAACCTTGGGAACCCCGTGAACCACCCTCATGAACCACTATCAATCCTTGGTTACCCCTTCAGCCACACGGAGTACTCCATCGGCAAAATGGGAGAGCTCCAATACTGGAGAACATCGTGGAAAAGCCACAATCTGAAATCTGAAATCCAATTCATTCAGTGGAGTAGGACCCCCCTGACGATTGGATGAACGTACGAGATCGGCATGGAGAATGGGTGTGAGCTATCTCCGGGACGATCATCCCCCATTTCAGAGAGCAGATCCAGGATTTGAATATTGTGGTGACTTCATACAGGTCAGGCAATGGATCTTCTCTCGCTCCCATAGCCACGTTGGGTAGCAGAACAATCCCAACTGGCCCTGCGAGGCAATCCACACCTCCATGGTGATTGGGCTCTACCGTCCACTTCGTCCACTTTCTTCCTCTTTTGTCCACTATGGAGACTCAAATTTATAGTCTGGGGCAGGTGGCTGGTGTGTTTTATGCAGAGTTTGTTTTCTTTTTGGTTTCCAGGGCTCTCTTTATAAAAAACCCCCCCCCTATCTCCATATTTCTTTCAGTTTCCACTTTGCCAATTCTTCTTTCTTCAACACTCATCCCTACAATCCTCAATTCCTTTCCCTAATATCCAATCATGAAGTCTTTCACTCCCCTCGCCCTGGCCTTGATGGCCGCCTCTGGCGCCATGGCCGCTGACCCTTCTGCCTCTGAGTGTGCTGTGAGTTCCATATACTCCATTATGTTGAATCATGCTCAGTGCTAATCCTGCCGCGTTCATAGTCCATGTGTCTCTCCAATATGAGCAAGAAGGCCGCCGATTTGGGTTGCAAGGCTGATGACCTCGCCTGCCTGTGCAAGAGCGACAACTACAAGTTCGGTATCCGTGACTGCACCAAGGAGGCCTGCCCTAGCGACGACGCCGAGAAGGTTCTCGCTATGGCTGTTGCCAAGTGTCCTGGTACGTAACTACCATTAATCATTTCTTAAGCCTTGATGGGGTAAACTAACATGATATCGCAGGTGGTGTTGCTGGCTCTGATGCCGACTCCAACTCCGACTCCGACTCTAGCTCCAGCTCTGCCTCCGGATCTGACTCAAGCTCCTCCTCCGGCTCTGGCTCCGGTGCTGGTGCCTCCACTGCCACTGGCTCTGATGCCAGCGCTACTGGCACTGACGTCTCTGGCTCCAAGACTGCCACCGGTTCCGACGCCAGCGCTACCGGCACTGACGCCTCTGGCTCCAAGTCTGCCACCGGCTCCGATGCCAGCATTACTGGCACTGGCGCTTCTGGCTCCGGTGTGAGCGGCTCCGCTACCGCCACTGGCTCCGTTTCCACCATCACCGTAAGACATACTTCAACTTCTCCTTGAAAATCACGCTGACAATATCTCTAGAGCACTGACGCCTCCGGCTCCATGGTGACACGGACTAGCACCGGCGCATCCTCCACTTCCACTGGCTCCGGCAGCGGCTCCGACTCTGACTCTGATTCTGAGTCTGGCAGCGGCTCCGCCTCTGAGTCTGGCAACGGCTCCGGCCCCGACAGCTCTGCTTCCGGCTCTGCTTCTCCCTCCGCCAGTGAAGGTGCCGCTGCCCCCATGGCCACTGTTGGCAGTGGTGCTATGGGTGTCCTCGGCCTGTTCGCCATCCTCGCTCTGTAAATTTCGCACATGTGAAGGCGTAGAGTCCACTCTCATGTATCTCCATGTTAATTTATGGGCTATGATTCATGTGTCGCCGTCTGGTTTGTATAGGTACAATATGGAACGCGTTCATGGGTACAATCATGTTTTGTCTTCTTTTTGCTCTACGGAGCTGTTAATTTAATGTCAACCGAGCTTAATGAATGAAATCTGTATCATGGCATTTGTCCTCCGCTGAAAGGGTTGAATAGTAAATCAAACCCTCTTTTTATGCCCGAATTTCCTGGGTTTGAATACTTTCATATCTAGGTACATACATATGTATAGATCTGACCGCATAGATCCATGGATGTAATAATGTATCCATACATAATTATTGTTAGTGTCACACTGGGAAAAGCATGTGGATTTCCATGTGACTGCGACCTGTGACGGAGTACGGGGTAGATCCTATCCAACCTAGGTATTTCCAAGTACTTACATATATGCAACGATGTAGTCACTTTATATCTGCCTTGCATATATACATTTTAAGAATCTTACAGAGAGATCTAGCAATAGGACCTAGTCCTAACGCAGCCATCCTTTATTCCGCGGGGGAAACGTGGAGTGTTTGAGCTTTCCCGTTCACCCGGACTAACGCACTCGGAGGCCCCCGACGTTATAAGAAGACCATACCTAATTCACTTCCTATAAAAAGCTCACCAAATCATTCCAAAAGTCTCTACAATATTCATTGCTACAGTACTGTAGACTTTCTAAGTGCAATCTACTGCGGAAGTCTATTTTTCCGTTGCCGAGCCGAGGCACACCTTCGTCCGGGGAAGACCAGTCGGCTTCGGTTTGTCGGTGTCTCAATCATTGCGAGATCTCCGTTGTTTTTTTTTTCTTATTGCACTATTAATTACTTTTACGTCTTACTCTTAGATCCTGTCCTCTCTTCTGCTTCCTCGTCTCTTTCTCATCCTCCATCTCCATCCCTATCTCTTCCCCGCTCCGACCCGCCCACAATGTCCACCTCTACCTCCCCCACGCAGGAGCTGAAAGATGAGATCAAGGTCGTCGAGACAAAGGCTGTCAATCAGACAATTGTACAGCTCCGCTCTCTTGCAGCTGGTGCCGCTGGTGGTCTCTGCGCTGTGATCGTCGGACACCCGTTTGATCTGGTGAAGGTGCGCCTGCAGACAGCAGAGAAAGGCATTTACTCGGGTGCCATGGATGTGGTCAGGAAGACAGTTGCCCGTGAAGGACTGGCCCGAGTATGATTATCACAAGCACATTGGATATTTCGCGACTGAACTGACAATGGTTACGTAGGGCTTGTATGCTGGTGTCTCCGCACCGCTTGTTGGAGTCACTCCCATGTGTAAGTCTCCCGCATCAGCTATAATGGCTCTTGTGTAGCAATTGGCCGAGTTATGAGCTAACCAGTCCCGTCTCACAGTTGCTGTCAGCTTTTGGGTACGTTTTTTTAAGAAATTTAATTTTGGAGCCCAGAGCAGCTGCGAGCGTTGGTTGGAAGCGATGCTAACAAAACTTTAGGGTTACGACGTGGGCAAGACTCTCGTGAACAAGTTTTCCACTGTTCCCATCAAGAACGATACCCCGCAGTACTCCATTGCACAGATCTCTTCTGCGGGTTTCTTCTCCGCCATCCCCATGACCCTGATCACAGCACCCTTCGAGCGTGTCAAGGTTCTCCTCCAGATCCAGGGCCAGAAGACTCTGGCCCCGGGTGAGAAGCCCAAGTACTCCGGTGGTATGGATGTCGTGCGCCAGCTGTACAAGGAAGGTGGTGTTCGCAGCGTGTTCCGTGGTAGCGCCATGACGTTGGCGCGTGACGGCCCCGGCTCCGCCGCCTACTTCGCGGCCTATGAGTACATCAAGCGCTCCTTGACCCCCAAGGATGTCGAAGGCAATGTGACGGGCGAGCTGTCCCTATCTGCCGTTGTGTGCGCTGGTGGTGCTGCCGGTATTGCCATGTGGATCCCTGTCTTCCCCGTTGACACCGTCAAGTCCCGCCTGCAGAGCGCGCCGGGCAAGCCTACTATGAGTGGTGTTATCCGCTCGGTCTACGCTAGCGGCGGTTTCAAGGCCTTCTTCCCTGGATTTGGACCGGCTCTCGCTCGTGCGGTGCCTGCTAATGCCGCCACTTTCCTTGGCGTTGAGCTGGCACACAAGGGCATGAAGAAGCTCTTTGACTAAAGTTGATGAGAAGCTTGTTGTGTACATACCATGATTGATCTCTTTTTGCAGCGTTTTGTGTCCCATCCACAGATGGTTGTCTGCGACCATGATTTGACTTTGATTGGGCATCTTTCTGATCATGTCTTGTGTCATTTAGAACTTTGGTTGATTTTCGATATTCTATAGAAGGTCTTTTTTCGTGTGAGTGCTGGGAGTTAGCCCTGTCACGTTAGATCTAGAATGTGCACAAGCTTTGGGCAAATTTC
>CAJVRC010000866.1:1774974-1911106 GCA_911456345.1 Penicillium egyptiacum | reverse complement strand
CAATTGAGGCTCAATAAGTTTTTTTTTTTTTTTTTTTTCCCGCTCCATATCTGCGCTATATCCAAACAGGTTTAAAGGGGCGAGGGAAGGATTGACCGAGCTAGCCTCGCCTATGAGTGTGCTCTATAGCCTGGTGGACTTGACGCTAACATGCCGGGGGCTGATTGGGGGCGATGCATCGTCGGAGGAAATGGACGCCGATGATCTCAGGGGGTTCTATATTTATATCGTTCGATTATGTTTTTGTTAACCTTTAAAAAGTAAATAGTAAAAATATGCCCTTCTCAGGAGAGAGCAAAAAGAATGTTCAAGTTCCAACTTCAACTAGAGTGAGGCTGATTAAAGGGTACGAACTGGGTACCTCGAATTGTAGGTGGATCACCAGCAAACTTTAAGTACTGTAAAAGTACCGACGGCTCCGGCGCTAGCGGTCTGCTGCCTACCTGCCTTCGTATCAGATAAAAGCCCCCATCTTCCCCTCTCTCCCATCTTTGCTCTTCCCACCTTGGAAGATTTCCATCTCATTTCCATCGAAATATATATTCAACATCGGTGTCGGCTTCACTATGTCCGTCACTAATGTTTTGATGCGTCGGGGCACCGAGCTTGTCGCCGCTCACATGCAGTCGTCGGATAGACCTCCACGACAGCAGCCTAATGGAGGATTGGTGGCTCTGTTTACTATCACTCTTACCTTGATTTGTTTTGCTGTCTGGGCCGTAAGTAACACAATTTTCCAGATATAGTCTCGTGTGACTAACATTCGACAGGTTGAGTATACCTATGGAATGGTGGTCTCCACTCTTGCTGCAGTTGAAGATACCAACCCCGATATCTACGTGCGCATTACCCCCAGCCCCGATCCCACGAAGCCAACCAATGAGGAAGATCCTGAGCTGGTTGCTCCTACTCCCCCCAAGCCTATTACCAGCAAGCTGCGCACCACTGTGAAGCACCTGCGCTCCCGTGCTGGCTACTGGTCTCGCTTCCGTGGAATGGCCATGTTCGTGGGCTACACCATGGTCCGTGGCTTACTGTCATCTTTAATCCCTGTTCCTACCACTTCATACCTGGGCCAGTTTGTTGCTCAGTCTATTCTGAGCGTTCTCCTGGCTACTTGGCAGATGGCCTGGGTGCACATTGTCATCTCCGAGCCCTCCCCAAAGAGCGCCTGGCAGCGTATCCCCAGCTATAAGACCTGGATTAAGATAGCCCCAGCTGCTGCTCTTCAGGATGTTCTCACCGCCGCTGCTTTCTTCATCCCCATGGCCCTTGCCAAGTTTGCTGGTTGGCTCGATGTTCCCGGTGACCAGGATATCCCGCCTATGGTAGCCATCTACCGTTTTATGGGCGCTTGTGTGATTCCTGCTCTTCTGGCATTCCTGATCTCTATGCCCGCTCGTGTCATCTTTGTCCGGGTGGCTGCCTCCATGCTTCCTGAGGAGGACGAGACTATTGTGCCATTTGATCGCTCTTTCGGGGGCAAAGTCAGCCCTGCCATCACTGGTGGCAGCGGCAAGATCGGCCTCATGGATGCATGGACTACCTTTGACTGGGCTGCCCGTGTCCGCTTCGCCAAGGTTATTGGCAAGACATTTGCCATGGAGGTGGCGCTTGGTATCTTCGCCGCTTTGGTAATCGGTGGTGAAGTCTTTTGGATGTACAAGACTGCCAAGCCCGTCGACTCAGATGCTCCTGGGTTCCAAATCAGCTGGGAGTAAAAAGCCATTGAGATCCGATGAATATCAGGTGGTCGCGAAGAATGCTTAGGATGTGTGTGTAATTGATGCCTTTGCTATATCTATATCACTGGGAGAGATTGAAATGTTTGCCCCATACGATAGTTTTTCAACTTATGAACCACGAGATTCAAACATCATGACATTCCTAAGGTCCTCACTAGCCCTCCAGATAGTAGCTGATTATGTGCCATGGTGTACACCGCCTCCCCATCTAGGCCATTTAGACCCCGCTTTAGTCTTACCGCCTTCATTTCTTTTTGCGCCCCTCGCCTTCTCCTCACCTTCTCCTCTTTGTCCTCCTTTTGACATTGAAATCGGCTTCGGATATCGACCGAATTTCCCATCCCCGTCTTTCTGCTTTTTCTTCCCTGATTATCAGCATGGCGACTTCTCCCGCCGGGCGCATGCTGTCCCGCCAACTGCAGCAGATGCAGTCCGATAAGGACATCCCCGGAATTAGTTGTGGTTTGGTCGATAACAACGTTTTCGAATGGGAGGTTATGCTTATGATATCAGATGATGTGAAGCTTTATGGAGGTATGCCATGATTGTTTTATATCTGGATTTAACATGAAATTCCTGGGCTGGTGCTGTGGCAAACACAACGCAGCCTAGGGATATACGTTGTTCTGCCTTCATTGTGTTGAAGGATCCATGGATATTGACAAGTTTGCTTGCATAGGTGGTTTCTTCCGGGCCCGTCTCTCATTCCCATCAGAATACCCTCACCTGCCACCAAAGATGAAGTTTGAATCTCCTATCTTCCATCCGAATAGTATGTGGCTCCTGTTGCATTATCAGTCATACACAATTCACTCACAAGCTACTGCGGTTTAATAGTTTACGAGAATGGCGACGTGTGCATTTCCATTCTGCACCCACCCGAGGAGGACAAATACGGATATGAGTCGGCTGCGGAACGCTGGTCTCCCGTGCAAACCCCCGAGACCATCCTACTGTCCGTCATTTCTATGCTTTCCAGCCCGAACGATGAAAGCCCAGCGAATGTGGAGGCTGCTCGGCTATGGCGCGAGGACCCTGCGGAGTTTAAGAAGCGCGTCCGTCGGTGTGTCCGTCTCACATTGGATGACTAGTACACGATTTAATTATTCACGGCAATTTAAGATGGCGGGTTATATCTGATTCAACATGGGGTTGCCGGGGTTATTTCTTTTCCCTTTCTTGTTTCAATGCACCGCGGTGAGTGGTGGTTCTCTTCTTTATTGCATAGAGCGAGCAACGCTTTGCCATGCTCTCGATCTCTTCCTTTCTGGTGCATTTCTTTGCGATTTTCATGAGAGCTGGAGTTTAATCCTGACATATTTGTCTCACTGGTTTGAGATCAAATCTATTTCTGAGGAAACTCCAGGATACTTGACGTAAATCCAGCACAAATATGGAGTGGTAATTGATTCTTAGACATTAATTACACTCTGGTTAAGCAGAACGTATCGTTTCCAGCATAGACAAACATGCTGAAAGAAGGATCTCTAAAAGAACGCCAAGATGCAGAATAAAGAGAAAACAAAACGTTTATGTGGGGTTCTTGGGCGCAAAACGCAGTGATGGGAGGAAGACCCCGGGATGGAAGATAGTCAAGGCCAGACAGGCCAGAGCAATCATCCTAATGACATGTCAGTTATGATTTTCCCCAGATCTCTCAAAGGAACCAAGACCACTTACATTCCATCCAAGACAAGGAACTCATTCTCCTTCTGCATCAGCGGATTTCCCCAGCCACCAGCCATCTCCGGGATACTAGATTTCGAGGTCAGTAAAGTGTCTACATGTAGTTTGGACTCGAACATTGGCTCTTACCGATAAATGCACCGAATCAAGACTGTGAGATAGGCAAAGGCCTCGGCGCCCACAACGAACGGCATCCACTTGCGAACAATTGGTGAGACATCGAGGTTCTTCTCTCCCGAAAACCCATCACCGCGCTTAAAGACCCTCCAGAAGAAGACGACAGCAAAGAATCCACATACAACCATGGTCGCAACCTGGAAGGCGATACCAGCGATGATAATGTTGTCGCCTGCTTTGAGCATTTCAATGTCGGTATTTCCAGCAGCCGCAGCGACGCCACCTCCTGCAGCCTGCAAAACGAGAGATCCAATGTCGCATCCGATAAAGATCCAGGTGAAAAGGCGCGGCTTTAAGATTGAGTGTTCGGGTCCCAAGCTCAGAATGATATGCTTCAATGTTAGGTAAACACCCGCTGCGACGAAGGTCGGCGCGAGCACCAGGCACACGATCTGCAGCTTGAATGCAGGTCCGGACCATGGGTTATCATGCATGAGAACCCTGCCAATGTACCCGGCCATTTCCATGAATGTACCAATGAGAAGAGCTGTCAAGAATGTCCATGTTCTGTAGTAGACGCCGAGACCGGTTTGGCATATTCCGAGCAAGCCAAAGAAGACGGTGAAGAAGATGTTTCCGCCGAAATTGGGATAATAGCCGTATGTCGTGAGTTCAACAGGACATAGTGGGCCTACTTCAGAGCAAGTAGCGTAGCTCGCCATGTTGGGTGAGATGTGTAAACGAAAGGAAAGAGAGATGGAGCAAAGGAAGGAGAATAAGAGAGAGAGCCGGGTGAGAGGGTACAAGTCTCAGGAGATAAAAAGATAACAAGATCAAAAGATCAAACGAAAAGCAAGTGTCTAGAGTGTCGCAACGGATAAATCCCAGGAGAATTTGATATCAAATCATAAATCATCAGCTTTCGGGCATGTCTACGCCAAGGGACCGCAGCAACAACCGTTCCAGCAGGTGGAGCCTTAAATTGAATTAGACAGGATGAAACTGACTCCAAATGCATTGCTATTGGCTGTTTATTGCTGTTCTCTTTCGTTCTCGTTCTCGTTCTCGTTATCTCCACGTCGCTTACATCGGATCCACTTGTTTTCTATACAAAGTAAAGCGCCTGGATCCTGTCGGAGAATTGTTGCTTTTGGCCCGAGATCTTTTCTTTTCTTTCTAGAAGCTATAGCATCTAGATATAATGTCTATCGAGATGTTCATAGCTCCAAATCCTCTCTAGGGCTCCCAAGATCTATTGGCACATGTAAGGCTGATGCTAAAGTCCGTCCGTATATTGGCTGACGTGGGGGCGAAGCGACCACGGCTGTTTCAAGTGTCATCGTCAAATGAGAATAATCCGACCAAGAAGTAGAAGGAAAAAATCATAAGAAGACAAAACCATACAGAAAAGGGAAAACAGGACAAGTTGCGAATGGCTTTTTTTATAGTTCCAGTCCACGTGACCCCTTCGTATTATCTTCTTCTCTTCCGCATCTCGAAGGATCCGAGCCAACCGGTTATATGGAATCTCAGGTACCGGGGTTTCCGAGATGCCTCCTCGCAGAGCGCATACAAAATCTCGCCAAGGCTGCGACCAGTGCAAGAGACGTCGCGTCAAGGTTAGTTTTGGAAGCTTAGGCCCCATAGATTGATCCGGGCTCCATCAAATGACGAGACTAACGATCGCAGTGTGACGAAAAGGGGCCACCGTGCTCCAATTGTATTTCACGTGAACTCTCATGTACATATTTGAGAGCGCCGCCTCGGCCCGATTCACGAACAAGCCAGACCCCGGCCCCGTTGGCTATTATAGACTCAACTCCCCTGCCCAGGATCCCGAGCCTAGCAGCTTCCGTTTCTCCACTCACTTCAGGAGTGCGAGATCTGGAGCTTATGCATAAGTTTTCTACCGAAACTTTTAGGAGTCTTTGCTCTTCCAACTCGGAGCATCATGTGTGGCAAATTGCCATTCCTCGCCTGGCTCTTCAGTATGATTTTTTAATGAATGGCATTTTGGCCCTGGGGGCTCTTCATATTGCTGCCACAATTGAGCCACCGGCATCGCTGGTGTACACTGACGTCGCACTTCAATATCACAATCTCACATTTGCACCATATCGCGCAGCTGTTGACAGCATCAACCCACTGAACTGCGAGGCTGCGCTGGCGCAGTCCATCATCACCACCGTTATTGGCATTGCTCTACCCAGAGTCACTGCTGCCCGCGGGGAAAGTTCAAGCATAACGGAGAATATTGTCGTCGTATTTGAACTCCTGCAAGGAGTGAGAAAGATCCACCGGATTGGTCAATCTTGGATGAAATTAGAGCTCTTTCGTCGAAGAAACTATTGGGATGCTGGATTAGCCGGCCTGGATAGCGATACGCGGGCTGCCCTGGACCGACTCGGTACTTTAAATGATGAGACCCTCGCCAGTATCGACCCCGATCAGCATCAGGTCAACAAAGACGCTATTATCTACATGCGGCACTTTTCCGCAAGAGTTGCCGACTCTGTTGACCCTGCCAACGTGCTGGCTTGGCTCGCTATGATCGACAAGGAATTTGTGGACAATGTGCGACGCCGACAGCCTTTAGCATTGTTGATCCTCATGCACTGGGGCGTGTTGCTCGGTGAGCTTGATGGTCAGCATTGGTGGGCTCGAGATTCGGGCCGGGCATTGGTTTCTGAGTTATTGGATACACTTCACCCTGGAGACATTGAATGGGCTAACGCTGTGGCTTGGCCTCAGAAAAAGATGGGACTCTGATGTACTATACCTGCTTGGAATTTATATAAGGAAGACAAATTGTGAAGAAGCCCCATAGATCAATATTAATAGGTTCTGTCCTATTGCTGTGTAGTATGATCGTCAACTGGTTGGCTGGTCGCCGTTTAGATATAACCCTTTGCTCTTCCTAAGCATCGATCGAAACTGAAGGGAGGATGAAACAGCGTCCGAAAGCAAGATGCAGCTTCAGCAATAATACCGTAGTCACCGCACCCTCATCCAGCTGTCATACAGAGTGAATAATATTTAACAAGAGTAGTCGGCCGCTTATGCTTCTCAGGTAGTCTTCTCCGATAGTCCTTTTTGGTAGTCACCTTACGTAGTCTTTTTAGATATCCGGTTATATAGACGGTTTGTGCCGCTTCTCAGTTTGTTAGGTGGACAGTAGAAAAGGATCAAAAAAAGGCTTAATTTGTGAAATGGACTTTTCGACGTATAACCTTCGATGGACGACTTTAGATTTGGCCGGGGATCGATATTTTGCTTCGCATAATCAGTGCAAGAAACCTCGGAACTCAGCTTATCTGAACCGACTACCACCTCAAAGCGAGGAAGCCCTTGTCTAGGATGAACCAAATAAAGAGATTGTGATAGGCGTAGCACCGATGGACTATACGAAGCTCATATTTGTCTCATATATCTCGAAAATCACGAAGGCTACAAGTATTCTGGCCAGTCTGCAGTCTCCAGTCTTCCTGTGTCTCATTTCATATCCGAGCTTTCTCCTTTCTAGGCCCGAGGACATCGAGAGTCCGTATCAAATTTAGAGCATCTGCCTCATGCTTGCACACCTGCATGCTCAATGGCCCGCTCACCTGCTTGAGCCAGTAGGATCGCCCGCAATCGAACAACCAGTTGCGAGTTCCTACTTGAATCAACTCAGCAAGAAAGCACTGCGGCGTGCTGCGATCTTCGGTGAAGATGATCTTTGGGAACTCTCGTTGAGCCGCAGGCGTCGAATTCTCAAGGCCAATTCGGAAAACATCGTCGAAGGTAAATGGGTGATAAAGCTGGGCACCAACCTGGACAATGCCAGTCGTCCGTGCTGCTGCGTGCAATAGACACGCGTTTGCTACGAGATCCACGGGGATCTCGTCCAGGATATTGGTGCCTGTTTTATAACCTTCCGTGGCATGCCAGACTTGTGTGCTACCTCGATCGGAGAACCAGAGCCTAGTAAACTTGGTGAGAGGCGTGGAGTCCTCCGATCCGTATAGCGAGTAGGGGTGTCTAAACGCAGGACCGAAGATTGTTGGCCGTAGCATTAGAATTGGAAGACCAGGGAAGCGACTGAGCAGTAGACGTTCCATGAGATGCTTGGCTTGGGTGTAGGTAGACGAAAATTTGCCATCGTGCGGTGATGTGCCAAGCGCCAAGATGGATGCCAGCTCTTCCTCTGGATCTTCTTCGCCTCCCAATGGATATATCCGCTCTAAGACTGGGCCATCGGGAAGATGACTATTGACATACGACGTAGAGATCTGGACGAGGAGTTTCAGTCGCCGGAATTCAGAGGCAATCCGTGCCATTTCCAGCGCAGGGAGACAATTGCTTTCCAGTGCATCACGAATGGGACCTTCGAGCTTGATCTTGGCTGCTGTATGAATGACCAGCGTCACTTCATCTTGAAGTTGTCGAAGGATAGTAGCTTCAATACCAAAATTCACCGCTTTCATATCTCCAATCACAAAGTCGACTTTCCTCGTGGCTAAAATAGCCTGTGCATGATTTGGCATCGACTCTCTCAATTTTCCAATAGCCCGCTGGGAGTCCCCTCGAATCAAGACGAAAATTTTGCGAGTTGGCAGTTGCAAAGCTAGCTTGTACAGGAGACAACCTCCCAAGCACCCAGTACCTCCGGTGAGGAAGACTGTATGGCCTTCGAATATCTTTGCATATCCTCCTCGCACGACTTCGTCGGCATATGTTGTTCTTGCAGCCGAAGTTGATGACATTGAATAGGCTGGGCAAGATATTCAGGTGTAGAGTGTAGCCAATGTCTCTATAGAAGTATCTTTAAAAAAATGGCACAAAAGAATGGCTGTTGGGATAAACGTCGGAAGGTATATAGAATGCCGTAACATCTTTTGTTCAAACCTGGAAGTCCAGTGGTAGGACAAGACCCAATGTCACTCTTACATTTGTACAGTCTTAGATGCTGGAGGCCATTTTAGTAGAGCTGCAGCCAGAGTTGGTCAGTGGCCCCAAGTTGGCCGACAAGGGTGGGAACCTCCAGGGACATGGAACGGGGGTTCGCTCTTGTGAGAATAACACAATAGGTAGGCCTGGACTTTCCCGTGTGCTGCCGAGGTTCAATGTGATTGTGTGACCCGAATGAGCATCGTGTTGCAGTTCATAGACACCGACAGAGCTGCACTCCATGTGCCTGAGAAATGTAGGGCTCGGAGCAAGCATATCCATCCAGCACAAGTCCTAGCCGAGAAACGGGTTGTACAAGTCTCACCCCTGAAGAATTCAATAAGTTTCACCTACATGTGATGTGATAAAGAACTTTCGTAATTGAATCATTGAAGTATATGCCTTTCACTTCCGATGAACGCCCTGGAGAAAACTATGTGCTGTTGATTGGCGTAATTATTCGGCGAACCGATCCAATCCTATCTGTACAAGAGAGATATAGACATCGGAGCAAAGCGATATTAGACGCACCGTAAATCCTGGCTCTCTTTTGAGAGTAGGCGATAATGAGTGAAACAAGCTTTTACCAATCAAGA
Organism: Penicillium egyptiacum; assembly: GCA_911456345.1. Classification (NCBI taxonomy): domain Eukaryota; kingdom Fungi; phylum Ascomycota; class Eurotiomycetes; order Eurotiales; family Aspergillaceae; genus Penicillium; species Penicillium egyptiacum. Next base: position 1,902,033 of record CAJVRC010000866.1, on the reverse strand, counting down.
AGCCTTGTTTCCACCACTACACCAGCAGCGCGCATCTCCGTCACGCTCAACCTGGACGAGAGTATCCATGTTTTTCTCTCGAAGGAAGTCGACGGTCCGTTGACGTACGTCTTCCAAATCTGCGCCCCGAGAAGCGACGACGTGGATCACTCCGAAAATGTTCTGGGATTTTTTCTCATGTGCATGTCCGTGATCGTGATCGTGATCGGGACCATGGTCATGGGTGTGGTCGTGGTCGTGGTGCGGTTCATGGTCATGACCATGATGGTGTTGGCTGTGGCTATGACCATGGTGATGCTCACAATCCCCAGGGTTGGAATGGTCATGGGAATGGCTATGTCCGGAAGACATCGCTCCTGTATCATCAAGCCAGAATTTAGGTACCGTGTAACTAACCACGCCTCTCAAAGTGCTGACTCCCGCTAGTGTTTCCCGAAGGTTATATTCAGTGTCGGCTGGCATAGTGAGTAGCAGTGACTTGGCCGTGCTGCTAACCAATGGAACAGCCGAGGCGAAAATCAATATGGCGATGAAGCATGATGCCAATGGGTCGTAGCCGGCCCAACCGGAGTAATGAACTAGGATGGTTGAAATGACGACTGCCACTGAACCAAGCGTATCGGCAAGAATGTGCAAGAAGATGCCGTGCATGTTCTCATTGCCATGGGAATGATCGTGACCATGATCATGGCCGTGATGAGCATGACCGTGCTCGAAGCTGAAGATTCCGACCAAGTTGACTGCGAGGCCAGCAATGCTGACGATCAATAGCTCACCAAGACGATGCATCTCACTCCCTGATGAGAGCCGTTCCACCGCTTCATAAATGATCTCCACGCTGATGATCCTGCATTTTGTTAGAATTTGGCATTCTGCACAGCTTTGACAACGACTCACATGAGGAAAATCCCATTGGCAAATCCTGACAAAGTATCAACTTTGCCATAGCCGTAGGGGAACCGAGCGTTCGGAGGCCACTTGCTCATAACAGCGGCACATAAACCAACAACAAGCGCAAGACAATCGAAAAACATGTGAATACTGTCACTAAGTAGTCCCAGTGATCCAGTCAGGAACCCATATGATAATTGAACAAGCATAAAAGTGAAATTCAGGCTGCAAAATGTTAGCAGTGAGTCAAGAGTGACGGTTTCTAGATTTCATGACTCACCACATAAAGTAGAAGATGCTACGAGAATCTTTCTCCTTCAAAATGCTGTGCAGCAACGGGTATGGTTCGCTTTTATGAAGCACCCACTTTGATGCTTGGGAGGATTCGGATGTAGTGTATGAATGGGAATGGCCCTGCGTGTGGTTATGTGCATGCGTATCCAGATGCAAATGACTATCATCCCTTCGAGAAGCTAAGAAAGAGGCCGTAGCCAAGATACCACGTGTGGCATAGACGATGGGCAACTCATCCTGGACATGCGGGGAACAAAAGAAAACTGCGACTCCGGCGCCAATGGCAAGTCCGGTCTTTTTGGGAGAGCGGAGGCTGGAGGGCAGGGCAATCATAAGAGAAGTAGCAAGAATTGCCGTAGGAATAAGGAGATAAATCAGTTCCGAGACGCTGAAGACAAGTGCTCGATTGGACAGTATGGTCAGAAGTGCAAGGGAGGGCCCGGCTACAATGGCCAGTTGTGCATCAGTTGTGACCGCAGCGGAGGAGTGGACCGGGTGTGAAGTCTTGCTCTGTACAGCAACGAGACCTGGTTCAGGAATAGGTCCATCGTGACGGAGGGAGGGGAACGGGGGAGGCGCAACAAATACAGATCCTAATAGGGCGGCATATCCAATCACTGGGGATACGTCCCAAGGATGGTTCAGCCCAAGGAAACTCGATAAAATAACCACCACGAGCAGGGCAACGGATAGGATCTTCCGACTGTATTTCTCTTGGGTGCGCGAGGCCCTGTTGATGATGGCTGGGACCCCTGATGCTGTCGCGAGGAGCAGCGCAAATGCAACCAAAAAACCTCCAAGCTTGAGTGCTGCAAATATTGGCAGTGCGACTGAGGCAACTTGTGAAAATGAGGCTTGGACGCTCTTAAAATTTAGTTTCGGCAAAGTAACGGACCAGCGCGTGGACGAGCGGGCCTTTTGGTGGTTGGTCCGTAGTATTTGACCACAGCCGAAGAGGGTGAGGGTGATCGCTGTCAAAAGGCAGGTTTTCTGACCAACTTGTCCGATAGGAATACTCGCTATTGTACCAGGTATACCTTCGCCGGATAGCTTTTGGTTTTGGGTGTATTGTCTCTGGTACCAAGAAAGCACAACCCATGGCAGCACGATGAGAGTACTAGTCAAAATCTCGTAGCTGAAATTAGGGTCAGCTTTTACTCCGTCAACCACACACTAGCCCACGTACATCTTCTCTGAACTATAGTCTGCCTGTATAGTGGTATCCGTAGATAACATTCCATAAACGCCATTGAAATCTTTCAAATGGTGGTCATTTAGCACATCATGGTGAAGAGATGACACACTGTGGTTGTGATTGTGGTGTGTACTGGAGTGCGAGTGCGAGTGCGAGTGCGTATGGTGACTGCGGGTTGATGTTTCATGTGTATGTCCATATGAATAACTCGAGTTCACAAGATTGATTGGTTCCGGGTGTTCAGGAAGGCTAGCATCAGCTGGCTGTGAGAGGTGAGGTGGAGGTTGCGCCCAGCGGTTGGATCGATGGCCACGACTGCGACTATGACCATGATGGTGATTGTGTCCATTGGAGGGTGGCGTGGTGAGATCCACACTGGGCGACGGTGCCCCCGTCGACATGATCTTCAGATGCTGACGATGCGCAGCAGCTGGGAGGTCCAGCAAACAGGATAGGAGATGGGGCACTGCCAAGATATCGAGGGTGGAGCGGGAGTGAGGTCAGAATAGCGGGCAGATTGTCAGCAAATACGGCATTGCGGAATAGCACGGGAGGATAATAAAGGAAAGTAATATAATTGGGAGAAGCGAGTGCCAGTTCAGGCTTAACAGATTGCCACTGTCTCCAGGGAAAAGCCCGTCTTTCCCCCAAGGTTCTCGTAAGGGGAATCACGTGAAGCCTTATCAGTTTACGTATCGAATGTTTCGACCACCGGGGCCGCAGACGCTTTCACAGCATTGAACTGTTGATATTCCACCTGCTGTTTGCTCTCAAAGGAGCATTTATGCGATTGAAGGCTGATCAATGCCATGAGCCAAATACTTGAAGTGCCATTGCCATCATGCTCGAGACCCTTGTCAGCATAGTGTTCTGCCTGTCTAGCGCCCTCACTCTGTTGATCCTGTTACTTCCTTCGCAATATCAGCCAGTACAAGCAGGATCTTCCCCAAGATCTGATGACAAAAAAGGACACAAGACATGTGTCCAAATCCTTGTTCTTGGCGACATTGGCCGAAGCCCGCGCATGCAGTATCATGCATTGAGCATTGCGAAACATGGCGGGGAGGTGGTAATTATTGGGTACAATGGTTAGTGTAATTATCTTGACAGAGACTGCAAGATAAGGTCGCTGACTATCATTTATGAAACAGAATCTGATCCTCATCCTGATATCATATCTAACCCCAACATCTCGATTGTTCCGCTTCGCCCGCATCCCGCTCTCCTGCAGACCAGTAACAAGCTGCTATTTACAATTTATGGGCCCTTGAAGGTGCTATTCCAGATTGCTTGTCTCTGGAAATGTCTCGCATATACTACCAAACCGTCTCGGTGGCTTTTGGTTCAGGTGTGTCTGTGAAAAGGAGGTTCCTCGATACGCATTTGAAGTGCTAACTCGCGCTTGCATCAATAAAAAGAACCCGCCTTCTATCCCTACATTGGCTATAGCCTCTCTTGTTTGTTTCTTGCGGCAAACAAGGTTGATCATTGATTGGCATAATTTTGGATATTCCATACTCGCGTTGAAACTTGGCCAGACTCATCCGTTAGTCAAAATGTCAGTATGGTATGAGAAGGTATTTTGCAAATCTGCTTCGGCTCATTTTTGCGTTACCAATGCTATGGCGTCCATTCTCAAGAAGGATTTCAACCTTCCAGTCCCTGTCCTGCCACTGCACGACCGCCCTGCCAGTCACTTCAATCCTATCCTTGATCCAAATGCACGGACGGATTTCATTATGACCCTGCCGGAAACTAAAGAATTCCATTCTTCTTTGAAAAAAGGATCTGTCCGGGTTCTGGTCAGCTCAACCTCATGGACTGCTGATGAGGATTTCTCGGTCCTCATCGATGCGCTTCTTCGGTACTCTGAACTGGCCACCACAGTGCAGCCTCACCTCCCCGAGGTTTTGGCCATCATAACAGGAAAGGGCCCACAAAAGGAAATGTATTTGGGACAGATTGCCGCTCTTGAAAAATCCGGCAAGCTACAGAAAGTCACAATTCGAACTGCGTGGCTGAGTGTACCAGAATATGCTCGGCTATTGGCATCCGCATCTCTAGGGGTCAGTCTCCATACTAGCAGCAGTGGGGTAGATCTCCCCATGAAAGTTGTAGATATGTTCGGGGCTGGCCTTCCTGTTATTGGATGGGATCGTTTCGAAGCATGGCCCGAGTTAGTCACTGAGGGAGTTAATGGGTTGGGCTTTGGAAGCTCGGAGGAGTTGGCTGAGCACTTGGTCGACCTGTTCGGTGAGAGCGACAAACTGGAGAGTCTTCGCCTAGGCGCCCAAAAAGAAAGCTGTCGGAGATGGGACGACGAATGGAATCCTATTGCGGGGTCCCTTATTGGGCTGATATAGATAGCTCTCTGTAATGACGTGAACATGATTATTCGTCGGAATCATTATAGTAATAATATTACATTTTGAGGTGAATATCTCGTCCTTTTTGCAGCCGCTAGCCGTCAATGAGACATTCTGTTATCATTGCAAATCCTATTCGAGGACATCTAGTAACTGGCCTGGAATTTGGCTGCGCAGTGCAAGCAGACATCGAACGTCTCAAAGAGAGCATCGAATGTTCGACCTTGCTTACCCCCACGCATGCATGCCACAAGTTCTTCATCGAGGGCTTCTTTGCGACAGACAAAACAATACTTGGATATCCCAGGCTCCTGGATGGCAAGGAAGGACAATCCACATCGTTCTATATGATGAAAGAGGTCAACATTTTTCTACTGACAAATTTAGACCATAAGGTGACCTACCCCAAAGATGGCCATTGGCGCACTGAGCCAACTGGGCCGAGGGCCACCCGATTCCCGCATCACAAACTTCGCACTTCTCGTAAATGTGACCGCCTGGGCCAGTGACTTGATCCATAGCCCTCGCAGATATAGGAGCAGGATTGCTGTTGCATTTGGAAATCTCATCGCTCAGGTCCGCGCCTGTTACTACTGCTAGACGCTCTAGAGACCGCCGAGTATGAAGTCGAAGTGACTTGTCCTCTTCACCCACAATGGCACGACAGGCAACAGCATAAATCAGGCGTTGGCTCTCCGTGTCGGGTTCAATATTGCCATCGTCACCAGGTAGCACGAAACGTATCACTTCTTCAGTCTGGTTGTGGTCGGAGGCTTGACCATCGGGGATGTGCATCGCAAATAGCGCTTGGGTGTCTCTCCTGGGTCCACCCTCCTGTGAAAAGACGATCATAGACCTGTCGTCAGAGGTGATGCGATACTCGATCATGTCCGTGGGATGTGAAGTGAAGATAGCCGCAGTCATGTTGCGATAGGCTGCGAGTCCCCAAATCCTCGAGACCGACATTCCCCCTAAGTCGTGCTCCAAGTCATAGTCATCCTGGAACTCTTCAACCATGCGTTTCCATTGTGGCTGTTGCAGAGCGCCGTCACTTTGAAGTTGGTGAAGTTCTGTAACTAAGCCAATTCCACCGAGTGTACCTATGTGGAGATTGCATGGGTCGCTTTGTTCATTCATGGAAGTGAGCATTGCTATAGTGCGTCAGCAGTGCTGAAAGGGCCTTGTATATAGTGCATGTCATACCGGAAATCGGCTCCAGGTGCCTTTTTTGGTGGCCCTTGTTGTCCTCGGTCTCTGGCTCATAGACGGGGTAATTGCCGAATTCGAAGGCGTCAGAATCGGTGACGCTACCCGTGTACATAGCGTGGGGCATGGATATGGCGATAAAACCTGCCATGGCGCCCACTGCCAGAGCAATGGTTGTGGATGATCTCTGGTAGGTTTTTATTAGCGAAACGGCCCATTTAAGCATGGGCATAAGAGATCGAGCGTACGGTATGGAGCCATCTAAGAGGCCCAGCGATGTTGTGATATGCCCATTTCTCATTCAACTGGTCCAAAGGATGCTCTATCAAATCTGTGACTAACGTGTACTCTTGTGAGGTCTCCCCGAGCGAGTTTCCAAGAGTGACTTCGAGTTTCATTAGCCGAAGCTGTGTTCCGCATACCGCAGCTATCATGGCGACTGCGCAGCCAAAGTGGCCCGGGCGCGTGGCGGGTGAAATCTGCCACGGACCACAGGAAAGCGCAGTAGTACGTTGTCTTTCTTTGATTGCCTTTTCAAAGAGTGATCCGGAGCATAACGGACTGTCCTTGGTGTCTGGGTTCGTCAGAGTGTGAAGCGCCAGAATCTGAAGATCATAGGGCTTGGAAGGGCTATTCGTTGGGTCTGACCTGCGGACCCGCACCAGCATCACTTCATTGAAGTCGTTCACCATCGTTAGCAGTGGAATTCCCCAGCGACTTTCGTGCGAATGTAGAAAGGAAGAGCCTGCGGTAGGCGTGGAAGGCTTCAAAGACTCGCACCAGGTGAAAGATCGAATGTAAACCTTTCGGAAGGCATGGCTATTTGGGCCCTGTGATGGCTGCAGCTGTGACAAAAATACATGATTGGCGACGGCAACCCTAGTCCATTGCTTCTTAAGGCCAATGGGCTCCCAGAGGGACAGCACCAGATTCGATGTCAGCACGGCTAGGACACTACGTCGATATTTGCCTAGTCCTGCTGGTGACCAAGCCAGACCCACGACATTGCTTTCTGAAAGGTCTGCGCCGACCGAAAAATCATCTCGATTTCCCGGAAGGTAGTTCGGCCATTCAGAGTTCGTAAACAAGTTGGCTCTAACACGAGTCATGAGCCAATCTTGGGTTGAGTTGGGGGTAGAATCCTCATCTCTGCCGCTTTTTGGTGTCTGCAAAAGTGTCAATTATTTTATAGCCCATCAAATGATTGGATACATACCAGGATTTGGAAATATTCACCTGCAGCGACAGCAAGCTCGCCGTCCGGGGACCAAGAAATGGCGTCATGACAAGATGGAGATAATGATAAGGCCACAGGGTTCAACATGGTGTCATATATTAGATTTTTGCTAGGCCAGCATTATTCGTAAATAAAGGCTCTGCGAGGTACAATATGAAGATATATGAAGAAGAGAAAGCCAGAAATCTGCTTTTGTTTGGGTCGCATTCTGCTAGGTGGATTCCTGAGGAATCAGGCTCCAACCATAAAAGACCCGAAGAATACTTCGAGGATCATTTCTGAGTTGCAAAACGGGCGATTAGCGAGGATGAAGATATGGAAGATGACATTAACAGGGAAGGAAAGATAGATTACCTAGGTAACGGCTTTATGAAGATATGTAATCGACCTAAGAGAGGAAAAGAAGACAAGAGAGCAAGAGAGCGACGCATATTATGTATTCACGTAGAAAGGCCCGAAAAGAAACGCGCGAACAGTCTATATATAAGAGACCTAGAAAGAGAAATCGCCAGGTGAATAAATATCATTTAGCCAACCTGCTATTCCAAACCGTAGGAAAAGTATAAATGTACACGTCCCCGCTACACGGGATGATATCCAAGCTTGCATTGATCATTTGAGGGTATCAGTCATAACATGCTACCGGAGACACTGCACAATTTTTGGTTAGTCCACCCTATCCAATCTTTGCACAACCATCGCAGTCGCAGCACCGCCGCCGTTGCAGATCGCAGCCACTCCATACTCGCCGGGCTGCAATTGGTGGAGCAAGGTGACGAGAATACGAGAGCCTGAGCTGCCGAGGGCGTGACCGAGAGAGATGGCGCCTCCAAGCATGTTGACCTTGGCATTTTGCAAACCGAGAATCTAAATGAGTTAGACCTGATGTGGAAGTTAGACAAACATGGTACTGACCTTTTCATTGGCTTTGATGACAGCTGCAAAAGCCTCGTTGAATTCCCATACAGCCACTTGATCCTTGGTGATACCGGCACGCTCCAGCGCAATCGGAACTGCTTTGGCAGGGGCCACTGGGAAGTCCACAGGGTCGATGGCGGCATCGGCCGTAGAAACGATACGGGCCAAGACACGGCTGCCAACGCCATATTCGCGAGCAACATCCTTACTGCCCAAAATCAGAGCAGATGCTCCGTCATTCATGGTAGATGCGTTGCCAGCGGTTACGGTACCAGTCCCATCCCGTAGGAAGGCAGGCTTCAGGGTCTTCAACTTATCGGCACGCAGGTTTTCGAAGCCTTCATCCCGTTCGATAACGGTATCTCCTTTCTTACCCTTCACGGTAACCGCGGCGATTTCATCGGCAAACTTGCTCTCCTTCCATGCCTCCTGGGCCCGCTCATATGACTGGATGGCATATAAATCCTGGTCCTCACGGGAGATGTCGTAATTCTTCGCAGTCTGTTCTGCGCAGATACCCATGTGGAACTTGTTGTAAACATCCCATAGACCATCCTTGATGAGACCATCCTCTAGCTTAATCTCACCAAAGGGGGGTAATTGGCTGGCACGTGCCATATAATAAGGGACACGAGTCATGTTCTCCATACCACCAGCCACCTGTGCTTCTGCTAGGCCAAGTTGAATATTTTGTGCGGCAAGTGCCACAGCCTTCAAGCCAGAAGCGCAGACCTTGTTGATTGTCGTAGCTTCGATATTGGATGGGAGACCGGCAAAAATAGAGGCCTGACGGGCAGGCGCCTGGCCTACTGAACCCTGCAAAACATTTCCCATATACACATCGGTGATCTTCTCAACAGGTATCTTGGATTTATCTAGGGCGGATTTGATCGCAACAGCCCCAAGCTCAGGTGCTGATACGGAAGCAAAGGAACCATTGAACTGGCCAACCGGAAGTTAGTCAATTGCTCCTCAGGACATTTATCAAGATGCACACACCTTTGCTGTTGGTGTCCGAGATGCACTCAAAATATAAGCTTCCTGAATCTCCTTACATGTCGGGCGTGTGGAGCTGAACTGTCGCTGGGCGCGGAATGCGGGGAAGGCCCGCTTCGGGAGACGAACAGACAGGCCTGGGGAAATCATGACTTGTTTTAAGATAAAAGTGAGCGGGGGGGTTGACAGTACTGAAGAATAGAAGGGTTACGAGAAGAGAGAATTAAGAATGAAGAGCTGAGGAATGCTGTTGGCATGTGCATATGGGAATTCATCCGCCCGTATAACCGCCAATAACCGCTACTCCGCTTGAACCGAGGCCCCCAAAGGCGGTGGCGATGACACATGGGCAGAATAATTGCTGAGTCCCCGGCCGGAGCTCTCTTGGTTTTGGTCTAACCTTTTTGAGTGTATTTCTCCATTGGGATATTTCATCCGATCTTCCCCTCCATCGCTTCGCTGCATAGAGCCCCCGTATCAATCATCTTTCGGCTTTCCTCTCCTCCCCTTCTCCTCTCTTTTCCTTCTCCCTTGGCTCTCTCTGCAAAGTTCTGGACTCCAGCTACATACACACAGTCTTAGCAACCCATTTTAATCACTTTACGCCTCCCCCGATTGTTCTACCATGTCCACATCCGCCCGCCGTCGTCTCATGCGTGACTTCAAGGTACGCGTCAATATCATCACCTCGCTTTGGGTTATTTGAACTTCCACTGTATCCGTAAAAGAACTCAGTTGAAGCTATTCTGGTTTCTTTTGTGTCCAAACTGCTTCTTAGATTTTTCCCCAGTGTTCTGCGTCTAAGATGATTCGCCCCCGCTAACATTGCTATACTCGCAGCGCATGCAAACTGATCCTCCAGCTGGCGTCTCTGCATCTCCAGTCGCTGATAATGTTATGACATGGTATGTTTCCCCTGCAGTGTATTCGAAGCTCTTGGCAGTGTTCTGATGGTATCCCAGGAATGCCGTCATCATCGGCCCCGCCGACACGCCGTTCGAAGATGGCACATTCCGCCTGGTCATGAACTTCGAAGAACAATACCCCAACAAGCCCCCGGGTGTGAAATTTATAAGCCAAATGTTCCATCCCAATGTGTATGGAACCGGCGAGCTCTGTCTCGATATTCTGCAGAACCGCTGGAGTCCGACATATGATGTGGCAGCTATTCTTACCAGTATTCAAAGGTAGGGCGGGTTGGGCTATGAAAGATCACTCTACAGATGCTAATATGGGGCTTCTCAATCTTAGTCTTTTGAATGACCCTAACACCTCATCTCCGGCCAACGTCGAGGCTTCGAACCTCTACAAAGACAACCGCAAAGAGTACACCAAGAGAGTGCGAGAGACGGTTGAGAAAAGCTGGGAGGACAATTGAACACAATCAAACTTGCTCAGCCAGGTTCGGTGGGCTGACATTCTTATGAATGAGCACAACAGCTTGACTGTTTGATCTGCACAGCATGGGGTTTCTGGCGCTTGGTATCTTATTCTTTCAGGTTGTGTATTCTTTCTCCTGCGCCCTTTTTTTTGACGTCTTGATTTCATTTTCATCTTTCATAGTTTTGTTTTTCCACGTCTCTAGTTCACGATTCTTCATCCTTCGCCGGGTCATTCGGGCGAGTTTACAAGATTACAGTCTCATATTTCTTAGTGCATTAGCCTGCTTTTCCCGCATACCTTGCGCTTCGGTCCCTTGACATGTGCATTGTAGAGAATATAAATGGGCATGTAATTAAATAAGATGTTTAATGATGCGCTTCCTGGTATAGTTCCCTGTACATTAAGCTTATCTGCAGGGTGGTTGCATACATCCGAGTCCGGGGCGGTAAGCCCAAACGGGGTGACTGTCAACAGTTGAAATCCCACTCTTTCGCGTCAACCCTCTCCCCTGCAAACTCCCGTTGTAGGTCTTCTTAGTTTGGCCGTCCTTTCTTTGCGGTCTGACTGCTGCTTTATTTTTTTCCTCATTCCTTGAGCGTTTTGGTCCACGGTGCACGTGGACCCCCTGGTCCTGAACCCCCTCCGAGCCACTAGACCGCAACAGACGAGTTCCCATTTGAGACGCCTCTGACGAACTCCGAGGCCACCTGCCCTTGTCGGGGTCTATCTTCTAGCTTGCGCGTGTCATAGACGAGTCACACTCTACAAATATGGCGTGAGTATACGCTCGGCCCTATCGTGTGTTGGTCATCACTAATTATATGGTCCCACAGGTCCGCGGGGTCGAACACCATCAAGGGTATGCATAGACCCGCACAATAAACCAAAGCGCGTTTTACTAGGACTGAGACTGATTGGATATGTACAGTGGTTGCAAGGTTTCGTCCGCAAAACAAAGTCGAATTGGCGTCTGGGGGTAAGCCCATCGTCGAATTCGAGAATGAAGAGTCATGTAGCATCAACGTGAGTCGGAACTGAAGCCAGAAACCGCAAGGGCTATACTGACAAACATTTTAGTCCCGAGAGGGCACAGGCGCCTTCACGTTTGATCGGGTGTTCCCTATGGACACCGCGCAAAACGACATTTTTGACTTCTCTATCCGACCGACTGTGGACGATATTCTAAATGGATATAACGGCACAGTTTTTGCCTATGGTCAGACTGGTGCCGGAAAATCATATACGATGATGGGTTCCGACATCGATGATGACATAGGGAAAGGTATCATTCCACGTATGATCGAGCAAATCTTCGCCAGCATCCTGACTAGCCCGAGCAACATCGAGTACACCGTAAGGGTCAGCTATATGGAAATTTACATGGAGCGGATCCGTGATTTACTCGTGCCCCAAAACGACAACTTGCCAGTTCACGAGGAGAAAGCTCGCGGAGTTTACGTTAAAGGATTGCTGGAAGTCTACGTATCCAGCGTGCAGGAGGTCTACGAAGTTATGCGCCGGGGAGGAGCAGCACGCGCCGTCTCTGCAACCAACATGAACCAGGAATCGTCTCGCTCCCACTCCATCTTCGTTATCACTGTCACCCAGAAGAATGTCGAGACCGGATCCGCCAAGAGTGGCCAATTGTTCTTGGTTGATTTGGCTGGTAGCGAAAAGGTCGGAAAGACCGGCGCAAGTGGCCAGACTCTGGAGGAGGCTAAGAAGATTAACAAGAGTTTGAGTGCGCTAGGAATGGTCATCAACGCATTGACCGACGGCAAATCGACACATATTCCTTACCGTGACTCCAAACTCACTCGAATTCTCCAAGAATCTCTCGGTGGTAATTCTCGAACGACCTTGATTATCAACTGTTCACCCAGCAGCTACAACGATGCGGAAACAATCTCAACCTTGCGTTTCGGTGTGCGCGCCAAGGCCATCAAGAACAAGGCCAAGGTCAATGCAGAATTGAGCTCATCGGAGATGAAGCAACTGCTGCGCAAGGCGCAAAGTCAAGTGACAAATTTCGAAAGCTACATTTCAGCGCTTGAGGGCGAAATCAGCATGTGGCGTAGCGGTGATAGCGTTCCCAAGGACCAATGGACTCCCGCGCGAGGAAATGAAATTGTCAGTGCCGCGAAAACTGAAGCCCGCGCCCCGCGGCCGGGCACCCCCTCGCGTTTACAGGAGACTGCGCGTTCAGAAACCCCGCGCCCAGATTCACGGGTTGGAGATCGGTCCAGCACTCCTAGCCTGGTGCTGGAGAAGGACGAGCGCGAGGAATTTCTGCGCCGTGAGAATGAATTCCAAGACCAGCTCTCAGAGAAGGAGTCGCACATTGTCAATATGGAACGCAGCCTTCGTGAGGCACGCGACGAGCTTAGGTCTATGAAGGAGAATGGCGCACGAACCGGCAAGGATAATGAGCGCTTGGGTACAGAAGTCAATGAGCTCCGCATGCAGCTCGAGAAGGTCTCATATGAGAGCAAGGAAGCTGCTATCACGATGGATGGCCTCCGGGAGGCCAACTCCGAACTCACAGGCGAGTTAGATGAAGTCAAGCAGCAGCTTCTGGATGTCCGAATGAGGGCAAAGGAGACCACTGCGGCACTTGATGAGAAGGAAAAGAAGAAGAGTGAAAAGATGGCTAAGATGATGGCTGGGTTTGACCTCGGTGGTGATGTGTTCTCCGATAATGAACGCAAGCTGCAGGATCTCATCCAACGCGTCGACGCTCTACACCAAATCAGCTCTGAAGGCGAAGTCATTGCACCAGACGACATCCTTGACCTTCGCACGAATCTTCTCGAGACGCAAGGCTTTATCCGGCAAGCCGAGCTGACCGTGAACGACCGAAGTGACTTTGGCGAACTGCAGGACAGCCGCCGTGCAGATTTGGAAAAGAGACTAGATGACCTTCAACGAGAGTATGAGGGTCTGTTGACGCGCAACTTGGGCGAGGGCGACGTGGAAGAGATTCGAGGACGGCTAGAGCAGGTTTACGTGGCAAAGAAGGAGGCTGAGGCCGCAGCGGCAGAGGATCTTCGTTCTGACATTCTGCGTAAGGATGATGAGTTGACCAAGTTGCGACAATCTCTTGTGGACACACAGTCCCGGACCTCCACCAATGGTGCCGCAAGCAAGACTTTGCAGCAGCAGATCACCGAATTCGATGCCATGAAGAAGTCCCTCATGCGTGACCTGCAGAACCGCTGCGAGCGTGTCGTCGAGCTGGAAATATCCTTGGACGACGCACGAGAGCAGTATAACAACGTACTTCGATCCTCAAACAACAGGGCTCAGCAGAAGAAGATGGCCTTCTTGGAGCGCAACCTCGAGCAATTGACCCATGTACAGCGTCAACTCGTGGAACAAAACAGTAGCTTGAAGAAAGAGGTGGCAATCGCTGAGCGGAAATTGATTGCAAGAAACGAGCGCATTGCCAGCCTGGAAGCCCTGCTCCAGGAGAGCCAAGAGAAACTTACCCAAGCCAATCACCGGTATGTGTTGACTTAATCCTTGGGATTTTGCTTGGTGATACTCGATACTGACTACGATAATAGATTCGAAGCTCAACTCACGGCTGTTAAGGAACGCCTCGAAGCAGCGAAGCAAGGTTCGACCCGCGGCTTACCGAGCATGGATGGGAATGCGAGTTTTAGCTTCGGGGGGTCACGCATCGCGAAGCCTCTACGCGGGGGTGGTGACGGGCCGGCGAATGCGAGCGTCGCGGGCGTACAATCGCAAGAAGGGACCGGGAAGCGCAGCAGCTGGTTTTTTGATCGCCGATGATCCTAACCCACTGTCAGAAAGCTGCTCGTCTCTTGCACAACTGCTTCTGAGGCTTGATGGTTGTCTGCCGTGCACCCCAGATCTCGTGCAATTCGTGCTTCTTTCGCTAGCATGTGGTTGATACGGGCTGATATTGATCTATATTGATTCCTCTTTACGCTGTCTCACGAGTTTCTTCTTTTTCTTCTTTGATCATCTGATCAGCAGGCTTTTCTTGTTTCTGATGTGATTTCGATACATATTTTCTTTCCCCATGTTTCCTTGCATTTCTCATTCCAGTACATTAGATCGCGCCCTGCATGCTAGGGGCTGGCTCTTGCGTCTTCCCGATACCCTTGTACATCAATTCCAGATAGAATCTATGGATGAAGAAGAGCTGGTAGTTAGTCTGCAGGGCCGACTTGAGTGATTCTGATGTGACATAACATACTTGTTATATACGAGACGACAATGGATTGAATTCGATCCCCATCACGGTTTTCGCTCTGCCTGAAGGTGCTTAGAGTCTTGGAAGAACAGAGTCAAAAGTAGTATCAAAATCAGAGTCTAAAACCAAGTTGATAGACACTGTATACATACACTTCACCACCAAGGTTGTACTTGTCTCAAATATACAAAAGACATGGGGGGTAATCGAAAAGATGAAGAGAAGAACAAAAAATGAACTAGAGAAACAGGAAGTATGAGAAGGGAATATGCAATGCATCCCCCTCGCCCGTCCAAAAGAGAATGCCTCTCACTGCGCCAGTATTCGCCCAAGCCACAATCTAAACCAATCCGTCGTAAAGCGACAAGGCACTGACGATGGTCTCATCCCGTTTGCTGCCTTCTTTGAATTCCTCGATGTCGAGACTGCCATTCTCATCCTTGTCCATCATCCGGAAGATCTTCCGTACGCGTTTCTCCGGGGTATCTTCGTCCTCAGGGAGTTTCACCATGGATCCAACCTGTATTCCAGTTAGTTATCAGAGAAAAGTGATTTCACAAAACCCCATTGTACATACCATCTTATAGATCGCCTCGACAATGGCCAGCATTTCGTCATAAGTGATTTTCCCGTCGCCGTCAATATCGTACAATTGGAATGCCCAATCCAGCTTATCCTCCATCTTGCCCCGCGAAGTCACGGAAAGGGCGCAGATAAACTCCTTGAAATCAATCATACCACTGTTGTCAGAGTCGAAAACGCGAAAGACATAATTGGCAAAGGATGACGGGTCGCCGAAGGGGAAGAACTGCCGGTAGATTTTCTGGAATTCTTCCTTGGTCAGGGTACCGGACGGGCAGTCCTTGAGGAATCCTAGACATGTCCACAATCAGCGACAGCTCTTGGATATCTTCGTGTTTGATATGTGAGCAGTATCCGCATACCTTTATACCATTGTTGCAGCTCCTTCTTATCGAAATGTGTTGCCCTTTGCAGCTCATCGAGCTGCGTCGGCGAAAGCTTTGATTGACTGCGGAACACGGGGTCAACGCGGGTCATCTGCATTCAGGTCGCGTGATATTCATCGTGATCCCTGACTGAAGGTACGGGGCCTTTGGTCCTGGCTTGTTCCCCCGAGGTGATGCGCAATCTGAAATCCACGGGGTCCGTTCCACCGCCATTTCAACGAGGGTGACAGGATGGTAGGACTTACGACTTTCCCATGATCAAAAAGACCCCTCTAGAACAGTATCAACACCAAGTTCGAACCAAAATCTGGGACTGATGGCCTTGTAATGAGCTCGGAGTGGTGACGCGGGGTAAAAACAGGCGGGATGTGTGGCTGAGTTGTGGCGTGGTTGTGGTAAGTGGTAAGTCTACGCAAGGGGCTCCCCGAGAGATGTAAGATGAAACCAGACGATAAACTAATACAAGAAATTCCGAAGTTTCTAAAGATAGAGAGGAGGTTGAAGATGGAGGTGGCGAGAGAACCGGGAGTCCAGACCATCCCGGGGCTTGGCACTTTTCTATCAACTTGACAATCTTATTATCGCGTATATACATATAGTCCACTTTCATTCCTCCAGACCAAAACATCAATCTATCTGCAATGAGGTAGACATCTCCAAACAATGAGGGATGCTTTTCTTTGAAGCCAAAAAAGAAAGGGAACGAAAACACGCACGAACAGGGAAGTCTTCTCTCTGAAGACCCCAAAAATGCAAGGCTAAATGTTAGAAACACCAATAGGAAGACCTTTAGTCTACCTTGATTGAGCCATAGATACGGTGGATGAATGCCCAACTGGCGAAGAAACCAATGGAACCTGCACAAAAGTCAGCCGAAAAAAGCCCACCCGGAAGACACGGGAACAAGAACCTACCAGTCAGAATAAACACAATGAAGGCGATCAACGCCGAATAGCCCACATAGAGCACCGCCCCCGTCAATCCACCAAAGCTGACCCGTGTCGCCCAGAAAATGAGCGCATTCACAAAGACATATCCTCCGGTCATACCCGCGCCCATAAATGCGCGCCAGTGCCACCGGTAATTCTCTGCACACAGCAAGAAATACACTAGCAAGACGGTAGTAGCCGCAGAGGTAATGATCATCAGGCCGTAGCAGAGGAACAGGAACCCGAACATGTAGTAGATCTTGTTGGTCCAGAGGGAGGTCATAATGAAGTACAGCTCGACGAAGATTGCACCGAAGGGGAGAATTCCGGTCAGCAGAATCGACGGAATTGTGCGCAGGCTACCAGACATCGGAGGAACCTGCCGGGGGATTTGGTTCGTCTTGGTAGGACCCTCAAGCGGCTATCAGAGAAATGAGGTTAGTCATTTGAATGTCTAGATTTAGGGGGTGGGATTTTAATGGTACCGATTGCTTGAATCCCAACCAGCTTCCTGCCACGCTCAAGGGCACGCTGATAACAAACCAGATCAAGACCAGTGCCAACATAGTTCCAAATGGTACGGCTCCGCTGGATCCCTTGGCCCAAACAAAGAGATTCAGCGTGAAGAAAGTACCAAATACAATGCCAGGAATAAACAGAGGTGTCATGATAATGTTGCGCCTCCAGGCATCGCCTCCGAATGTTTTATACGCTCGTGCCGACACGTAACCACCGATACCACCGAAAAGGGCGGAAATCAGGAGAATGGCAGTAGCCAGGAATCCACGGTTGGAAGGAGAGAGGAGGCCAAGCAGGGCAAATGCTACAAAGAAAAATTAGTATTCAAGAGGAGAAGAGCGTGAGTCAGAACACCTACCGACAGTCACACCGGTCATCATAAATAGCTGGGCACCGTTGCCAACCATCACACTCAGTAGCAACGGAGATTTGGGGCACCGGAACACGTCGCCATGGACCAACTTCCAGCCAGAATCCTCCTGGACTCCGTCTTCGATCGCAGCCGAAGTGCTATCCAAATCCTCCAGGTTGAATGAATCAAGCCTGTTATAGCGAGCAATATCCTTCTTGAGTGCGCGGACTAGAATCATGCTAACCATACCGACAAGGAAAACCACAAAGACAGCCGAGTTGATGAGGGAGAACCAGTGGATCTTGGGGTCATAGACATGAAGATACTTATCCCACCGGGTAGCCCAGGCTGTGGGCGACTCCTTCCAGTACACACTATATGTCCAGGTGACAGTGGTCTCCCCGTCCTCGTTGAGCATAAGACCATTTCCTGGGGTACCACACTCAGCGGTCCCACCTTCTAAATTCCGGGAGTCCTTGCGAGACTCAGGCTGGACAAGCACTCCAACAACGCGATATTTATCCTTGCCGCCAAAGCCCACCTTATGGTAGTCAATCACAATGTCGTAGTGATTGTTAAGCAGAGCCTGCCCATTGTCATCTAGCTCACCCAGAGAGAAGCCAGGGTTGTAGAATTTGGTATTGGTAACACCATCATAGTTCAACTGCGCGGCTGGCAGCCCATCCACAATCCAGTTGATGTTGTAGCCCTGAGCTATTCGCCGATTGGTCCACTTTGCGCTGCGGGCATCGAATTTGGCCTCTGCACATATCGATTTGCAGGTCTCATTCTTTGCCATATGAAGTTCGAATGGCGAGGTGCGAATCCGATCACCGAATAGAATGCTCCCCAGGGATTCCCTCACATCTTTAGGACCGTCTGCGGGTCGGCAGAACCCAAAAGCCGGATGGTAGTAGTCAAATGAGAAGACCGAATGAAGCTGATCATCGCGAGAGAGGCTGGGGGTAAGGTGGTTGACGTAAAGCGGAACTGTTTGCCCTTCGTCGTAGGAGGTCGGTGCAACACCTGGCAGATAAAAGGCCGTAGTCAAAGAAGGGATCACTAGTAGAGTCGAGGAGAGAAGAAAGGCTCGATCTGTGAACCGCATGTTGAGTGTCTATAGAATTTGGGAGCCTGAAAATCAACCTCAATTGTTTGTTTGGGAGAGGATAGGAGTAGAGCTAGGGTTTCAATGGGCGGTCGTGAAAGGAAAGGGGGTTGTTTACAGCGAGAAGCTACCCTAGAAAGAGAGAATCACGGTTCTCATTTGTGAGAAACTCGCGACACTCGAAGGGAGGTAAAATGCCGAAGTAGCAAACTGCGAATGACAGACTGGCAATGACGACCTGAGGATGTCTTGTTGATGCCTTGGTGCCTCGTTGTTATCACACGTGACCGGTGTTATCGTCGAAGCGGCCAAATTTTTTTGTCCGCGAATTATTATTCTCTGTAAGTCATCGACTCTCAATCATGGCTCCAGCACAGGCGTCTGCGCGCCCTCAAAGCCTATCGACATTGCTTGAGACTCTGAATACTTGTCTGTCGACCACTGTCTCCTCTCTACCCAAGCCACACAAGGATGCGCCTTCCGATGTAACGATCGAGCCCCCCCAAGACGGCATCTCTCTTCTCGACACCAAGAGCGAAATTCTCCTCTCCTATTTACAAAATCTGGTATTCCTGATTATCTTCCAATTGCGAAATGTGTCGGCGAAACAAACCTTGAAAGAGAAGAGCCAATCTACGGACGACTCCCTCGAAGATGATATTCGCAAGAAATTGATTGAGCTTCGGGTATTCCTCGAACGTGGTGTCCGTCCTTTGGAAGGAAGATTGAAATACCAGGTGGACAAGGTCATTAAGGCTGCAGAGGATGCAGAGCGGACGGAGAAGGCTCAGCCGGCCAAGACCAAGAAAAGCCGCAAAGCCGCGACATCGGACAGCGAAGCCTCGTCGGATGAGGACGAAGATGCGAGCGGCAGTGAGGATGAAGAGGACATTGATGAAATGGCGTACCGACCCAATGTTTCTGCCTTCTCCAAGGGAGTGGCCGAGCAGAAGAAGGCCCAGTCCTCCAAGGGTGCCGAAGGACCCGGAGATGGCATTTATCGTCCCCCGAGGATCATGCCAACTTCCTTGCCTACGACCGAACGTCGTGAACGCCAGGACCGCAGACCCATTCGATCCAACGTTATCGACGAATTTGTCAGCGCTGAAATGTCCTCCGCGCCCATGGCCGAGCCTAGTATCGGCAGCACAATCATTGATGGTGGCCGAACAGTCAAGTCAAAGAAGGACCAAGAGCGCGAGGCGGAACGGACCACCTACGAAGAGACCAACTTTGTCCGATTGCCGAAGGAGACTAAGAAGGAATTGGCCAAACGGGGTCGCGGAAAGGATACCACGTACGGTGGTGATGAATGGAAGGGGCTCAATGAAGGCGCAGATAACATTGAACGTCTCACCCGGAGATCCAAAAGCAACGGAGCCGCACTCGAGAAGAGTCGGAAGCGAGTCCGCAACGAGGACGGGCAGCGCGGTGATGGTGTGGGCATGGGTCAGATATTTGACAAGCGACGAAAGAAGGTTGACAGCTGGAAGCGGTAAAAGGTGGTTGCAGCGGGCAACTTCCATGTTCAAAGGCGTTTCTTTCTGGAATTCAATCACTTTGGAGTTTTATTGATTACCCAAGGTCCGTCTTGACCAATGCATAACTGTATTTAAATTCTACGACATACATTGGAATATATGATTCCACCAGATCAATTCAGTCTAGGGCTGTGTATGTTATATTCTAGGCCTCACCGCCGGAATATGATGACTCGGCATGCCGATAAAGACCGGCATCTATCGAGTGCTAACAAATATTAATCTTTGATATGGCCTCTATAAATCGTGCTGTATCGACTGAAAGAAGAACTTATTTAAGAAGAACTAATTTAATTGGGTAGCTTCCAACTTGGTGTGACTAGACACAAATGAAATTCACATGTCAGACCCCAGGATAGTCGAACATGACGTCATTGCATTCGCCCTCAGGACCAAATTGATATCTTTTGTTTCTTTTCTTTCCAACATCCTTGAACCTTTTGCTCAATATGGAAAACCCAGGTGCGTTATCAACTTGAACTTCTATATGTATCTCCTGCTCATCCCTACAGTGGCCGATATACCTATAGTTATCCGGAGTCTGACACAGTCGCCTCCATCTTTGCAAGAAACCGTCCTCAAGCGGTATTTCACCAACAATGCATCATTTGTTCATCCATTCTGCCGAGTACCACACTTTGAAGGTAGCAGATGGTGGGTGTCAAAGATATTCCAGTGGTATAAGGTCATGTCACCCCGGATCGAGCTAGAGATTCATTCTATCGGTATGGACACCCCAAGGTTATGTATGGACGGCATAGTTTTGACTGCGGACTCTGACCATCTTCTAGCATTCGATGAGGATAAACTCAAGCTCTATGTGAATATGTCACAAGTCTTCTCCATTTGGCTCGTTCCCTTCCATGTCGCTCCTGTGACTCTTACTACGGTCTTGAACCTTGCGTACGATTCAGTCAAGAGCGATGCTACGACCAATGGAGACCACAAGCTTTACTACATTTCTAAGCAAGAAGATTTGTATCAAACATCGGAGTTTGTCAAGTTCATCATGCCGCATATCGGGTATTGGATTATTTTTGGTTGGCATCTCATTGCAACCCTTTTCTGTCTCCTGGGTGTAACTTTGCTATGGCCTATACTGTGGCTAGAAGAGAAGCGTTATATCCCCGATCGGCTTTTGCGAGGGGGCAACTTGGCTTACAACATGGAGAAGAAGATTCCGGAAATTAAAGGGCAATGATGGAGTTGATTTTCTATCTTCAGGTGGATATTGTTGAATATTTGGAAGCGCTATGCCTGCTTTCATGTTACGTACAATACATATATGTCTCTGGAAACTGTCTTCCGAGCCAAACCAACCAACAGAGCATTCCATTCGAATTATGATGACCCTGTTAGCTTTCACTGCACATGCATCCTCCATCATGACATTGGGCAAGTACCATAGCAACTCAATTCAACGAGTTTTCTTTGTCTTGCGTTGTTTCTTCAGCTCCTTGCGGAACGAGTTCTCTTGTTCTACAAACCTCAAGGGCAAGCCACGACCAATACCAAAGAACACAAACAACGCCCACTTCCAACGGAACGGGTTGACGACAAGGACGAAGAAGTACCAGTAGATCAGTTCAGCATAGGTGAAGAAGTCAAACGCTCCTGTGGGTGCCAGACGCTTCATGAACCTGGTGAAGTCAATCCAGGTCTTCATCCACCCTTCAGTAGGTCTGGTCAATGGGTCGGTCAAGAACATAAGCAGGAATCGCGTGTAGATTCCAATATGCATATTGCCCACTGTACCAATCGCATCAACGTATGTGCTGTTGTTTGCGCAAATATCCGGGTACTTGGGTGGGAAGACTTGAAGATACCAACTAGGCGGTCCGTAGGGTTCGTCGAAACACTCATCGGGCAAAAAGTTCAGTGAAGGCCGTTTGAAACCAGTTGCCATGACGATGATATCTCCCTCGACCAGTTGCTCGTGGCCGGGTCCTCCTTTGGGGACGCCTTTAGATCGATAGTTGAACATCACACCCTTCTCTTCCACAGAAACGATATCACCTCGTAACCAGTGGGCTTTGCCCTCCCGAATCTGGTTAAACAACTCGTCATTGGCCATCGGAGTTCCCGTAAAGAGTCCTTTGTCTGTCGGTGCAATGTCTTGAAGGTCACGATAGAAAAACTTGCGCAGCAACCATTCGGGGATCCACGAGAGTGAGGTTTCCTGGCCGAAGATATTGCACGCTAGAAAAGACTGCACGAGTATGTTGCGAGGAATGATCCATTTATCGGACCGAGAAAGAACATCAATCTCGGCAGCTCCATTCTTGACGGCGAACTCCAAGGCCTCAATGGCGCTAGCGCCGCCTCCCACAATGAGCACCTTTTTGCCTTTAGCATTTTTGCCATCCAACTCTGAGGAGTGGTAGATTTGGCCCTTGAATCTTTCTTGGCTAGGCAGCGGCGGCATCTTAGGATCTCCACAAACGCCTACCGTGGCCAAAATGCCGTCGAAGCGCCCATACTTCCCTTCGTCATTGTTGATGATCCACTGGCCATTCTTGGTCCTTTTCACAGAAGTGACTTTAGTCTCAAACGCAGTGCGTCTTTCCAAATCATATCTCTTCCAGACATCAATGATTTGCTCTTTGATCTGTTGCTGGGTGGGATAGGCGCTGTCGAACTTGACCGAAGGATGGAAACGGTACATAACGCTGTGTACTTGTAATGCGGAGGTGGAATTGACTCTCTATAAGGGTATTAGCCGGTATTTTAACTGAAATGGAAGTAGAACTGACACTCCAGATGCCTCCCAATCCTTGTTCTTTGGGTCTGGATTCAAACAATTGGACATCGAAGCCATTGCCAACACAGTGGGCAGCCGAGGACACACCGGTCAAGCCTGCACCAATGACTGCGACTCTTTTTCGAGGAAGATTTGCATTCTGAGCAGTTGGGGGCGGGGGTATAGGAGAAAAGATGTAAACCAACACCGCTTGCATAGCCATGTAGAGCCAGGTAAAGGTCTCTACGAATGGATGCCGGATGAAGGCCGAGAATGCCGAGATAAAGGACTCGGAACCCATGATCTTTGGTAAGTGAAAATTTAGAGCAATTGAGAAGGAAAAGATCCAAAATATTTGTACTTCCAATTCCCTATGTGACGTTGCCTTTTACATGTGATGGGCACAGTCCTATGACATCATAGGAGGGAACCTGGATTTTACCGAAAGAGGATCCAGACATGTACCTAGCATGTACTAACCTATGAGATACTATAATATTCTAGTAGGTGTGTATCTGCTTGATTTAGTTCTCGTACTTCAGAACCTAAGCCTAAACAGGTCCGAGGTCAATAATCCAAAAGACTGGTTTACATGGAAAATTGTTCTCAGGGCAAATAACATTTAAATATGCTCTCAGGAACAAGAAGAAAACTAACAGACAAGAATTTTGAGTTAAACAACCTCACGTTCCCTATCTTTGTCGTCTTGAATAAGCACCTTTCTCAACACATATTTCTTTTTTCCCTTCTGCAGCCATGGCTTTCGCCTTGTTATCAAACGTATTGGCAATAGCCGGCCGAGACTTAATACGGTCGGTCAACCAGGAATTGACATGTGGGAAGTCCTTCTCGATATCAATCTTGTCCGACCAGAGGAACGCCATCACATTGAACCACGGCACAAAAGCAGCGTCGACATAGCTGTATTTGCCGCCGACGAGGTACTCCTTATTCTCCAGCCATCGGTTGAGTACGCCCGAAACACGACGGATCTCGTTAATATAGCGCTCGATCGCACTAGGCAACTGCTCGGCATGGTAGACCGTAAATCAGGCGGCCTGCCCGAAGTACGGTCCCTGGCCGGACATCTGGTAGTGCAGCCACTGCTTGGTTTCGTAGTACTCCTTCGAGCCGGCGGCGAAGCTGATATTGTGTCGCTTATCGTATGTTTCTACCAGGTACTCGAGGATGGCGCCGGATTCCCAGATGGAGATGCCGGTATTCGGGTCCTCAATGGCGGGAACACGACCGTTAGGGTTGATGGACTCGAAGGGTTCCTTCTTCAGGTCGGCGAAATCGATGAACTTGTGTTCGTAGGGAACGTTGAGCTCTTCCAGGATCATGGCGACCTTCCAAGGGTTGGGCGTTCCGGCGTGTCCCAAGAGAGTCCAGAGAGTAATAGGTTTGAGAGGCGTAGTGAGTGAATGAGTGCTTAATTGATTGGGAGTTTGATACAGAGACTACGAGGCTCCAGGGTTGGTCTGCTTAAAAGTACTGGTATACAACGTACTTCAACGGCGGATGGATTATTCAGTTCGGCATCCGAGAAACCTCCGAGAAACCGTGCTGACAAACAGTTGGTAGTTAACTAGGTAGTTAGTTAGCTAAAGCTGGATAGTTAGTTAACTAGTAAGTTAATTATCTCTTGCAATTTATCATTTTATCATCGACGTCGATTGGTCCTTATATCAACACAAACAGCACAAACTATGCAAACGAAACCAAATTGCTAGCCCCCCGCAGAGCCGTGTGGGTCATCTCAGAAGGGAATTATGATAGAGTTCAGCAAACAGAGCGAAACTAGCAAACACGCGGATTGATAATGCAGGTCGAACCTTGGAACCTTCCACAGCAGTGTCAACCTTGTGATTATTGAAGCCAATATGGTCGGTTCGCAGGATACCCGTACGCGCTAGTACTGAGCGAACCATGACGCAGTCAGTGGATTGATTCATATAACTAAGACGACATTTGAATATATCACTCTCCGAGGGCTATGTACATATCTGTGTGGAATACCTAAGCCTATTAAATGACGAGATAACCATTCTTTGAGATGCAAACTATATCCATTATATTCAAAAATAGATCGATAATATTACCTGTTATCCATGAATTGTGTGGGCATAATACAACCATCTTTATGCTGCATATGTACGTATTATACGGAGTATAGATCGTCAGATGACAACATGAGGTACGAGACTGGGTGGGCTTGACTTCCTTTGCTTTTTTCTCCGGTTATTTCTCACTGGATTTGAAATGATAGAAGAGCTCGAGATACTGTTTCCACCGCGTTTCTCAAGGTAGTCTGTTCGCTTATACCAGAGTAGTACTCCGTAGATAGGTGAAATACAATCCGACTGAAGAGTGTTTACATGCAGGCACCAACTCATTTGAACTGTATAAGGGCTATTATTATAAATCATCTATTTATTAAATCTCCATTAGAGCACCCAGTGACTTAGCACAATTGAATATAATTGAAAGTTGAATCAACTCCCACTCACGGACATGGATGTATACAAAGGGCGGTCACGAGTTCTGCCATGCCGTTAATAGATGAGCTCTTCGGTTTGGTTTCTTTGACCGTTAAGAATCTTTAAACACAATGATCGTTCAATCAAATTAATTCTTCTGGACTCTACCAGTCAATCGAGCATACTGCTCTTTCAACATGGGTCAAACCCCCGTCCTGGACCAATTCCTCGCCAGTTTGCAGGAATTGGTCGACAAGCGCGATGGTGCCAAAGTTCAGGACTTTCTTCAGCTCGAACCGCCGCTCTCTGACATTTACCAACGCATGGTCGGTGAACTACGGCAGCAATATGCCCCGGGCCCCAACACCGACGCCGAACTTCTTCAACGATGCGAGCCTCTCGTGCCGCGATCCAAGGGTGGCTCATGGACGGCGTTCCCGACTTTCGTCAAGCTCTACTTGATCTTTCTACGCGATATGAACACCGATAACCTATTGGAAACATACAACCAATTGAAGGCGCTGCTCAAGTAAGTTTTGCTGCCCTCGTGGAGGATTGAATGCGCTCTCTGTTCCTGGACGAGGCTCATATCTTCGAGCTTGAAAACTGACTCAACGTTCTCATCAACTGCAGTCAAAGTGTGCTCGCCCTCGGAGACAGCCAAATGGGTGTCGTCGTCCTCCCTACGGTTCTCTACTTGTCAAAAGTCCTGGCAAAATTGGCAATGGGCCTCGATCGTCGACCGGACCTGATCGCACATATTCGACGAATGGAAGGTCTGGCGGCTCAGGACGAGAGCATCGAGAAGGTGACTTTGGTGGAAAAATCGGCCAACGTGGTGCGGGAAGCCTTCATCAAGTGCCTCACTGATCGGACCGGCACTCCCGGGCCTACTGGTAAGCCGGAGGGCAAGCGCATCGGTATCTATCTCATGGCTAATCTCTGCCTGAAACTGCTGTTCCAGGTACGGAGGCCTATCGGTGACAATCTCACCCTTTCTCGGAGCTTGATTCTGACGGAAATACAGTGCGGCAAACTACGCAACGCCGAGCAGATGTTTGCAAGTATCAGCGCCCAATCACCACCCTTGGCCTACTTCCCAGCCTCACAGCGTGTAACCTACCTCTACTACCTCGGGCGCTACCTTTTTGGCAATAACCTTTTCTTTCCCGCCCGCATCGCTTTACAGGCTGCCTATGACCAATGCCACCGCCAAGCCATAAACCAACGACGCTTGATCCTCTCGTACCTCATTCCGTGTAACATTATCTTGGGCCGATTCCCATCTCAGGCACTCCTCCAACGACCGGAAGCACAAGGATTAGCAGAACACTTCCAGCCACTGTGTCGATTGATTGTCCGAGGAGATTACCTGGCTTTCCGGCAACATCTCTTCTTTGGCTCGCCGACCGCCCAATGGTTTGCACGTAAAGGAATTCTGTTTACCCTCCGAAATCGATGCGAAATTCTAGTTTGGCGATCTTTTGCACGCAAGGTTTTCATGTATGGAGGTTCCTATGGAGGTCTGCAGGCGCAAGCGCAAAAGGGACCTCCCCCAGTCCTCAACCTTAAAAAGCTCGTTGTGGCCGTACGATGGCTACAAACAAAGCACGCACCATCCGGAAATGGCCCGGCAAATACTATGGCGGCCTCCAACCTCTATGGGTCACAAGTCGTTTCCGAACCTACAGATCTCGACTACGATCGCCTGGAAGGAGCAGATGGAACGGTCAGCCCCGCCACTGATCAAGAGATACTAGGGAAATATGGTGATTTTTTGGCCCCGGATGGATTTTACACCGAAGAAGGGCGACCGCAGCCTAATTTACCGGGTCAATTGGTCGATGGAGACCCAGAAGAGAACTATGACGATTACGAACTGAATCCATATGCGTATGACCTTGACGACAGGACAGAAGCAGACATATCCATGATGCAAGAGATTGAATCGATTTTCGCGTCGTTGATTACGCAAGGGCTGATGGGCGGTTACCTTCTCCATCGTGAGCCTCGATTCGCCGTTCCTGGTGCCAAAATCAAAGGCATCTTGCCCACAGGATTCCCCAATGTCTGGCAGACCATCTCTGCACGTGAAAGTAATGACCCCAGTGTTCCAGGTTGGGTACAGCCTCGGGCGCCTTCAGTAGTCGGAGCAGCTGGAGGTGGTAGGGTGGTCAATCTCGCAGGAGCACGCCCTGTTGGCGTCCAATAGGCTTGGAATTTTCTATTTTGCTTCTATTTTACTGCTATTTGTCTTTCTCTTTTATGTTCATGATACCGATGTAGTTCTGAATTTGATTTCATATCGTCACAACTCCAAATGTGGAGACCTCGGGCTGGCGCCTGATTCTCCTCATTCCATTCTCCTTGCTTTCGTATTTTGCATCTTCTGGCTTTTGCTTATATTTCTATATTCCCTTTTTTTACACATCTATAATGGATCATACTGCACATGTACAAGAGATCTCAGCACGGGTAGCGGACTTCCACAGTCGCCAGCAACCATTTCGTATATATCATGGCTCCACCAACAGTACTCGGCCCTCCAACCGATCTCTCCACAACACGGTCAGCACAGAACCTCTCACCCGCGTCCTCGAGATCGATATCAACCGATGTACAGCTATAGTCGAGCCCAATGTCTCGATGGATGCTCTGGTGACTGCCACCAAGGCCTATGGCTTGGTCCCTTTGGTGGTTGTCGAGTTCCCCAACATCTCGGTTGGGGGCGGATTCTCGGGGACATCGGGGGAGAGTAGCTCTTTCCGCGAGGGGTTCTTCGATCATACAGTCAACTGGATTGAAATGGTCCTGGCAGATGGTCAGGTGGTGAAGGCATACAATGACCGTGTCGAGACGGGATCGGAACTGGCGGATAAGCACTCAGACTTGTTCTGGGGCGCCGCATCTTCCTTTGGGACCTTGGGAGTGGTCACTCTATTGGAAATTCGATTGAAAAAGTCAAAGCCATTGGTGGAACTGAAGTACTATGTCAATTCCAATATGAAGGACGCGGTGCGTGCCTTCGAAGAGGCTAGCGCTGACCCAAGCACTGAATATCTGGACGGAATCGTCTACGCACCGAACAAGATCGTCGTTTGTGCTGGTCGACAAGTTGAACAAACTTCCAATGTAAAGCCTAGACGCTTTACGCGCAGACAAGATGATTGGTTCTATTTGCACGTCGAACGAATTGCTCAATCCAAGACCTCTAACATCTCCGCCCGAGAGAGCTCACCTCAGATGCCAGATGCAGTGGACTACATTCCTCTCACTGACTACCTTTTCCGTTATGATCGAGGTGGTTTCTGGGTTGCCCGTTATGCTTTTCGCTACTTCTGGGTCCCATTCACTTTTCTGACACGCTGGCTTCTTAACCGATTCATGCACACCAAGGTGATGTACCACGCCCTGCACGTCAGCGGGCTTGCGCGCCGATATATCATCCAAGATGTCGGTGTGCCAATATCCACTGCTGCCGAGTTCCTGGACTGGCTGGACCGGCCTGAAAATTTTGGCCAATATCCGCTTTGGCTCTGTCCGCTACCACCAGGCAATGCCGGTGGGTTGGAAGGAAATCCAAGAGATGACGGCAAGGGAGCTAATGTGGATGCCCAGAGGACACAACTCCTCAATTTTGGAATCTGGGGGGCCGCCGCTACCACGGATGAGGCCGGTTTCGTGGCTCAAAATCGACAGCTTGAACACAAGGTCCACAGTCTTGGAGGAAAGAAATGGCTATATGCACATACTTACTATACAGAGGACGAGTTCTGGTCCATCTATAACAAGCCCGCTTATGATTCTTTACGAGCAAGATACCATGCACAGTATCTTCCATCTCTGTATGGAAAGGTCCGAGTGCATGAATCTGATCTCCCTGGTCCGAGACGGGGAGAGTTCGAAAGTGGGTGGAAGGGATCGGTCAAACGTGCCCTGTGGGACGTCTGGCCATTCTGTGGTCTTTACGGGGTTTATAAGGCTTGGAGAGGAGGAGACTATCTGTTGCAAAAAGAAATTCCCAAGAAGAAGGCCGATTGAATAGGATAGTTCGAAAATATTCAGGGTATCGATGCATTCAGCCAGAAACACCAGGCCATCCAGCGCATATGCATGATGCAATAGGGAACAGCAAATATGATAAGTTAAAGAGGACAAAAACATCCCTTGAAAACAAGAGAAAGCCCGGAAGAACTGGAAAGAAAAGGGATCTGAAGGAAAAAGGCAGGAGGCGGAGGAGCATGTCTACTCTACAACAATGCGTCCTTCCAGCCGAGGAGAGATTCCCGATGTCCAGGCCGGAGTGAACTCTCCTTCTCCGTCCATAGTATTCAATGTTCTGCACTGCAGACCTGCGTGCCGCATCCACTTCCGGACAACTCGCCGCGCAATTTGTAGACGATGCTCCTCTTCAGCGGATGATTTCGCTGGCTGAGTGACGTAATTTGTGATTGGCGCCGAGGATGTGAGGATGTCTGGATCCTCATCTGAGTCGGAGTCCATGGCATTGCCATTCGTCTCGTCCCCAGTGACCACGTCGGTGCCCTGTTCGACTTCTTCGGGAAATCGACCATAGTAGTATGCTGACCGGGCTGTCCGTCGGGGATTAGGCTGCGGGCTCAGCCTTTTGCCTACTTTTTTCTCGTTTGTGGGAGAGGCTGGCTTCAGCCAGCCTTCGCCGTGCAGATTGCGATGTACAATACCCCAGTGGCGGCCTAAGCTGGCACTCCAACGGTTCCATTTTCCGAGTACTTTGAGACTTAGAAAATATTGCCGTAGGATTGTACTGATGAGCACACCGTTTTCCTCAGACACAAGCTCCTCAACATCACCTCCTTCGGCCTGGATAAGCAATGAGGTGAACCCGTCTTTTCCTCGGGCCATATAGCCGCGTGTGGCGACAATATAGTCACGCTCTAAGTCAACGGGCTCGCCGCCGATACGAGCGAATGTAATGCGCGACCCCGACGGTGCGTCCGGTTTAAACCCGTACTTAATGTTAGATACTTGCAAGAATCGGCCCTCGAGTGCGGGGAGTTGGCTAACCCCATTCTCGAGTGCAGCCAGCAATGCATGGCCACGAACGCGCAGCAATACCACAGGGTCTTCGAAAGGGAAGCAATTCAGCAGATCCTTCAGTTTCAGTATCCCTGGCGGGTAGATTTGATCGCCGCGAATTGTGCCGCCCGCCATCATGGCACAATCGGCCGCATAGTAGAACCGCATCAGATCGCAGACAAAGTTACCCAAATTAGATTCACGCTGTCGCACAGTAGAAAACCGGCCATCGAGTGGGGCGACTGTGAACCCGACTGGCTTGTCTAGTTTGGCCTTGAGGCTGGAAGTAAGCCGGGCCACCATAGCCACTGTATCAGGGTCTTCGGGAATTGAGCGAACAACATCCCGTCGCATAATGTTGAAGTCCCAACCAGGCAAACCATCGCGCTTGCGGAAAGCTTCGATGTAACTCAATTGTTTGAAGTCAGTCCCTGACCGCATTACATGAATTCCATTGACAACGGCATGGCCGTAAAAGTGGTCATGGCCCCCAAGGATAATGTCCACAAGATCCGGGGACAAGTTGTTAGCCAGTTTATAGTCATTCGGTTCACGTTGGTGCGTGACAGCGACCACGAGGTCTGCTCCGTCATCTCGGAGCTGCTTCGCGAGCAGCCGAGCTGTTTGAGATGCGGATTTGTAGATCAGATCAGGCGGAAGAGAGTTTATTGTGCCGAGCCTAAGATAGAGCAGAGTAAGCAAAGAAATAAAAGCATGGAAGCATCGGTATATGCGTTCTAGGAGCGCATACCATTCTCTTTCTCCAAGACCCAATACGCCAATCTTGAGCCCATTGGATGAGATCAACATGCGAGACTTTCCGCTGTCAGCTATTGGGGTATCCTCCCCTAGTGCCGGGTCAAGAACGTTTGCTAAAAGCCAAGGAAAACGACATTGGCTGGCCAAATGGCGGAATTGGACGACTCCAAAATCGAGATCATGATTCTGGATCCTTAGATTAGCGGGGTCCATACTTCCGGCGGGCAGGTTGCCATACTCACACCCACACACGCTACATCGGTGCCCACTGTGTTGAGGAATGGTACCATATGCCTGCCCTTTGTTATTGTACTTTCGATGCTGGGGTTAAAAGCATCGCCGGAGAAGAAGGTCAGGATATCGGGTTGGCCGGTGAACCGGGGGTGATAACGGTAGTGATTTACAAGGGATTGGAACCGAGACACCCCGCCGACAGGTTCTGCAGAGCCAGATCTATATGAGATGAGTTGATATCAACCCAGGTTGAAGCCTATGAAGCCAGGGAGAGAAAGAGAGAGGAAGCGCATACTCGACGTGGTAGACATCATTATAGTGGATCAGCCGCAGATCCGGAGACCCAGTTCGGTCAGAGGAATAAGTGACGGAGAGACCGTCTGTTTCGATGTTTGACATGGAACTTGCGGTGTTATGGAAAAGGTATGAAGAGATACTTGAAAGGAATAGAGGTGGGGGAGAGAGAGTGAGAGGAGAAGAGTAAAGAGGCGCAGAGACAAACATGAGGGGAAGCCGCGGCATTGGTGCCTGGTGGATCCCTGGTTGATGCCTGAGGACCGGGCCATAGTAGTATTTCAGTATAAAAAAGCAAAAAAGACCATGCCATGCAAGAGGTATCCTAAAATCCAATAAAAAGAATGATTCACAGCTTCTGTTCCGTCACCGTCCATCGCCGCTTCGTTCCAGCTTCACGACCCCCCAGCGGCTGAGCACTCCCCCATAAACCACGCTGCGACATTGTCCGGTGAGGTAATTGCTTCGTCCAGCCAAGATCTGCAGACTTATCAGACCTATCGGAGAGTTCCGAATCTTGACTGACTGGCCGATCACCAAAGTTGGGTACAAGGTTGTCTGCATCCGCTTTATCAGTGGGCGATGAGATCGAGTTCCAAAGCCCAGAGGGACCTTCAGAAGTAGTGGAGCCAGTTGACGGACGCATCGCCAGCGTCCATGGCCCAGCGCTAGTACTAGGTGGCCCGTTTGTTGATGTTTCTTGCAGGAGCGATGGGCGAGCGCCAAGACGATTCCGATAGGAAGGGACCGGAGGCGGTGAAAGTACAGGGACGGAGGGAGATGACAGCGAGGTGAGCTGAGAGGGGTTTATTCCCGGGCGCAGATGATCTATCGACGCCACAAGCTGCAAGGAGTATTCCCGTGACACAGATTGGTTGTCAGGGCCCGGAGATTTAGGCGTGTGATCCATGTCATGCGCGGGTTTATTGACACGGTTGCGTCGCACAGCCATAGTGAGTGAAGCTGTGTTAATATCAACTAAGACCGAGTGCCCGTTCAACGAACTGATCAAAGCATTGCAATCCGCGCCATGTGTAATAATAACGAGGACCGTTTGTGTATTACAGTCATTTTCCTCGCCGTTCGACTCCGCTGTAGAGCCGTGTTCAGATCGATCCTGTTCCCGATACCAGTTAATCATGTGCTGAAATCCATCGTGCACTCGTTCGTGCATGGTACTCCATTCCTCGCCGAACTCGCCCCCTGTGCCCCAATAAGGTGTGCGCATACTGTCCCACTGGTAGTCGATCCTGGTACATGCGTTCCGTGCATGAGCAACATAGCCTGTAGGAATGGGGTCCGATGTGGAAACGGCGTAACTGGGAGTTGGTGGTACGTAATATGCGTCAAGAGTAGGAGGCAGGTTCGTTTCTAGGCGACCGAGAGACTTCTTTGCATGTTTGAGATGGGTAGGGTCCTGGAGAGTGTCATGGGTGCTGGCACGCTGGCGCTGGGATGTTGCGGAATGCAAGCGGTCCTCACCATCCGGCGAAGTAGGATGTGACTGGCTGCGCCAACCGCCAGGAAAGTGGCCTGACAACGCCCTTGTTGAACCATCGCTGGCTGGGATGACCTCGGCACGACGGAGTAATTCCCCTTTGGCAGACGCCACCATTCTGTCCGAGCCCGGCGGGGGCGTGATCTGGTCATAGTAGTCGGGTGATAACCATTCGCCCAGAAATGCGTCGACGCGAAGCAGACATCGCTGGTTAGGGGTCGGTGAAACGGGCGGGATAGTGGGAGCTGAACTGGTCTCTTCGGATGCATCTGCGCCCGAGGCTTGGTGGATACCAGCACTAACCCCTATCGCAGTTTGCAGACATCGAAGGTAAGGAGAGGTATGAACAATGACGTTATATCGGTGGGACAGGTCCGAAGATGCGGGGGTGGGTTTTGCCTGTTTATCCGAGGTCGGATGATGGCTGCGCTGGGACTCTGGATCTTCCCCAGTGTATTGTCGGGCCCTTAGTAGACTTCTTATACGTACACCAAGTGCCCGGGCCTGTATCCATCCGCCGTAGGAGAGAGGCGGATCGAAAGGGCTTGGAGAGGTTAAGTGCCAATCTTTGTCTGCAGCATCGAGGCGGGCGCCATGTCTGGAAGGCCAGTGAGCAGCGAAAGTAGTGTAATAACAGTAAATACTGACCTGGCAATAAACACAATAGGAGGTGATTTTTTCATGAAGGTCAATATGTGTCCTTGGACCTCTGGTCACCTTCTTTGTTTTTTATTTTTTTTTTTGGTTCGCGGGGCAGATGCGTTACCACCGTCTCTGGGTTTAATGAAAATAGGGGATATATTAGAAACGGAGCCCTATGTATGGCTTGTCAACCAGGTATCGCGACAAACATATTGAGACACGCAAAAGAGAATGCAAAAGGAAAAGCGAATAGAGCGAAAGTTGAAACGAACTAGGTGGGCAGCTTGGAGCAG
This sequence comes from Penicillium egyptiacum, assembly GCA_911456345.1. Classification (NCBI taxonomy): domain Eukaryota; kingdom Fungi; phylum Ascomycota; class Eurotiomycetes; order Eurotiales; family Aspergillaceae; genus Penicillium; species Penicillium egyptiacum. The sequence continues at coordinate 1,867,910 of CAJVRC010000866.1, read as the reverse complement.
CTGCAGGTCCGCCTAGACCCGTGGACGACATGTGATGCTTACTAACAGCCCCTCATCGGGCCCCGGCGGGGGCACTTCCACTGGCCTGGAGGCCCCGACAAAGAGTACTCGCACTTACATTGGAAATACCGCCTCCGGTGAGAAAAGCATAGATTCAAAAGTATATTGGTCACAACTGGCCGTATCGGTATCCTGCGGGCACATTTGGACCGAGTGGGCCAACATACCGATGTTCAAACGGTTCATGGTTCTAATAGCTGTGCAACTCTATGTAGGAACTGTGATAAAGAAGACTAATTGGTGAGGATGACCCATACTATTGTGTATAGGGTCGTTCTAGGGTCTAGGTATTATGTTGACAATACCTCCGGGCAAACCTTTTCAACAAAGAGACTATGATTTAGATGGATTTTACCACTACTATCACTCAGAATAGGACCAAGTTTGAGGGGAAAGAGAAGGTTCCAGGATTTGTTGACTCCTGAGGTAGTACGTAGTCACCTCAGCCACGCAGTATAACAATTAACCGACTAACTAGGGCTTAGTGGTCTCTAATTGTAAGCCTTGTTATCTAAGTAAATAATTACATGTCCCTGCTATTCTGACATATGTTTAGGGCTCCATAGAGCCCCAATAATATAGATATAAACATTTTATGTAGAAGTTTAACCATTCTCTTGCTTCAAGCATGATAATTCTTATCAGGACATCATTCGCACTATACATATCTTCCTATATTCCCTAGCTATTTTCAGGCTTGCGGGGGAAAAAGCCATCATGTCATGCTCATGTTATGTTTATGCACCTTCTTCATATAGAGTTGCTATACAAAAGATATATAATTTTACAATTTGCTATCCAGTCCCCACCAAAACCGAGTATGTAGTTGGTGAGCTTGTCACGATCGACGTATGATCCGGCTCTTTCCCAACAGATCCTACAAGATACCTATGTCTTGTTACTCCGGTTGGTTTACTCATTTCCTCCTCATGGGAAGATGCAAGCGGAAATTTCCATGAATGTCCATGAACTGGCATGTCAATCAAGGGATATGAGGTGGCAGCTAGAATGGAGATGTCACTAGGCATGGGGGAGACATGCTTCACACTTTCCATTGACGTCAAGTTTCTGACTGCGGACGCCAAAAGATAAGGAGCTAGTTTATAGACAATGAAGCTTGTTTTCCGACGTTCTATAACCAGAGTAGGGCTTGTGATTTACTCCTTACCACCACTATATCCTGCAAAATACATAGTATCGCCTTCATTTGGATTCGTCCACTAATACTGAAACTGAAAGTTAGCAACAATATTGACATTCTGAGATTGAGGTAGTTGAAGGCATTTCACCTTCCGCGTGTCCTCTTCACAAGTCGCTATCCTCCATAAGTTGAGCTGTCTCATCCACCTTAACGACTTGCGAAAGTGGTCTACACGCTTGAATTTCATCATCGTTTATCATGCGTCTGCAACTGATTTGCACGTCGTTCATGGGAACCGTGATTGCCACTCCCTATGGTGGTCAGGAAGTAAGTCTCAGCCCAAGGTTAGATTCAATATTGCTCTCGCTAACTCTTATCTGCAGCACCGACAGGTATGACTATTAAACTGAAAATTTATACTACGGTCTAACATGGCTTTAGAATGCGCAGCAGCCCACAGTTTTGACCATGTCCGAACCTACACCGATAAAAAGGGCGACTACAACTGGCCTTACAGCTCAATATCCCTCATTAGATGCCCAACAGAGAATGTTGCCGTATGAATACTCTTTCCCACCATTTTGAGAGGATATAAGCTTACATTGAAACAGGTTTTGACTGGTACAGACATTTGGTGTTAGTCGATCCTCGATAAAACGGGACCTCATTTCCGATGCAGAAAACTAGACAAAAAAAGACAACTATACAGAAACTCGGACAATTATATATGCCTAGATGTATATATTCAAGAACTATAACAATTCGGCAATCGCTTTTACCCCAATTGGACATAGCCGGGCCGGAATGAATAGCCGACCGGGGCCGACTCCGGGGCCGTTATCAGATCTTCTATACGTTATTAGCCTCCATCTGCCTTGTTCCTTGTTTCTTTCTTTCTTTTTCTGTTTCATATTCTACACTATAACGATATTCAGGATGGCAAACAACAACATTCCCCATCTTTCTCTATGTGTCACCGCGACAGACTTTGAGAAGGTCGCAAAGAATGTCCTCGCGGAGAAGTCATGGGTCTATGCATCAAGCTCAGCTGCTACCGGCCTGTCAATGACGACCAACCTTGATGACTGGTCTTTGATCAACTTCCGCCCCCGAATCTTGAGGAGTGTCGATTCAATGGACACCCGAAGGAACATCTTGGGACATACCTCTCAGTTCCCCTTCTTCGTATCGGCTATGGGTACACTGGGCAGCTCACACCCTGGCGCTGAACCCTTGCTGGTGAGAGGAGCAACCCGCAAAGGCATGCACACCATGATCAGTACAGCATCTACGAAGCCCCTCGAGGAGATCATGGATGCTCATCTGGATGAGCAACGGCTACTTGGCAATCAAAGCCCTTCGAACTTGTCATTCCAGCTCTACGTGCCTGTGGATCGAACAAGAGCCAAGTCACTCGTTCAAAGAGTCAAGGCAGCCGGATACCAAAGCCTGTGGGTCACAGTGGACACTTCAACGCTAGGAAAGCGTACTGCCGATCGCTACCTCCAAGCTCAAGAAAATCTCGACGCTGGCGTGGTTCAAAATGCAAGAGACATTCACGGTGAGAACGACTTTGCGCCAGCGTTTGGGGGTCGGCAGGTTCCCGGTTCGGTAGATGGTGGTCTTACTTGGGAGGATTTGGATTGGATTTCGTCAGAGTGGGGTGGGCCACTGGTTCTCAAGGGGATTCAAAGCGTAGAGGACGTGAAGCTGGCTGTCCAACATGGCGTGCAGGGAATTCTGTTGAGCAACCATGGAGGTAGGCAGATTCATTCCGCCCCAAGCTCATTGATGACGCTTTTGGAGATTCGCACGTACTACCCGGAGGCCTTCGACAAGCTTCAGGTGTTTGTCGACGGAGGTCTTCGCGATGGAGCAGATGTCCTCAAGGCATTATGTCTCGGAGCGACCGCTGTCGGAATCGGCCGGCCTTACTACTACGCCCTCGCGGCATATGGCGCCGAAGGAGTGGAAAGATGTACAGACAGTAAGTTGGGACTGGTGTTGAAATCAATTTCAAGCTAACACACTCGCAGTTATCGCCGAAGAACTTGAGATCACCATGAAGATGCTCGGAGTCTCTTCCTTAGACCAACTGCGGCCAGATATGGTAAATACCAGCCGACTAGCGAATGAAATGTGGCGACCAGTATCTGGAAACTCTAAGTTGTGAAAAGGGACTTTGTGAATTTATTCACGAGGCCAAAACGATATCTCCACCTGTGTATTTAATTAATATTGGTATACTAGAAATGTCATGCTCGCTATAAAACCCATTCATACAGCACCCCACCCACCACCACCGGGAGTGTTGATCACAACCCGGTCGTGTGTCTTCATCGAGACAGTGTTTTTGCCACCGATGTTGACACGGCGCTCATCGCCAGTTTCCGGATCCCGCGTGATCCAGAGGTTGAATCCGGTCTGTGCATCCTGGCCACCTTCGAGTCCGTAAGGCCGATGGACACGGCGCTCAGACAGAATCGAACATTGAATTGGTGAAAGGAATTCGATGTCGCGAATTACTCCCTCGCCACCGGGGTTCTTGCCCTGGCCGCCAGAACCCTCACGTAGTGTGAACTGGCGGAGCATCGTCGGATAGCGCTTTTCCAGGATTTCGGGATCGGTGATCCGCGTGTTAGTCATGTGAACATGTATACCAGACTCGCCCTTCCAAGTTGGGCCAGCACCACTGCCACCAGCGATAGTCTCGTAATATCCAAATCCAGGCGTGATCACAGCACCGGTGGACGAATCAAGCTTGGCGTCTGTACCGAAGGTCAGGTTGTTACAGCAGCCCTGGGACGCTGCACAAGCCTGGAAGGCCTTGAACACGACGTCAGTGATGCGTTGTGAGGTCACGACATTGCCACCAACGACGGCAGCAGTTTTGCTCGGCGACAAAATGCTGGAAGATGGGACGCGAATGTCAATTGGCGCCAGACATCCCTGGTTCAGTGGCACATCTGCATTGATCATGCAGCGCAGACAGTAGATGATGGCTGAGTGAGTGATGGCAATGGGAGCATTCCAGCTACCATACACCTCAGGGCCTGTGCCATCGAAGTCGAACACAGCTGATCCATCGGTACCATTGATGGTGACCTTTAACCGAATGGGGGTGCCATCATCCATATAGTCGACTGACTCCAATGGCTGGCCATTGAACTTCTGATATAGCTGCTTGAGAAGATTGCGCACAGCAGATTCGGCGGTCGCCTGGATGGCGTACATGTATCTTTGCACGGTCTGGGTTCCATATTCGTTGAATAGAGTCTGGATCAAGCTGATTCCACGAGTGTTGGCGGCAATCTGCGCCTTCAGATCGGACAAGTTGTCGCTGAGACAGCGTGCTCCAGCGCAGCCGGGGTATTGCGAGGGCTTTGTGACCAGCAACTCGATCAAACGTGCCTCATCTAAGACCCCATCACTGACAATCTTGTCGCCTTCAATAGCGGCGCCTTCTTGCCACAGTTCGGTGGATTTGGGAGGCATTGATCCAGGTAAGATACCACCAATATCAGCATGATGTCCACGGGAAGCCACGTAAAACATGATCTCGGAGCCACCAGGTCGGTCAAAGACCGGTGTGATGACCTATGGACATATCAGTATTTGAGAGTATTCAATATGAATGTGACTTACTGTAATATCGGGCAGATGGGTACCTCCGCAACTGGGGTGATTGGCTACCAGAACATCACCGTCCTTCAAGTTGCCTAGCCACTTTTCATGCTGATAACGCACGGCAAATTGCATCGATCCAAGATGAACGGGAACGTGGGGGGCATTGGCCACCAAACCCCCATCAGGGGAGAATAGAGCACAAGAGAAATCCAGCCGCTCTTTGATGTTAGTTGAAACGGAGGTCTTCTGTAGCGTACGACCCATCTGCTCAGCAATGGACATGAACCGGTGCCCAAAGATAGTAAGCCTGATGGGGTCAATTTCCGATGACAGGGCGCTTCCGGAAGAGGTTGGTTCGTCATTGAGATCGATGACAATGCAGGTGTCGAGCAGGTTCGCCACTGCGTTGGGAGCCACGACAATTGTTTGAGTTTGATCAATGATGACAGCCGGGCCATGAATGCGGGAATTCTTCTCCAATTCACCTAGAAGGTAGACTGGTGTATCGACCCGACTTGACTGGCCAAAGTAGGCTGAAGTGATGTTGTTTGGAGCCGTCGCGACATCTCGCATATTGGCTCCTTTCAATTGGACTATGGGACTTTGCTCGGTCCGCACCTTGGATGAGGCGATAGTTCGCACTCTGACGTCGTCAACAAGAACAGGTCGGTCAGAGTTGAAGTTGAATTCACGGCGATGACGAATGCAGAATTCTTCTAGGAAGTCTCCCGAGCCCTCGGGCTTTAGGATCATCAGACTGGTGTCAGAGCCTTCGTAGCGCATGTTTAAGTATTGCTCATGGCGCACTTGGGTGGAAGGGAAGCCTTGGGATTCCATGTCCTTGGTTGCTGATGCTGATAAGTCATCCAGGTGTTGAAGAAGCGCAGATTGTGAAGATAGGTAGGCTGACGAAACAGGTTCCTGCGACTCCTTAACAACCTCTGCTAGAGCAAGGCCATACGCTGAGAGAACGGAAGAATATTTGTGAATAATGATGCGGGAGATTCCGAGCGTTTTGGCCACTGAGCATGCGTGCTGGCCACCGGCACCTCCAAAGCATGCCAAATGATGAGATGCAGTCTCAAAGCCACGAGCCTCCGTGAGGTTACGGATTGGCCGGGACATAGACTCATCTGCGACATTAAGGAAGCCAAGTGCGACTTCCTCTGGGGAAAACTCTGACTGGCCTTGCTGCTTGCGTTCCATGTTGATTTTTTGTGTGAGTTCATTAAAAAGACGTGCAGTCGTCTCTGTATCCAGAGCTTCATTCTCATGCGGGCCGAATATCTTCGGGAAGTATTCCGGCAGAAGGCGACCTAGGAACAGATTGGCGTCTGTCACTGTAAGAGGCCCCCCCTTTCGGTAACATGCCGGACCAGGATGAGCACTTGCAGACTCAGGCCCAACGTAGAACAAGCCATTACGCCAAGTGAGAATCGAGCCACCACCAGCAGCAACGGTGTTAATATCAAGCTGAGGGGACTGAATCGTCACGCCTGCAACCTTAGATGCAAATACATGCTCAAGGTGGCCATCAAATCTAGAGACATCTGTGCTGGTGCCACCCATGTCGAAACCAATAACGGGCGTCTTCTCAGTGGGATCCCAGCTAGTGGCTGCAAAGCCGACCACGCCAGCTGCGGGGCCGGACAAAATCGCTTTTAGCCCACTGAATTTGCGGAAATCGACCAGTCCACCATCTGATTGCATGAACTCAAATCGGCAGTCCTGCTGACTTTCCAACCCACCTTCAAAGCTGGAAGAGATGGAGTCAATGTATGTCTTAATAACAGGTGTAAGGTAGGCATCGGCGGCGGCCGACATGCCTCGAGGCACGATCTTGATCATGGGTTGAAGTTTTGAAGAGAGGGTGACCGAGAATCCCATCTCTTGAGCGAGCTCGCCGATTTGACGCTCGTGCTCAGGATATGCGTAGGAATGCAATAGTGCCACGGAGATTGACAGGATTCCTTCCTTCTTCAGCCGTTGGAGCTCTGCCTTCACCTGAACGAGGTCTAGTTCTTGCACCACACGGAATTTCTCGCCGGTGATTCCCTCTACCATCCGGCAATCGGAGAAGCAATCGCTGTCAGCAGAAGGATGGCAAGACAGCACACGTTCGTTGACTTCGACGACACTTTCCGGGAGTACTTCGGGGCGAGCCATTGACAGGTCAAAAATGGCCGGGCGAGATTGGTCGCCGATTTTTAATAAATCTCGAAACCCCTTGGTTGTGAAGAGTACTGAACGAGCTCCCTTGCGCTCGAGCAAGGCATTGGTTGCAACGGTTGTGCCCATGCGTAGGCAGCCAATGCGGTCGAGTTTCAGTGGTTGGCCTCGGGGATGTGGCTCCCCGGTGGCCAGCTCTAAAATCTGGCGAATGCCCTCAGTCGGGGCATCTTGATAGTGAGAAGGATCAACAGAGAGAAGCTTCAAGATAATGTCGGGACGGCCAGGTTGAATCGCGTGGACATCAGTAAATGTGCCGCCACGATCGATAGAGATGGTGATCTTCCCGGAGTCGGACATTACGTCTAGTATGAGTTGGGAAGATGTGAGGTGGGCTCAGGAAAGGGAAAGGAGAGGATGACAGATAAAGATGGTCGTCAGAAGGGAACTGTAATCATTTATGCCCCAGAGCTCGTCCCGATATCACAGCACATCTCCAATGATCATCGCGCTGTTATCCATTAGATGCATGTCACGTGTCGGGCCGACGGCTCCTATTTCGGCTTTGTCGGGCCGACATCTCCATGGCCCGATAAGACGCGGGGGTTAGATTGAGGATTGAGGGGAAGATAGGGGCTCATATATCTAGGAATCAGGATACAAAGGAGATCTGTACGGAGAAACTGTATGGAGAAGCTGTATGGAGAAACTGTGTATGCTGAATTTATATCAAATGGGATGAGTGGGGGAGAAAGAAGAGACAGAGAAGCAAGAGAAAGCTATTTACAGCTCTCCAAGGCGATAGCAGACTAGCCAACATGTTTGCCACAGACTGTACGGTGATCAGCAAACATTGCTGTCACCGTAGGTCAGGCATCAATTTGCTAGAATAAGCTACATGAACACTACTATGTACCTATGTACTAAATATTAAGCACACAACTGAGAGATGTTCCTAAGTGATAAGGTTTTGTTCTCATCGCTTTAAAGTGTTTTCAATCCAGTCAGTGTCCATGTCAATGTCGATTTGATCCAAAGCCCCTTCCCAGAGTGCCGGATCATCGTTTAGGTCGAACTGGAAGGCAATATCCCGGAAAGAAGGGATATCTGGCTGCTGCGGCCAGTTACGAGTATGCACTTGTGAAGCTGCTAGCTCTGCAATCGGATCTGGAACATCATCTGATGGATTTGCGCCGTTTTCGGTCATCGGCGTCACCGGGCCCTTTTGACCTGCAGCAAGAGAACTTGCCGCATCGGTATCCTTTTCTTCAGCACGTCTAGGTCCAATGGCTGCCCACAATTCCAACAGTAATGAGTGACGCGAGTCCAAATATGTATTTCCTCGATCTGCCATCCCGCGAAGAAGGTTCAGTGCGGTCTCCATGGCTCGGGCGCTGGTTTCATTAGGCGGAAACGCGGCGTTCACCATGACTAGCAGTAGTGCAGCGGAGAAGATATATTCGCCATCGAGGTATCCATATGTAGCTAAAAGTTCCTTTTGATCAGATGATTTCGTGACAAAAGAAATGGGGTTGTATTGCAGTCGCGTACCAATGAGATTATGTTTTGCAGCTGCATCCATGATCATAGTGGTTGCTCGCGCTGCCGTGATACAGCTGTCAATGACGGCGACAGTGTTAGGAGCAAGCCCTTCTTTCCAATCTTCTGTTGTGGATCCAAGGGCTTCCGCGTCGAGTCGCCTTTGGATGACATAGAAGACCAACGGCCGCGCAGTCATGTTCACACATGAGTAGAAGTGCAGGTTGATTGAGACAGACTCTCGATTGATATGGGTATCAAGTGTAGCGAAGTCAACGCGGAGCCGGTCTGGTACTTGTCGCAGCCAGGCAGAAAGGTCATTTGTTATACTCTGGACAGAAGCAACGAGGTTGGATCCAGAGCCAGGTTTCTTTCTGTAGATTTCTGATATAGCCGTCTAGGTCAGCTTGGCAGTATAGTGAAAAAGAGAACAGGGTGGTGTTTCACCTTCCCCAATTCGTCCCAATATACGGGATAGTTGTGTATAATGGGTAAGAACGGTTGATGGCCATCCATCGAAGGTTGATCCACCCTACGTCGAAAAATCGAATCAGCGAATACCTAGATATGCCATGGAAGGTAACATACCACATCTGTGGGCCAAGTTATCCCAATATCTCCATCATGAATTGTAATAGGATTACCAGACTTGACAGAGAGCAATCTGCCCATAAGTATGAGTATCGTTTTGAAAAATATAAGAGAATTGCCCAAATTACCGGTCCAAGCTGTAGACAGACCACCAAGCCCGACGTCGACGGTTGCGAACTGATTCACTTATCGATGGATCAGACACCTCTTGATGTAGGCCTAGGGAGATAGCCATGCGCAGAGCAAGTCCGATCTGACGTCGTTAGCAGTACAGCGGAAGGACAATGGAAGTGATACATACGTAGAGGAAGGCAGCGTCCCGCCTGTTCAGATTCTGCATATAGTATGCCACGTAACATAGCACCTCAACGAAGAGAATCGAACCCTCTTCGTGGATATCTGGCAAAAAACGTAACGCATGCTTGAAATACTTGAAGCCAGGAGGACCTTCCTCGCCAATCCACTGATTCACACTGTACATCAAACCAAAGGAAATAACTAACAGTATCTGACAGTATACTAGGCAAGACTCACGGTGCGCAAAGTCCAGTGGTTGGTGATAAACTAGATCGAGCCGTTCTTCAAACTCCAAGGGTTTGATAAGGGAGAAGATGGTACCGATGTAAGCGTATTGCACCCAGAATAGTCGCTTGGCAAACTCAAAAGGTGGTAATTGAGGTAATGAGCCGCCAACTGCTCTTCTCAACGACGAAGGGTCATCGTAAAGTGGGCGCACATCCCATGCAAGGCTTGTTGAGCTAGGATTGAGCCGTTTCGCGAGATGTGTGGTGGACGAGGCACCCACGAAATCTGAGGAAAGATTAGCAGAAAGATATAACAGGAATAAAGTATCTGCCAGCTTAATACGTACGATGTTCTCCCGACCGATTCAAGAACAGATTGTCTGTCCCTTTGTACCACCAGTCGTCACGTTCTGGTGGCACCTCATCAGAGTAGCGATTGGATATCGATAGCTCACTTGACGGCGTTGGATGGCTACCTTCTATCCTGAGTGGTTAAATTGCGTCCAGATGACTACCTAGGTAGGTATGAAACCTACCTCGCGACGCAGGAGCTTGTGCTTGTAGTTGGCGATAATAGCTGCAAATAGAGTAGTCAGCATTGACTCTTTTCAACTATCTTGGACCGACTTCACCTCTCCGTTATAGAGACTCGCTTTTCAGCCTCTGAATATACACAATTCTTGCCCGCATCCGCGCATGCTGCACAAGGGTGGGGTGGATTGCCGGCGCAGCGAGTTTTTCTAGAACGGCAGCGGTTACAGGCTACCATCGACCTTCTTGAACGATCTTCTGTCTGACGCGAGATGCCTGCATTTCCAAGGACCATACTTTTTTTTTTCTTTTTTGAGGCTAGACCTTAGGACTGTTTAGATCTGTCTGATCTGCATAGGCTGGGGGTGAAACGTTGTAGAATGACACGCAGCTCAAACCGAGACGGAAAGCCCCGGTTTCTCCGCTTTTTCAGTTATCCCTTCGGCCCGACCTCCCCAGGGCTACGTACATGTATCGTGCGAGGAAATTGCCTACTACTTTTTTATTCATGATGCCTAGGTGTCTATGTTTAGAATAATCGGTGCATTCTGATATATCCAGGACTTTCAAGCTTCTTTGGAAGGGGCTCATTGCCTATAAAAGCCAGCAACCCCCGCTTGCATTCTGCGCTATCTGCAGATGGTTAAGACTGTTGAATATGAGCAAGAAGGACAAGGGGCAAAGGCGAAAGAATTTGCGATCAAAATATAGCCACACCATTTGGGGGGCTTGCAACCCCACCAGGAACCTGACGGATGTGGTCAGTTAGGAATAGGGGTGGAATTTTGTCTGCACACACCTTCAATGGCACGCTACTAAAGAAAAAGGTCCACCGGCCTCTCTTACGGCACTCTTGGCTGAGCTGCTCAAGATCGAATAACTCCCCGATTGGGACGCCCCAGCCAGCCAGCAACCACTCATGGAGGAAAAAAGCCTTATTCTGGCATGGATATGCTTCAAAGCTCGGCATGTCTCCCACCACGGCAGCCAGTTCAAGATCCCAAATCCAGCGCAGCATGGCCTCGGACGATTCCACTCCAATCACTGGAGGTGCTGCATAGTCGGCCAGTTGCTGACATTGCGCCTGTGACAGCTGATCGTACGCTCGAGTCCAACCCGTGCGAATAAACAAGATATCTCCCGGTCGGAATGTGGTATTCTGACTAGCAGCTACTTCTTGGAGTACAGAAGCTGGGATTGACTGGGTTTCAAAGCAATTCACTTCTTTCCCGTTCGCCGCTGCCCAGCCCGCATAGTCCAAGAGAACGCCCCGTCCAACAATACCGCCGTTTTCGACCCATACTGAGGGAGGATCAGCGAAAATCAGAAATTTCAGAATCAGAAGGAATTACCGTGAATGCCATTTCGAGTGGAATTGTGGATGTCTTCCTGGGTACACCCATTGAAGTAAGTCCCTTGCTTTGATCCATAATGTCTGAAGCCATCCCATTGACTACTACTCTGCGTGTTAAAAATCAAGATATCATCGTTGACCACCCGGGGAGCCTTGTTCTTCACAATATGCTCAAAAGCAGACCGTCCAAAGCAGGGGATCGCCATGCTATTGAGAGCCCAGTCTGTTGAGACACGCACGCCATCGACAATCTCGCGAGCAGCCGCAGCGGTGTTTTCCGGCGTCAATAGATTGAGCATGCCCATTTGATCTCGCTCTCCAAACATCCCCCAAGCATTCCCTGGAGGTCCATCTTTGCGCAAAGGTAGGTCATTAAATGCAGGTCTCTGAGGCGACATTGTTATGAAAAGGGGGGAAATAGCTTGCTTATGATCGAATCGAAAACATGAGAATTTAACGTCCTCGGAGTATAAAATATATCATTTACCCCGCATATTGTATCGGCATTGCCATATCAAATGACCTCGGGCAATGCCTACCAACCGGCCAACTCATCTGATGTTACGGGATACATAGATGAAGGTTCCATACGGTTGAATTTAGAAAGGATTCAGCGAATTCAAAATTAGCATTAGCCCTTCGGCACCAGGATTGTTAGTTAAGTCATTAGGGTATTCTATTTTCTTGAAGTTGCGCTCGCAATGAAGTCCGAGTGTCGGGTGAGGGCTAGGACGAAGGATAGAATAGTAAATGGGAGAAATTCAACGGAAACAATATTGTTCTCATAACAGAGAAACGATAGATTTCGGTCAAATCAATATGAAACCAAAAAAAGGGCAAAGATTTATCGCATAAAAGAAATGAGAGACTTACTGTCTTAGAGCTGTGGGAATATATATTTCCGCTTGAGAATTTGACTTCAACCTTTATTGCAGACAATTCTGCGGAGTTCAAACATCTAAAAATAAAATGATAGTCGCGAAGGCAACTACATTTATGTTCCAAGGTGGTGTGTTGCACTTCATACTTCGTACATAATAAGTTGTGTACACGTACATCGTGGAGCACGTGATGCGTATGGAGCAGACGTCTGACACACATTCTTCGGCAGCTCTCTCTGTTGCTGTGGGAGCGCGATTCATTTTTCATTTATTCTTTTCTGTTTTTACTACCCACATACCCAATTTATAACGATGGCTGGATATGTGGACCCTGGTGAGCCACTTGCAGATTCAGAATTCAGCCCCCTAGGAGACACGGCCGATCATTTCCTGACGCCTTGTCGTCATCCCCGGCAGTTGCCACCCCCAGCCGCCACGCTGTGATTTCTTGGCGGAGAGGCCTTTGCAGTGTCCTTACGAGTATGGAGTAGCCCGTACTCCGTACAGTGATTCAAAGATCCCTCAGGGGGTGTTTCGGGATGGTAGAAGGGATATGTACACAAATATTAGGGGGTGTCTGTGATGGGTCATAGGAGACACCTGTTGACCAATATTATGGCGCATTGCGTCGTCGACCCGCAGCTCTTTAACGTGTTCGACGAGTTATGTTCGTCCCAGCAAGGCTCGGATCACAGAGTCAAATTCATACCCATACAGGCGTATATCTTGGGCATCGAGAAAATTATGATCAAGGGGAATATCATTCGGTGGTTGGGGGGTCCATGGTGCTTGCAGCCCCCAATATTTATGCGATGCATGCGCAGGGGAAAATCGGTTGCCAATGCCCAATATGCATGCCCTGTCTCGGACGGCTCCATGGTGGATCCTCAGAAAGGGTGGATGACGAACAACAATTGCTGATGCGCTGGGGTTCCACCTCAGTCGCCCTTTCACAGCCCGCATCGTTGGCACCTCCAATCAAATTCTGCACCAAAAATATCTCCTGGATAGATGGAATCTGGAGCCCTTCCCCTACGCACATGTCTTCTTCGAACGTCAACTCTTCGGTCTCTCCTGCTTAGGTCTCATATTGGTTCTCACATAGGTTTGATCTCTGGACAGGTCACCTGTCTTGCTTTCAACCTAACTCACGAGATCATTGCTGCATTGTCGTGCTGTTGCCCTTGAGGCGCCGGATTATACCTGGAATTGAAACTTCTAACCTTGATATTTTCTTTCGATCCTTGAGATACCACCCCACAAGCTAGATCTCATCTCTATTACCTTTGCGCCAGAGCCGGAGGACACGTGAACCACGCATAATGTCTTTTCCTCACAGAGGAACATCGCCTCATTCGCCTCATTCGGGCAACTCCTCTCATTCACCCCAAGCGAGCGAGGCTAGCGGGTATGGCCCACGAGAGGTGAGTGACAAGCCATCCGGAACAAGCAGAAGAGACCCAGAAAGACAACGACGGATGCTAACACAGTTTGTTAAACAGCAAGCGTACGGCTACGAGGAGAAACCCGAGAACATCGACAGCCAGCAGTCTTTGCTCTACCGAAATCAGCCCAGCCCATTCAATGCTTCCTTCGATGACCCATATGCCTCGACCGATTCCCTTCGTCGCTACACACTACATGATCCCGGAGTCACGATCTTCCCGGATGGCCCATACCAGGAGTCCGCGGCAGGACTCAACCGTCGCTCTGGTATTCCATCTGTTCAATCACCTATGTCCGAAACACCATCAGAAGCCTGGCAGAACCGACAGGCACCTGGGTCAGGGCTGCGACGTTATGCTACGCGAAAGATTAAGTTGGTCCAGGGCTCTGTGCTCAGTGTGGACTACCCGGTGCCGAGTGCCATTCAGAACGCCATTCAGAAGGAGTACAGGGAATCGGAGGAGGGTTTCCCGGAAGAATTCACGCATCTCCGTTGTAAGTCTTAATGTGAAATATTGGCAACCCAAAACTGGAGCTAATCGCGTACAGATACCGCGGCCACCTGTGATCCTGACGAGTTCACCTTACGCAACGGATACAATCTGCGACCGGCTATGTACAACCGACACACCGAGCTCCTGATTGCCATCACCTATTACAACGAAGATAAAGTTCTGACCGCGCGGACGCTCCACGGTGTCATGCAGAACATTCGGGACATCGTGAATTTGAAGAAGTCAGAATTCTGGAACAAAGGTGGCCCGGCCTGGCAAAAGATCGTGTGCTCATTGGTTTTTGATGGTATTGATCCTTGTGACAAGAATACCCTCGACTTGTTGGCCACAATTGGTATCTACCAAGATGGCATTATGAAGCGTTCCGTCGATGGTCGGGAAACCGTCGCACACATCGTGAGTTCCCACAGTCCTCTCGATTTGCCTTGGCGAAATCTACCATCCATCTATCTCGGTGATCTTGTAGTCGACGGAGATCCACTAACAGACCTAGTTCGAATACACCACCCAACTATCTGTCACCTCCAACCAACAATTGGTCCGGCCCCAGGGTAACGAGTCGACAAACCTTCCTCCTGTTCAAATGATTTTCTGCCTTAAACAGAAGAACAGTAAGAAGATTAACTCCCACCGGTGGCTTTTCAACGGTTTCAGTCGAATCCTCAACCCCGAAGTCGTGATTCTTATTGATGCCGGAACTAAGCCTGGAAAGAAATCGCTCCTTGCATTGTGGGAGTCCTTCTACAACGATAAGAACTTGGGTGGATCTTGCGGTGAGATTCACGCAATGTTAGGAAAAGGGTGGAAGAACTTGATGAACCCCCTTGTCGCTGCACAAAACTTCGAGTACAAGATCTCCAATATTCTTGACAAACCGCTAGAGAGTGCCTTCGGGTATGTTAGCGTGTTACCGGGTGCCTTCTCCGCGTACCGCTATCGCGCTATTATGGGTCGCCCCTTAGAGCAGTACTTCCACGGTGACCATACACTCTCAAAGCAGCTGGGTAAGAAGGGTATTGAGGGCATGAACATCTTTAAGAAGAATATGTTCCTTGCTGAGGACCGTATCTTGTGTTTCGAGCTTGTGGCAAAGGCTGGATTCAAATGGCATCTAACCTACGTGAAGGCGTCAAAGGGTGAGACCGATGTGCCAGAGGGTGCGGCTGAGTTTATCAGTCAGCGACGTCGTTGGTTGAACGGTTCGTTCGCCGCCAGTTTGTATGCAATGATGCATTTCGGGCGGATTTATAAGAGTGGCCACAACATCCTGCGGCTATTTTTCCTGCATATCCAGATGACCTACAACTTTATGGGTCTTGTCATGACTTGGTTCTCTCTCGGTATGTCCCGAATCTCGTGTTATTTGGTGGATCTTCAACTAACTCGTACTACCTAGCCTCATTCTGGCTGACTACTACTGTCATCATGGACCTTGTCGGAACTCCTAGTCAATCTAACTATTATAAGGGATGGCCTTTTGGTAATGACGCCTCGCCAATCGTGAACAACTTCCTGAAGTATGGATACATATTCTTCTTGATGCTGCAGTTCATCCTGGCGCTAGGAAATCGGCCGAAAGGGTGAGTCAAGACCCGAAGGAATCGCCTTATATTCTCAATCTGACCTTTAAAACAGTTCGCGCTTGGCATACACGCTTTCGTTCGTCTACTTCAGTATCCTTCAAAGTTACATCATTGTCCTATCGTTCTACCTTGTCAAGAACGCCTTCACTGGAGGTACACTTGATTTCTCTCTAGACCAAGGTGTTGGCCACTTCCTCAAGTCTTTCTTCAGTTCTTCCGGGGCCGGTATCGTCCTTATCGCTTTGGTTTCGACTTATGGTATTTACTTCCTCGCGAGTTTCTTGTACATGGATCCCTGGCATATGTTCACGTCCTCCTGGGCGTACTTTGCTGGCATGACCTGTTCGATCAATATCCTGATGGTCTACGCTTTCTGCAACTGGCATGACGTTTCCTGGGGTACTAAGGGTTCTGACAAGGGCGATTCGCTCCCCGTCGCTGAGACGAAGAAGGATGACGCCAAGTCAAACTTCATTGAAGAAGTCGACAAGCCGCAGGCCGATATCGATAGTCAGTTTGAATCGACGGTCAAGAGAGCGCTGGAGCCGTATGTGCAGCCTGCAGATAATGATGAACCAAGCATGGACGATGGCTATAAGGCTTTCCGAACCAACCTGGTGTTGATTTGGATTTTCAGCAACTTGATTCTTGCACTGTGCATCACCAGTGAAGGAATTACCCGTCTCTGTCTCACAGTATGTATCTTGCCTAACTCCAGGCTGTGGCACAAACTAACATGCACAGAACACCTCTACCACCCGTACATCCAAATACTTCGCCGCTATTCTGTGGACGACCGCCGGTCTGTCGATTTTCCGCTTTATTGGATCCCTTTGGTTCCTGGGCAAGTCTGGTATCTTGTGCTGTGTCTCTCGCCGTTAGAGTTTTCCAGGTATAGGCCGGTTGTAAATATGCGTCTTTTGGCTGGCGGTGGTATTTTCGGTCTCGTTCTTTTCATAGAATTCTGCTGGTTTGATGTTTCATGCTCTGTATTCCCCATATTTTGAAGCCGAAATGGCGTCTAAAATTTTTTTTTTTTTTTTGGACATGTATATGTACTGGGAAGGAGTGAACTGTTTTTGTTTTGCATAGGACTAATTTATCCCTGAGGATCAGTTGGAATACTGTTACATTTTGTACTTTTGTCCTTTTCCCCCGCTTCCCCGACTTGCCGATCCCGCATATGCACCCCATCCTACCGATGTACATGTATGATCAATTGATATACATTGCGCATCATATATTCGATTCCGGTTCTTCGAGAAGTGGAGAGCAGACACAATCCCATCTGTGCTGAGCATGACTGCCACCTTGCAAGATGTCTAGGCTGTCGAGGGACTTCTGAGGAGACAGCCAAAACAGACCTCGGACCACAGGATTCCGAGAGAACCCCCTGGTATAGGTCAAGGAAGTCAATCCCAATTGCCCAGGTATTAGCCTGGTTTCCTCTCGCGTCTGTGTGCTTTGGCTGCGCATTTTCCTTCCGCACACCAGCGTCATTGGGTAACGCCTCCCCGCATCATCCCGTATCGATTTCTTTTATGAGTGGCTCTTTCCCATGAGCGCGGGTGGCTAAGGAATCGCTGATTTGTCTATGCAAAAGCCCTCGATGGAGACCACCTGGACGTGCGTCCTTGGCCCTCGGCTGAGTTACCGTCGTCTCCGGGGCCGTGTCCATATTCTGGGATGCCACGGTTTGGGAATGGTATTACCCAAACGGATTGGTCCCTTCCCCTCAACATCTGCGTTTGATTAGGAATTTGTAAGAAATTCTGACTCTGACCCCCTGTACCTGCACAGCCAACACATATAAAAGCGAGCTTGTCCTCTGCAGATAGCAATTTCTTTGCTTGTCTGCAAGTCCCACTACTCTTCCTAGCTCCACGATCGATCTCTATTGATCCACCCAAGCCTCCCCACTGATCTGCCCCTAATGTCGCAGTATATCCCCAACATTCCCACCAATTGCCTTGCCAAAAAGGTCGTTCTCATCACAGGTAGGTCGAACCAGTCCCCTGATTTCTCTGCTGTCATCTCATCTCGTCTTATGCAGGCGGTGCCAATGGCATTGGTTCGAGCCTAGTGACGCAATGCTTGGAAAGTGGTGCCAATGTATGCATCGGTGACCTCGATAACGTCTCAGGCGAGCGTCTCCTGAAGGAATGCTGTGACCAATTCCACCCGGAAGAAGAAGATATGCCCCCGCGCGCAATTTTCCAGACCACCGATGTCACCAACTACCCGTCGGTGTTGGCATTGTTTGATTTAGCCTTTAAGACCTATAAGCGCATCGACCATGTCGTCTCGGCGGCGAGTATCGTGGAAATAGGGAATTGGTTTGATAGTTCACTTACGCTGGAGACCGTCCGCCAGGTAAGCTATTGCTAATTGGCTGACAAGCCGGTTGCTTAGCCAGAACATTTTTTTTCTTGGAAACATCTGACAATACGATCTTACCTCCAGACCCCCACCCACAAGGTCATGGATGTCAATCTCCTCGGGTCCATGTATGTTACCCGCATCGCCTCTGTCTACTTGCGCCATAACCGTGGCTCAAACTGCGACCGGTCGATTCTCCTATTCTCCTGTGCCTCTGGTTTCAAGGATAGCCCGTCTCTTTTCGTATATCAAGCCTCCAAGCACGGCGTCACTGGCCTCATGCGTTCCCTACGCACCTACATCTCCTCTCCGTACAAGCACTATCTTCGTATCAATACCATCTGCCCTTGGGTGACCCAGACAGATAGCATCAAGAAAGTTGAGGCACAGTGGAAGCGGGCCGAACTTCCCATCAACACTCCTGAGCAGGTTGCTACTGTGGCCACTGGAGTCTTGACTGACCAGTCTCTCAATGGCACATCCATGTTCGTTGAAGGTGGCCGTGCCTGGGAAATTGAAAAGAACATCGATCGACTAGAGTCTGAATGGCTGGGCGAAGCGCCGTCCAAGGTGCTTGCTTTGGGTCAGGAGCTGCTCGATGATGGTTCGATCTGGACCGCACCGGAGCGACGCCGGAAAAGGAGCACCATTTCTGTTGGAGTGCCACCGGGAGTACCTCTTGATAAAATCAATGGACTTGCTGACGGCGTGACCAATGGAATGTCAAATGGCGTGACCAACGGGGTAACCAATGGACTGGCAAATGGTGTGCACTAACAGTTGCTTTTGCCGTTCATTGCTTATCCATGGAATACGGGATATCTGATACATTGGACACAGACAATATGCTAGGATAGGTATGGGTTACCAAGAATGACGAAATGACGACTTTTACTATTCATAGATACATATGTATTCTCGCAAGAGTAGGGTCCGCGTATGTCGTCTCTGTCCTTGACGACGTAAGACCTCAATAACCTGATTTTCTTGGCTCAAGATTGTACTAGAAGTTATATGTAGGGTAGCACTCCGATGTCTTCTTTGAACGTTTATTTACATATTCCTGTCTTCTTCATGTTACACTCGGACTTACCACTCTACGATGTACGACATACAAAGACAGTAAAAAGTATAAACCGTACAGAGGACTCTGCTATGTACGTATAACCGAATAAGACAAGATCACAAAACATCGAAATGCAATTATAATTAGTAGTCAACGCGATCTATGGTATATATGGAACACGACAAAAGGGGAAAACCAAAAAAACAAAACGACGAAGTTATGCACCATTGGAAAACGTGAAGTCCAAGACTCGACATTTTCCCTCTTGGTATACATACTCAAGAGGTCCTCCAAAACGCCCATGTTCCCCTTCTATGACCAATGGCTTGAATCATTTGAACGACTCCCGTGTATGGACGCGGTCGACGTTATAAGGGTTGGCTTCATATGTAGGCACCCGATGCATGGCATGCGTGGCATTGGTGGAAGTGCGCGAAAGAGTATGATGGATTGAGTGAATATCCGCGGGGATTTCCTTGTTGTGAGAGAGTGATGCGACTTCATCGTTTGCCGATGTGGTTTGGCGCATCTCATGCTCAATCTCCGCAGGCTCCTCAGTGGGTTTTTGGAGTCCCCGAACAAGATTTTGAACAAAAGCCTCAGACTGCGCAGAGTACTTGCAGTGTTTCCGGATAGACAGACCATATTTATAGAGCAGGAAGGGGAAAGGCACGCATGCAAGAGCCAAGAAAGCCGGAACACAGGATGCCCAATGGATTCCGAGATCTTCGTACATGTACTTGGTGAATAGCGGGAACGCAAATCCGAACAACGACCGCAGTAGCGTGTTGGCTGCCAAGACAGATGCCGCAAAGATGGTGTAAGCATCGATCAGGTAGTTGAAGACACTGAGGAAGACGAGCAACATTCCGAACCCGAACGGAACTCCAGAAGCGACGCTTACAAGCCAGTGGACGGAGGGAGAGTTGGTCCACGCAAACCAGAAGAGCCCTACAGGAAGGGCGATAGAGGCCAACATACATGGCGGAAGGCGGGCTTCTGGAGGCGCATAGCCACCATTCTTCTTCAGGAGTTTCGCGTAGCGCTGATTTTCAGGAATTGAATACGCAACCGCACCAATCATACCAATCATGACACCGATGAAAGCTAAGCCGCCGACGCCTTGATTCCATCCACGATGGAGCTGATACACAATCGGGAAAGCGCCGAAAAGCATATAGAGGGTTCCGTAGATGATAGCAAGGTAGATCGAGAGCAGCAAGACGATAGGTTCTTGAAAAAGAAGAATCATGGGTCGCGAGAGAGAGATTTTCAAAGCGGCTTTTAAAGTGAGACGCCCTTGATCGATATCTAACTTGCTGTAGTACACCTGACCTGTGAGCTTGGAGAGAGTCTTTGCACGCTGGCGAAGAAGAACGGGGGCATAGGTCTCAGGCTTTAAGGCGGCTCCCAAGATCCACATGACAGCACAGAGGATGGCCAAGAGACCCATCACCCACTTCCAACCTCCGCTAGACATACCGAGGAAGCCACCGGCGATAGGCCCAATAACGGGTCCTAGGAATGGAGCTAACGCAAAGGCCGATAAGGCCAGTCCTCGTTCGCGAGCCATGAACATGTCGGCAATAACACCACCCGAGTTGGTAAGGGGAGAAGAGCCGAAAGCACCGGACAAGAATCGGAAGACCAGTAGGGACTCGATGTTCTCCGCGCCCGTACAAGCGGCACAAAAGATGGTCAAACCGCAGTAGGTCGTGACGAAGACAAGCTGGCGACCGAAGATTTCACTCATCGGGGCCCAGATCAGAGGACCCAGAGCAAAGCCCAGTACGTAGAGGGATACTCCCAAGGTCGCAACCTCGGTGGTTGCGCCAAATCGTTCTTGGATTTGAACGATACCACCAGTGTAGGCGGACGAGACCAGAGCAACGACTAAGGTCTCGAGGGCGGCGACCACAGTGATGAACCATTTCATGGACGTGTTTAATTGGAGAGGGTTTCGAAAGTCCTTGGGCATCCATTCCACGACGTAGGGATCTTGTTCGGTCCCTGAGCCGGCATAAGGGTGGTCAGCAACCTCTTGGGTGATAGCACCGGGGTTGAGGACGAGCCGCCAGAAGGGGATGGAGTTTGGCAACTGTAAGGATTTGGCAGTCTCGGAGACCTCCATTGTTGAGACTCAAGAGATTCACTCTAGAGCTAGGTAGATCTGCGATCTGCGTTCGATCGATATGACTATAAGGTAAAAGGTGTGATAATGTTCTGGGTAAAATTTTTCTTCGACACTAGTTTTATTTCTACTATATGTAATACATCTGTCCGTCCATATCGGAGAGACTGCTCGTTTTAGCTGTTGTAAGCCGCATATTTACTCCATCACAAAAGAGAAAATATAGAAAACCGGCTTTGATTGGCTTCAATATCTTCAAGAGCCCGAAAATCTCCACTTAGTCCCGGCCCGATCAGTAATCGGTTTCTCGGCTGGGCCGATGTTTGATAAGAAAGAGATTTTTCTTCTTTTAAGCCGAGGTTCATTTGGTATTTCTCTTTATATTATGCATTTCGGGGCTATGTCATCTTCTTTATGCATTATAGAGAGCCTACAACATGTCCCAAACCCATATTCAGTCTACTCCGTGCTCCGTCCGCTCTTCTATTATATTGTGGGACTTGATTGTCTGGGTCTATTGTTTGGATATGCTTATAGCATGAGATGAGTGTGGCGAAAAGCGAGATATATATATATGGAGGAGTTAGCTAGTTAACTATGTAGTTAAATACATATGCCCGGGTGTAGTTATATATGTACATATTACGTTGTAGGTAGGATGTAACCTAGGTACTCACAGAACTGAGGTCATCCCAGCTACTGGCCTGAAATATCAGGCAATCAAATATCCACCTGACATTTGACGTTGGGTGCCCATCTCAACATTAACTACCATCTTAACAATCCACGGTAAAAGAAAGAAAAAAGGATATATGCCAGAAATTGAGCCTCTTCATTGATACACGTCTAGTTCATTACAGGCTCTTCTCGATCTCAGCAACCTCAGCCATGACCTGTCGGATCACGATTTTCGCCCCCTCTCCCACCTCTTCGTAAGGGTGTCGAGGGGCCAGGTTACCTGCTGCACCCTGGATCCCTGCCAACTGGGCCGAGTAGCATGCTACTGCATGCTTAGTTGACGCAATGCCACTTTTGATGGCGCTTTCTGCGAGCGCCGCCTTCCTTTGGAGCTCCATCGCCTCCTCAATCTGACCCTTCTGATACAACGCATAGATCCGAGCCGTCACTTTGGGAAAGACATTGGCGAAAGCGGCGATGCACCCAGCACTTCCTGCAGCTAACCCACCGATCAGGAAATCGGACTGTCCACCAAAGGTCGCAAAGTCCTCGGGCGCAAATGATGCAGCCAGCCGAGTGATCTTTCCCACAGATCCACAGGTCAACTTGACCCCGACCACGTTGGACCTTCCATTGGCATGCGTAGATGCCGGATCCCGTGCAATAGCGGCAATGGTCTCGGAATCCATGTCCACCCCGTTACACACCCCCGGGAAATTGTATACCACCACTGGAAGAGGCGACTTGGCTGCCACTTCGGAAAAGAAGCGTTTCACCACGTTCATGTTTGTAGCTTTGCCGAAGTATGCAGGAGGGAGGACAAGGAGGTAGTTGGCGCCGGCGGCAGCGGCATCCTGTGCGAGTTCGAGGGTCTGCTTGGTCGAGTGCGCACCGACACCGGCCATCAGTGGGAAATCAGGCCCAACGGCAGCTCGTGCAGTTGAGATGAGCTGAGATCGCTCTTCACGAGTGAGGAGGAAGGCCTCCGAGTTGGTCCCCAGGATCACTAGACCCGCTAGCCCGGTTTTGGATAAATATGCAAAGTACTTGGATTGAGAGGCGAGGTCTAACGAGTCGGTGTCATGGTGGAAAAAAGTGACCGCAGGGCACCAGACTCCCGATGAAGGGACATGAGGTTGGGGAGAAACAGTAGTGTGAGAACCCATTGCAGAGGTTGTAGAGATTGTAGAGTATATGTCAGAAATCTGTACTAATCCAGTAGTCCTACGGAGTAGTAGTCCTAGTATATACCTCTTATAAGATATTCCCCTCTCCGGTCGGAATGAGGGGCAGACGGCCATATCTCCGATTAATTCAGCTAATTGGCCGCTGTTTTGCCGTTCGAACTGCCAATGTCGGATGTCAGAACCGACGAAGCCAATCTTGTACAACAGATCGACGACCTAAATGAGTCCACCCTCGGCTCCTCCACCCGACCAACGAATAAGAGCTATTTGTAGTTAGTTAATCCGATGTGAAACTTGTTTGTTTGACTCGGCCCAATTGCCGAGATATATATACTCTTTACTGCGGTGGATTTGTTGCAAATGCGGGGGTTCCACGGGTGATTTGGGCAACTCGGGCTGGAACCCGACGATGATATCAGTCAAGTTGTTGGCATACAGCTGCCTCTAATACTTAACAAGAGCCTGGACTGAGTCCATGCAGTCTCTCCGTCGAACCCCCGAATTGAGCCGATTTTACACAATGGTGTGTGGAACTATCACCCGGAGCGTTGCAACTCAGTCCTGGTTTGATCAGGCCCGTTTCATCCCACCCGATGCAATTTTTGCATTGACAGCTCAGTATCTTGCAGATACATCCCCCAAGAAAGTCAACTTGGGCCAAGGAACGTACCGCGACGAGGATGGGAACCCATGGGTCCTTCCCTCGGTCAGGAAGAGTCGGAACTTGCTATCACAGGAGTTGAATCATGAATACCTCCCTATTATCGGTCTGGCAGATTTCCGCAAAGAGGCTGCAAAGTTAGCACTCGGCCCAGAGCTATTTCAAAAGCAACAGGACAAAGTACTGGCACCTCCGTACTCGTCGCAGCATTGAATTAAAGAAAAAGCTGACTGTCGTATAAACAGCTGGCCACTTGCCAAAGTCTCTCCGGTACTGGGGCACTGCACCTGGCTGGACTGTTGTTAAGAGCTTGCAAGACACCTCTTCCTAAAGTATACATCCCTGAGCCAACTTGGTCGAACCATCATCAGATGTTTTCGTCCCTTGGATTCCGATGTGAATCTTTCAGATACCACAACCCAGAAACAAAAGATTTGGACATTGATTCATATTATTCTGCATTGAAATTGGCCGAGCCCAATTCTGTGTTCATCATCCATGCATGTGCTCATAACCCGACAGGATGTGATCCAAGCAAGGAGCAATGGCGAGAACTTGCGCGCCTCTTCAAAGAGAGGCAGTTGTTCCCACTGTTTGACGCCGCTTATCTAGGGTTTAACTCCGGCAATGTCGATAGTGATGCATTTGCCATTCGACTATTTGTTGAGGAGACGAATCTAGAAGCTGGAGTATGTCTGTCTTTTGCGAAAAACATGGGGCTCTATGGTATCTACCCGTATCGCAGTCAGTTTATGGTCAAAGTGATAGTCAATAACATTCGATAGGGGAACGAGTCGGCTGCTTTTTACTGGCAACAAGCACCGAGCAAGCGGCTGTAAAGACCCAATCAATGCTCGAAATGCTTCAGCGCTCCGAAGTTTCGAACCCCCCGGCCTATGGTGCGAAAATTGCGAGCACGATATTAGCCGACGCTACCCTTAGGGAGGCTTGGCATGATGATCTGATCGCTATGAGCGGCCGGATTCGCTCTATGAGGTCAGCGCTGTATGAGAGTCTGGTATCCTCCGGTAAGCATCGCCTGTCCGGAGCAGACAATACAAGGTCTTTTAACATGACGACTAGGCGCACCTGGCTCTTGGGAGCACCTGATCCGCCAGTCTGGAATGTTTGGGTTTCTGGGACTGTCCCCAAGCGTCGTGCTAAAACTCCGCGGTTCGTTCTGTTGTTGGAATTACTCTTCTTCGTGACATACTGACACAGGGCGACCTCAGAACAATACCACATCTACATGGCAGACAACTCTCGCATATCAATTGCTGGCCTCAACAAACAAAACGTGGATTACGTTGGAAAATCAATTACCGACTGCTTGAAGCAAGAATGCTAGTCGAGACCCGCTAAGGAACTGATGTGGCAGTGAGGTTTTGGTATTAAGTCAATTGACCGGAGGCATCATTGCAGAATGAAAGCAGGGGAAGCAGGAACGATGAGTTATGCGTATGCATAGAATAAAGAAACAGGAGACAGTAGATGTTTATTCTGGAATCTTTAGTTGCCCAGTTGATGACATATGTTTATATGGACCCTACCAGGGTGTCATGAATCAGGAGCTCTGCAATTCAAGAGGCAACCGTCACCCCGGTGGAGCCTCCTTCGCCCTGGATATGATGGGTCGTCCCTGGTGTTACGACACGGCAGTATTGCGTGGATTAGCGTTATTATCGGTGGGCTGATGGCATACTCAATTGAGCTTTCAGCCGATTGAACAAAGCAAAGAGATAAAGCCATCCATACCCGTCGTCAAGCCGAAGCCTGTCGTATCGTCTTCCAAAAATGAGGGGTCATCATCCAGCCGATTCCCAGGGGGGCTCTACCATTTGAAGGAAAGCCGAACCGCACCATGGGGCGTGGAAACCAAAAGAGTAATTTGAAATGGGAGTCAGAAGAACTTTGGACCACTCTTTATAGACATTAATCTCACCTGTGGGATCAATCGCGGCTCAATTCCGCACCCGCCTGTTGAACCCGGCACGCAAGGGTGATCCTCAGGGTCATTACCGATATAAGAGAGTAGGCTGGATTTTGCAATAATTGATTGCTAGGCAAGTACTGCAAATAACAAGAGAGGCATCATCGAGGATTGAGTGCGGAAATTCAGCGCAGGGCATGCTCGGCTATTCCATGCGCTGGCGACAATTGCGACAAGGATGACGAACACGTCTGTATCTTGCTAACTATGTATGATCGGCCAGCGCACGGCCGCTGTTGGAGGTAAGAAAAGGCGCTTGAGGAAGTCATTCCACTTCGATCTGGACAGTACATTGCTCGAATACCGCGGTCGGGGTTTCTGTACCGTCTACGGAGTGCCTGGTGGTCATTGACATGGCTGCGGGGGATGAAGCAACTGAACGAAGGTCGCCACGGTCGAGAGAACTCGTACGCCATATGACGAGGATCTTAAGTGGAAATCCAGCACATACTGGGTATGAGGAGATTCCCGACAATAAATCGCGCATGGCGCGTGCCGTGTTTCAGGAGGTGGTGCATGGCCGAGACGACCCGCAGCTTCCGTGTATTCCGGGTGTCTTTCTAGCGGACGTCTCTATTAGCGGGAAATTAGTCTGGGGAAGTTAGCTCGGATACAAGCAATGACCACGGGGTAGGCACATAATACGGAAGACGAAGCCCAACGTTGTAGATGCGAAGGTTGGGGAAATTAAGTTTATTACGTATGGAGTACAAGGCCCCGGATCCGACGGACGAGTTGGAGACTGGGGGACTTCCCACAATGATGT
Organism: Penicillium egyptiacum; assembly: GCA_911456345.1. Classification (NCBI taxonomy): domain Eukaryota; kingdom Fungi; phylum Ascomycota; class Eurotiomycetes; order Eurotiales; family Aspergillaceae; genus Penicillium; species Penicillium egyptiacum. The sequence continues at coordinate 1,841,091 of CAJVRC010000866.1, read as the reverse complement.
CCATGACCACCCGTCTCTGGGCGAGACACCGTCCTATCGATTTCGGCCAGGACGGCGAATAATGAAGTCAATATTTGCGCTATTTTCCCACGGCCGCTAAACCGAATGGCGTTGGTGATGCTCCGCATCTCCAGGTTTAGGAGATACCCCAAGAAGATCTCGGTTTGGTTTGGGGGCTGGGGTTGTTTTGCGGCAATATACGAGATTATCCGGAGGTGTCCAAACCTTGTACTCCATATATTCTGCAAGTGGTGTAGTGCGGAGTTACGCGGTAGAACAACTTTGGAAGGTTTGATACGAGATCGACCCCTTATTTTGCTCTGTTTGCAGCTTTCACGTGACCAGACTGAAAAAATCTTATCGGCCGCCCAGACGGGCTTGTCGGCGCTCAGCCAGCACTTCCGAGTCTTTCATTGGCAAGTCGGCTTTCGGGATCTTCTGTGGCGCGATTAAAGAACAAAACCTTCAATCTATATATTCTTGTTTTCAAGGTGTTCTTTTTTGCTGATTTATTTCCCCGCAATGAGTAACGCGGGGAGAGACTCCATAGTGTGACATTGTTAAAGCACTCTCGGCCCCTAAGTGGCCCTCGAGTGGCCCTCAGGTGGCCCTCCGACTACGCATTACACCAATGTTGCATTTCTTTTACCTAACCTTCCGAACCTTCTTATCGCACAGCGGACACCAAAATGGGGCGTCGGGCTCCATTTCGCTTAAAATTCCCACCGTAATCCACTCCACCTTCACAATGGGTCAAATCCCTGTTTCCGGTCAGCTCGTTGGGTGGCCGATCAACTTGAGTGGACCAGCGTCGTACTCCACGTGTTGGAGCAACCAAGCAGATGTCACGAAATTCTGTTAGTCACGGAAATCCTGCTTTCCAAGGTTGCTTACTGATAGTGCCCGCATTCGAAGTGTGCGAAATCTGCCTTCTTATATACCCGGTTTCGTCCCTTCCGTTCTGTCCGGCAGACTACCCTCACTCCCAACCATCATCATGGGCATCGAAAATATCTCTAACAACCATGATACCGACAAGGTGATGGGAACGGAAGGCGAGAAGGCCGCATATGCTCCCCCACCGCCGTTTGAGGGAGACATTGTCGGGGAAATGAGCGAGGCCGAGAGGAACATCTATGACCACGGTATCAAGAAGTTCAGCCGTCTTGGCTGGAAGCGACTCACCATCGTCCTCATCGTCGAAGCCATTGCACTCGGCAGTTTGTCGATTCCCTCCACCTTTGCAACACTAGGCATGGTTCCCGGTGTACTCTGCTGTGTGGGCATCGGTCTCATCGCCATCTATACCAGTTACATTGTCGGAATGGTCAAATTGGCTTTCCCTGAGGTTGCCAATTATGCCGACGCAGGTCGGTTGCTGGGCCATCGGTTAGGGTGTGGTCGCTTTGCATACGAGCTAGTCAATGGCATGCTCGGTCTTCAACTAATCTTCCTCACGGCCTCACACTGTCTGACGGGAACTATCGCATTCCTCGATATCAGTAAAAGCGGCATTTGCTCGATCATTTTTGCCGTGGTTTCCGCCATCATCTTACTGCTGCTCGCCATTCCGCCCAGTTTCACCGAAGTGGCCATTCTGGGCTACGTCGATTTTGCATCCATCATCCTTGCCATTGGAATTACCATTGTCGGTACTGGCGTGGAGGCGACCAATTCACCCGGTGGACTCTCCGGAGTCGCATGGTCTGCGTGGCCAAAGGATCACATCACCTTTACCGAAGCCTTCATCGCTGTGACGAACATCATTTTCGCTTACAGTTTTGCCATGTGCCAGTTCTCCTTTATGGATGAAATGCACACTCCTCGGGACTTTGTTAAATCCATCTGGACGCTAGGTATCACCGAAATCGTTATCTACACGGTGACTGGTGCTACGATCTACGCCTTTGTTGGCCAGGACGTGTCCAGCCCTGCACTCACCTCTGCCGGAACTACCCTCAGCCGCGTTGCATACGGCGTTGCTCTTCCGGTGATCTTCATCAGTGGTTCGATCAATACCGTTGTATTTGGGCGCCTGGTTCATGGTCGCATCTTCGCCAACTCCCCCATCCGCTTCATCAACACCAAGATGGGATGGCTGACATGGCTGGCGGTGATCACGGCCGCCACAATTGTGGCATTCATCATTGCCGAGGTGATTCCCTTTTTCAACGACTTGCTTTCAATTTCTTCTGCTCTTTTCATCTCCGGTTTCACGTTCTACTTCCCTGCGATGATGTGGTTCATGCTCCTTCGGGAAGGCAGTTGGAAAGAGCCCAAGAACTTGATGCTGGCAGTCGTCAACTCGGTGATTTTCCTGATCGGTATGGTGGTGCTTGTTGCGGGAACCTATTCCAGCGTTGATGACATTGTAAGTATTTCCATGATTGTCTTATCTTGGAGCCCTGGAGCAAGAATTGGCTTACTAACTTTCTCAACTAGATCATCAAGTACGACAAAGGAGAAGTTGGCGGTGTCTTCTCGTGCGCTGCTCCCGAGTAAGGACAATTGCTTTCTTGTTATTAGCATATCTCAACATGGGTTATGAGCGTGCTCAAGCTGGTACTTGTACAGAAATTCCCTCAATCCTGGTTTGGTTCGAGATAGGAAATTCATTTTTAGGCATTGCATCTTCATGATTCGTAGAGTCATGGAGCAAGAAGCGAAATATGTATATGTATTATAGTGTTCATCTCATTCAATACCGATAAGCCATGAGATTCTAAGATTGACGAATCGTATAATATTTGAAGTGTACTACTCCCCTGAAGTTGAAGTCGAAGATTTCGTAGAACGGTGAGCCCCTCCAGTGCTATTTATAGATACTTGTTGAGGGACCCATAATAAGTGAAATGACCGAAAACAGGCAGAAAACCGGTTTATATAGTATACCTATACTGTATGTCTCTCCGACGCATAAAGACATTAGACCCCGATTGGCCTTGATTCGGATACCGTGCACATGTGGGTATAATTCGGAGAAACATGCATGGAACAAATATGGGGGAGCAATGGGATACTGATATTGAAGTCATTTAGGGGTAAGAGTATTTTCCTTCAAATTCAACAGGACTTGAAAATGTTCATGATTTAAATACGAATAACTCATTTATTAAAGTGCTTATAATATCTCGTAAATGGACCTCGGGAGTATCCCCGTTAAGAACTCAGGGATAAGACAGTCTTGACAGGACCGCGAGAGAGATCGACATGCTTGCCCCATAAAACGGTCACGGACTGATGTCAGTTTGGGCAATATCGATGCTGTAGTCTGATGTAGACGGATGCCTGGCTCTGTGAATAGCCCTGATAGGTGAGACATCAACCTCGGCGAGGGTGGCGCTCCAAGGTATAAAAGGGGAAGCATTTCAGCATGTCTCTAGCAACATCGACTACCAATCCTCTCAATTCAGCCCTTCTTATACTTTCTCAACCCAATCTTCTCATCCCCCTCCGCGAACATGCAGCTCAAGAACCTCGCCATCGCTGCTTCTGTCAGCGCCGTTGCCTCGGCCGCTCCTTCCCAGTCTAAGACCTTTGGTGTCATCGCTATTCACTCTGGTAGCGGTGTGCATAACTCTGCCTTCAACGCTGCTCAGAGCAGCATCTTCGCTGGTCTGCCTAACCAGGGTGCCAGTTGCGCTCGTCCGGAGGAGCAGCAGGCGACCTTCTACATCGACAACGGCGCTCTGTACCTGTATGATCAGTCCGCCACTCCCCAGGAGATCTATGTCGACCGCTCCGGCATGGGTATGCTATCACTCTCACAATCCCAGGTTGGCAAATAGCTAACTTTGATACACAGGCCAGGGCAAGATTGGATACACCACTGGTGCTCAGCCCACCCCCAAGAACTCCGAGCGCGAGGGCTGGACCGTGAAGGGTGGCCACCTCCAGTTTGGAGGAAACGATCTGATTGCCTGCCCCAGCAGCATTGACAGTGCCTGGAGCATCTGGGCCTCCGCTGGCGTTGCCAACCCTGGCGGCAACACCGACTGTGTGGGCATTGCCGCTCGTGTCCAGGAGACATCGAACCCCAATGGCTGCCTCTACACCCAGTCCCAGTAGATGTTACTATGGAGCATCATTTAGTGAATTTGTTATATGTGTATACTTCTTGTTGAGACAGATCTGCCGCGATGTCTTGATGCCTGCTTTGTTCAGGCTTCCACCTCGCTATTTAGCGTTTGTTTGTAGAGAATCAATCCTTCTTCTCTCTTTGCTCTTCTGTCACTTCTTACATAGCTTAAGTGTGACATTTTGTGTCTATCGAGCTCATTGATAAGAGACTTGAACATTGACCGCTGCTACTTTGATCATTAGAGATTATTAAAGGCATGAAGTGCGCCATTCAGGTCTACTTGGAGCCACTTAACCAAGACTATCTGACTTTAATCAAGATACTCTCAAGGGTACCTACTCTGACCAAAATCCGTAGAAATATACCAGATATTAGACATTTTGTATCCAATTCAGCAAGATGAGAAGAAAAGATGGCCAGAAGGTCGAGAAATCCAATGTCCGGCAACGACATGCGTCCAATGGCGTTGGGATTTGCCGGCAATTTTCAACAAGTATTTAAATGAGAAAATATACTAACTTAGCATAGTGTGGAAGGGGATAAGTTGGGTGTCAGTTGCTAAGTACATACATATATCCATCCCCCATCTCGACTGTTTCCCTACGTATATTTACCCTCACATTTCGCTTTATTCCTCCGGTTCTCTCCTTACAACATAAATGAACCAAAAAAGAACAAACACAACTGCGAATACCTGAAGAACTCATATAGGTGTGAAAAACAGGGTCTTGGCACGGACGTTTACTGTGAAGAGGCATCTGGACTTTTCTACGCTTGATGTGTCCTTTGACTGTAGCCATCGGACAAACTCATCAACTTTACCCCTTGATCTTATGTGATCGGATGAGCATTCCTATTGCTGTGCAGCTTGCGCTGCTTGTATTGCTGACTTCGGTCTCAGGGGTCGCAGTGCTAGCCATCGCAACGGTAGAGTTGGAATCGCCCGAATGATAACCGAATCTGACTACATGTTTTAGTGGTCTACCACCTACAACTTTGTAGTGGACCTCGAGTACGTGGTCCCTCATACGCAATCCCAAATCCAGCCAGGCTAGCCGGCACGGTGGCATGTCGACCGATATTCCGTTTGTCCTTTCCACGTATCCGATAGCCATACAAGTCATGCTGCAACCATACCTGAACGTGAACGAAGCCATCAGTCGCCTGTCAACTCGAAACGAGGGAGGGGCCAATATTGCCGTGGGCGCAGTCCGTCCTTCAAATCAGTCTCGTCCAATGGATTCTCTTCGTAGAAGACATAACTCGGAAGCATTTGCGCCAGTTGTCCGCTTATCGAAAATTATTCTTGGTTGCGTCTTTGGAACAGCGGGTACTGCCATGCTCCTGGTCCCTCTTCTGGCCCACTGGTCTGTTGCTCCTATTCGAAGACTGCGCGCAGCAGCCCGGAAATCCGACGAGCCCGAGATTAGACCACATCATCCTGTCCCGGAGCCACGACAAACCGAATCTGAAGCCGACGACGATCGACAGGGAAATACGTTTGAGGGAGCTGTGGAACATATGAATGAGAACGGCTCCCCTGCTATGTGGCCGAAACACCTGCGACGTCCCTTGGGGCGAATCAACAGTTCACAAGCGTCGGCAATCCAAAAAGCCCCCAGGGCTTTCAGATACCAGCCAGGGTCAAAGAAAGAAGACATTGTGTCACGGATGAGCTCACGGATTTAACTAAAACTTATAAATAGATGTCGGACGAGCTCACAATTCGGTATAATCGGCGAAAAGAGCGCGCGGCTGAGCGTACAAGAGAGCTTGAAAAGGGAAATTGGCCGCCGTCACCGCCAACGAGAGCAAGACATTGTTTATCGCGAACATATCTCATGAACTCAAAGCTTCCCTCAACGGAATACTCGGCATGTGTGCCGCGTGTATGGGTGAGGAGGATCCCTTCTTTTGCACCTTTTGGACAATTCGCTCACACGGGCTGTCCAGATCAAGGAAAAAGAGTTTAAGTTGTCTGATGTTCGATCGCAACTGGCTATCATCTTCGAAAATCAAGTTCGGGAGAAGAAGATTGACTTCAGCGTCAACTTTGTTTCTCAGTGACCGAGCCAAAAGGCACTATATGCCACGAACACGGATTGGGGCAGACGCATCCAGGTTCTAGTTCAACACAGCCGGGCAGACTGATCGACATGACATGGTCCTTTGAGGCGATCAGCATCAAATCCTCCAGGTACTTATCAATTTGGTGAGCAACAGTCTCAAATTTACACTTGATAATGGAAAAGTAGAAGTTCGCATCCGCCTCGTGGAAGACCAGATACGGACCGTGGACGGACCGTGAACCGACATAGAAACACTACATCCTCTCTTATTGGCCGACCTTATCTGAATAATTACTGCCAAGGTTGGCATGATCGGGCTATTTTGCCGCATTTCTTAAGTCGAAGTGTCTAAATTCAGGCAATAGAGCCCATGTGATCGGCTCGGTCGGAAACCCCGCCCGATACAGACGGACCGTCCAGTGGAAGATGACTCTCGATTGATAAATAAATAGCATTGGGATACGCATATACAATTTCAATAGCACATTTGTCAATTGTCATTGAATTTTCGCAGCCGTCTCGTTGGCTAATATCACCATCCGGAAAGAAGTTTCATAAGGTCATTTGCGAAATGACCTCAAGCAACCCCTCATACCTTATTATTGGCGCGGGTGTCTTTGGTGTATCAACCGCCTACCACCTCATCCAGAAGTATCCCAATGCATCGGTAACTCTGGTCGATCGAGATGCATATGATGCCGAGTCACGTGTGGCTGCATCATGGGATTGGAACAAGGTTATTCGCGCCGACTACGACGACAAGATCTACTGCAGACTTGCTCTTGAGGCTCAAGAAATTTTCAAAACCGACCCTCTTTGGCAGCCACACTTTCACCAGACTGGCGTTTACTGGACGTGCCGCAGCGACTACGCCCAAAATGTTATCACAAATCACAAGGAACTTGGTCGCCATGATGACATCATTGCTCTTCCTGTTGCTGAAGCTAGAAAGCTTTATGGAGGAGTCTTTAATAATGCTGACTACACCGGTGTCAAGGAGGTTCTCGTGAACAGGGCTAGTGGCTGGGCTGCCGCCGGAGATGCTCTTCGAGCAGTGACCAAACGGTGCTTAGAATTGGGCGTCTCGTACATCACTGCATCCGTTACTAACCTCGAGTTCGACGGTCGTGGGTCTTGCACCGGTGTGAAGACACGAGCTGGAGAGACATTGTCGGCGTCGCATGTTGTCGTCGCTGCCGGCGCTTTCACACCGACATTGCTAGAGTGGAGTGCTGTGAAGAGCGGCAACCCTGGGCTACGAGCTGGAGAGCGAATTGTTGCAGCTGGTATTACGACCGGAATGGCACAACTCAACGAGGAGCAATACGAAAAGTTCAAAGATATGCCTGTTGGCTTCCAGGGTTACACACCAGATGAAGGTACGCTTTCCAGTTTGTTCGCATGAATGCCACTAATAATTCCCAGGAAAACCCTTCATTGGCAGCATTCCTCCTACTAAAGACCGGGAGCTCAAGTGGTGGGGATCTAAGATTTTCACAAACACTCGAGAGGTATTCCCTGGGCATTACATCTCTTCTCCTCCACCCACGCATGACTACAACCAGTGGAAGGTTCCAGGACCTCTCAAGCAGGATATCATAGAGTCCAGGAATCTGTGGTATGGACCCGAAAGTGCCACATGGGAGATGACGAAACACCGCATTTGCTGGTTAGTGCCCCCTGACTACGTATACGCCATGATTTTCTGACACTCGACAGGGACGCTTTCACCACTACCTCGGACTTTATCATTTCGCCTCACTCTGCTTCCAAAGGACTATACATCGCTACTTGTGGTTCATTCCATGGATACAAGTTTTTCCCCGTCCTTGGCAAGTACATCACGCAGATGCTTGACGGAGAATTGGCGCCCGAATTGATAGAAAGGTGGGCATGGGACAGACAGCGACCTGACTCTTCCCAAAATGTGGAGTACCCAAACTCTGAGATGAAGCATTTACTGGAACCTGCAGCGAGGCTGTAGAGGAAATTGGATAGGCAAGATTCTATTTTGATGTGCTGGATATGAAATAATGTGATTTGGATTGATGTTCGAGATAATTACTTAAACCACAATGACTAATTGGCGTTAGATTCGCTGGAAACATCTGAGGTGCCTCTTGCATAGCATCCGTTAATGGCACTTTGTTGAAATAGTACAGATGGAACTATGTGCATGTAATATAATGTATTACTACTATTTGAACAACTGACTTAAAGGGAAAGATATGAAAGGAAAAGAGTAGGAGGTAACTACAATATAGTAACAAATAGAATGTACAGCCTAAGCTATGGATATTGCTTCATGCTGCAAATTGTGCTCTAAAGGTGGCTAATGGTGGAACATCAACGAGCACCATTGAAAGACTGCTCTAAATTGACTGATCCATTTGCCAGTCGACGCCAAATCGAAGGTGCAAAAATTGCTGCACTGCCAATAAACACAGTGAGGGAAAAGAAAAAGGGCGTTGGTGAACGAAGCTTTGAAGATAATGAATAACTGAGAGGATTCTCATGTTTTCGGAAGAACAACTGTCGGATTAGAGTGAATGTTGACTATATTGACATCCCTGACATTGCCGTAGTTGCTATCTGGCAATGGGAAAGGCGGCACCGGGGGGCCTGGGACTGGCTTTTTCTGATCCTGGGGTGTCAAGCCATCCGCAGCTGATCTGGGACTATCAATTGTTTAACAAAATAGCAAATAACGCGGGGGAGGATACTTACAAATAGTATTTTTTGGTATTATACAAACCCCGCATATATGCGAATGTTGAACGCCTTCATGAGGTGGAAGCGGCTTCATTTACTGCAGGAGCTGAGAGTTGAATGACCCTTCCATCCCTTCGATATTCCATTGGGCCCAAAAAATCAAACATCCTCGGATAAAATCCTGCAGACGCCCAGTCTACCAGGCAAATTCTACCATCTGGTTGCCAAATTATATTCCTTCGTGCAATATCCAAATGGCAAAGCGCTAGGTCCCCATCACGGAACAAAAGCCTTCGCTCTCCTGGAAATATTGAACCATGATTCCATCTGATCTTTGTCGTCAAAGCCCAAGTCTTCGCTATCAGGTCAGAGAAGCCCTCGAGATAGCCCACCGCCAAGACTTCCCGGGCGATTTGCAGTGAATGTGCTAAAATAATCGAGCACCTTTGCTACTTTGGCTATACCAGGAGGATCATCGAGAGGGTCCATCACGTGGCTTCAACGTATTCCATAACGATATAGCCACGCCCAAGTTCGTCGGTGAAGAAACGATGGACACGCGGGACGCGGATGATATCATGATCAATGAGTTCGTAGGCTTTTCGTTGATTATTAGCTTCATCTTCAGTGACTCCTAGTCCAAATTTGATAACGGTATCATTCGAAATCTTGATGACAAGATTCCCTTGTTGCCTCCCCCCGACAATTCGATCAGGCGCGGTTTCCAAACAAAGACTTATCAGTTCACGGTCTGATAAGGTAGTAGAGTCCATTTCTTTAGAAAAGAAGGTTGAAGCGATGTAAGGACCTCAGCTGTGACGATCTAGACGATCTTGTCGGCAATGCAGATCATTTGGTGCCAAGACGGCAAAACAATCGGCCGCATAAGGGCCAAGGGGCACTTCAGACCTCCAATCTCGGATTTCCCTGCAGCTGACAAGGAAAAAGGAAACCATCTAATATGCTTCGACTCTGGCGACGGTTGGGAGTCCGTTCGTCACCCATTCAGCATTGCCGATTTCGTTGCCCGTCTAGAACATTATCCAACATGGGAAATAAAAACGACGCACCCTCACCACAAACCTGGCTCGACAAGTAGGAACAGATTCGCAAGAGCTGACTCGTCGTTAGTAGAATACACTTGCCAGCATTGACCAACGATTTAACGTGTCACTGAGTTTGCATTGTAGGACATCATCCGCATTCGTACACTGGTGGAAGATGGCTCAATCGGGACGAGCTCGAGCGAAACTCTCGGCACGTTATGTTTGACTTCTCAGCGCTATGTGAGCGGGCTGTTCACACATGTCCAGGAGCCACCAGGGTTATCAAATGCGAGAAGCGAGAAGGTGGATTCAACAGAGTCTTTCTTTTAACGATGGATAATGGACCTTGTGTTATGGCAAGGGTACCTACCGGTATTGCTGGCCCGCCAAGGTTAACGACCAACTCTGAAGTTGCCACGATGACTTATTGTAAGGCTACGCCGCATACCTGTCCTCAAGGATATGGCTGAGACGCTCACTGATTTATGTCTCGCATAGTACAATCCAAGATCTCGCTTCCGATACCGAAAATTCTCGACTGGAACGATAATCCTTCCAATCCAACTGGAACGGAATATATTATCCAGGAGCATGTGGCCGGTGTTCAATTACATCAAGAATGGCACAAGATGAACCCGGAACAGCACATGCTGTGCACCAAAGGGCTTTCATTGATAATGAAAAAGATGGCTTCCCTAGACTTCCCTGCTTATGGCAGTCTATACTTCGCAGATGCGCCTCTAGACTCGGACTTAAAGATTCCCTTCGAGCAGGGCTTCTGCGTGGGACCACATTGCAGTCCGGTCTTCTGGAACCGAAATCCCGGGGAACGTGAACTCTACGGTGGCCCAAGTCCCAATTGCGGACCTTGGAGAGATCTCACAAGTTATTGTCGAGGTTTGATAGACACCGGCTTCTCCCGTTTGCCCAAAGAAGTCATGAATAGTCGCGAGCTTCTATCATATCAAGGATCAATTCAAGATCACATCCGTCTATTGAAAACCAGTCGAAAGGTCATGCAAAAGTTGATTGAAGATAAACGCATTAAGGACGCTGCTACACCAACCCTGCTTCACCCAGATTTTCACAAGAGGAATATCTACGTCTCAGCCAAAGAACCAACCGTTATTACTGGCCTGATAGATTGGCAATCAACCAGCGTTGAGCCCGCGTTTATTGGTGCCAACGAGACACCTGATTTCGCTGCATTACCGGGGGTCCCCGAGAAAGATCCACCCGAGAACGAACAAAATGAAACGGAGATTTCTGGACAAATGGAACGAGAATTAGAAGACGCATCCATCTGCCACCAAACATATGATGTGGTCATGACAGCCCTTATTCCTAAGCTACGTCCCGCAAGATTACTTGATCCGACTCTTTTTCGACTCTTCCACTACTGTCACACAACATGGAGAGACTCCGCTGCCGCTGTCCACCAAGAGTTAATTGAGATTTCAGCTCGCTGGGCAGAACTGGGGCTAGAGGGCTCATGTCCATATTCCCCCACAGAAGCGGAATTGAAGCAGCATGCTCGAGACTACGAAGATTTTGAGGCTGTGCAAGCACTCAAGTCATGGCTAACAAACAACATTGATACAAATTCTGACGGGTGGGTCCCGAACGATGCATGGGACACTGCGAGGGTTGCGCATCGCGCAGCGTATGATGAATGGATACAAACTGCCAAGGAAGCCGAGTCTCGTGGCGAAGACATGACAGTAGCAAAGGCGGAGAAGATGTGGCCCTTTGATGCTAGATAGAAACCAGAGATAGCTGATCAGAAAGTCCGGTCGCTATCTCTACCTAGGTAGTCCAGCCCTTACGATATTAGGATATGACTTCAAAGCTAGGTTGATATATTTCTCATGCTATTGTCCATGTAAAGTGCCGTGTCCTGAATACTAATTGTATTACGCCAATATACATACTCCAAACTAATTTTCGGGACTTGTCCATTTAGACTGGCTAGAGCTAGCATGGCAACTCAGTACTGAAAGTTAATCTTTCGGCAATTGCCAACTCTATGCTTCCATCGCTTCTCCGGTCTTTGTCTCAGCTTGGACGGGCGTGGCCCTTGATTTTATCCAAATTGTGCTCGGATAAACGCTGAGAGGATTGAAGGAGAGACCCTCCCAGATTATATTGCCTCACGGTAATATCCTACTCTAATAGAAGAAGTCTTTCAGGACCAATACAAGGTCGTAGGAAAGCTGGGATTTGAAGGTAGCTCGACTGCGTGGCTTGGGACATGATTTTCCTTATAGAAGGCCAAGCCTTCTGGAATTATTTTCCCTGTAGCACAGCCCCGCGAGTGCTGTTTGAACTACCCACCGTATCTTGGCATTTAACACTCTACATAAGTAGAGTCGAACCTCAAGGCAGCAGCATTTAGAGATCGGTGTCGATGCAAGTTGCTGACAGGCCAAGAGACCCACGGTGGGGGGACTTCCATCACCATCAAGTCAAAACCAACTTAATACTTTTTCACCGGAGAATCTTGTTGATGATACCAGTAGCAAAGCCCAGGCAAGTATCCGATACTCGTGGATCCGTTCCATTGTCCTGTTCCTATGTCGGCGCTTTTATTCCAGTGTACTCGTATGCATCTACTTGGCATGGTCTTATCTCCGGGGGCTTAGCCATTGTCGCTGACAATTACTGTGCTCGATCATCCATGGATGGTCGTATGTCAGCGGCCTATTTTTGGTATTGCTCATAATTTGGCTGCAACGAGACAATGAGCCGGACCAGAGGTTTTACATATGTAGAATAATTCGGTATAAAGGACTGCAGTAACGCGCTTGCATATCTTACAGTAACCGCCAACACGTGAAGAGAAGTTATACCGCCTGGAATGAAGAAATCAACCCTGTTCATCGTCACTGTGTCAATCATATCGCGAATGCAAGCGTCAGCTATACCATGTGAGTATGGAACAAGGGTTTGAACATTGCTATGTGAATAGTACAGTAACTGTTTCGCTCAGTTGAAGCAAGCATATTTCGCCTCGTTAATTGTTCCGTTCTACCTCGACTAGATGGCGGCCCCGGGCCATCTACCTTCAATATCACCACAGATATTGACAGATCTGACCTTCCATTAAGATTCGTCCTCGAAACCAACGACGACCTCATATCCCAACACGCCTATGTCCACAATTTAGATGTCTATGGACGAAGTGCAGGCGAGGGAACCATCAGCTCTGGGCTCTATTTGACCAAGGGTTCAGTATGGACACAAGAAGCACCTGGCGGAGGATGGAAAAATGTTGGATGGGCCAGGCTTGCTGTAAATCAGGAGAAAGAGGCTCTTTCATTCGACGGTACATTCACGATTTTGTCCTCGCAGTATGAGATTCAGCTGGAGGCACAGGAGGATGGGCCCACGAAAATGATAGCCCGCAAACGTGAGTCAGATTTCCCAACCGGAAATCGAATGTCATCGGACTCAATCTGTGCAACCGCACCGGAAGACGTTCTGAACAAGCGACAGCTTGAATGGAATGCATGGGGCGACAACCTAGCAGATAACATCGGCAATACATATGGATGTCCGCAAACGAGGCAAATTGCGCACATCGGTATTGCGACTGATTGTACTTACACCGCAAGCTTCAATTCTTCGGACTCTGCCCACCGATACATTCTGAATATGGTCAATACAGCCTCCGTTGTCTTTGAGAATAGTTTCAATATCTCACTCAGTATTCAGAATTTGACTATGAGCAATGCCGAGTGCCCGACTAGCGTCTCGGCTTCGACAGACTGGAATGCCCCGTGTTCGGTGGGAGATTTGAACACGCGCCTTCAAACCTTCTCTTCGTGGAGAAGTTCGATAAATGACAACAATGCATATTGGACTCTTTTGACTGGATGCTCGGTGGGTGCAGGTCAGGTTGGCGTTTCCTGGATTGGGGCACTATGCAATTCTGGCTCTAGGTATGGCGCATCGAGTGCAAATGTGGTGGCTCGAACACAGACGGAATGGCAGGTGTTTGCGTATGTTATCCACCCATATTAATTCCACGCCCCTACCTCACACACAAAGCTGACCCGGGACACACAAAGTCATGAGTCAGCTCATACATTCGGCGCCGTCCACGATTGTAACTCCCAGTCATGTGGAACAGAGTCATCGTCATCTCAGTGTTGCCCAATGTCTTCCAACACGTGTGATGCTGGCGAACAATATATCATGAACCCAGTATCTGGGCCAGGCATGACCCGTTTCTCTCCCTGCACTATCGGAAATGTTTGCTCGCGGATGGGTTCTGGCCGAGTTGACGCGCGCTGCTTGGTGGACTCTCGCAATGGAAATAACACTGGCCGTGACGGCCAGTGTGGCAATGGTATTATCGAGGCTGGGGAGGCATGTGACTGTGGGAATGGGTCTTGTGACGAGCAGGATACTAGATGTTGCGACTCTGTGACGTGTCAATGGAGGGGAGGAGACGAGTGCAGCAGGTCGGAAACTGGACAACGCACTGGACAAGGGCGAGAAAATAATGGAATTAGCCAACCAGATCGTGACTCATTGTCGTGGATAGATGACCATTTGCCGCTGGTTATTGGACTTGCTGCCGGGATTGGTGGAGCTTTGCTCCTACTGGTGTTTGGGTGTATAATCTGTTCTTGCCGGCGTGATCGCCAAAGGAATATGTCAAATGCTAAACCAACCTGATGGATCACCACAGAATGGAAGCTGTTTCATTGTTTTCTCAGTGCTGTTCTGAAGTAATTATTCGAAAGGAGAGCCCTGAAATCACCGCCCACCCGTCTGTTCATCAAACACCTTCTTTCCCTTGTACCAGGTTTGGCACACACGGGATTCCAAAAGAGATTCTGGGGCCAAGATCATATCCAGGACAGCGACATTGGCATTGAATCCGGGATGCAGACTCCCTGTCCACGAGTCTGAAAAGGATGCATACGCAGCCCTCGAAGTAGCTGCTGAGACAGCGGTCACGGAGGGAAACAGCGAATTCGGGATTGATGGTATCTTGCAAGAGCGGATGGATAGCCGACCGCCGAGTAGTAGCAACATAAAGATTGGGCAGTGCCTGATGCGCTGCAGTGGGGGAATCGGTGCCAAAGGCCAAATGAGCATCAGCATCGAGAAACTCTTGGTAAGCAAAAACCCGCTTGCAACGCTGAATCCCAAGAATCTCTGGCCACCCGTCAAAGGTTACTGGGTCTAGGTGAACAGGCTGGACTGAGGCCACGATTCCGAGTTGGCAAGCCTTTTCGCGTCTTCGGGGGTTGTTATCTCTAATGTTCAATGCGGTGATGACAGGATGGCAGGTCCTGAATTCGGGATAAACAGTCAATAGTCTGCTGAACTGTTCTATCCCAAATTGCATGAATGGCGCACTCCAGGTCGACATCAGTGGCACGGTAAATAGCTGCTGCAAGGGCATCAGCCGGTCAGATGTGATCGACGAGGTTGGAAAGTCCGCCATATGGTTGGTGTAGTCCCGCTGTACATCCATCCACTGTACCGTCACAGAGTAACTTTATGCTATTGATACAAAACTCCGGGGAGGTTTGCGGTTGAAAGTTTGTTGAATCTCGATGGCGCGATCAATATGAACGCAGCTATCGGCACCGCATATTGAGTAGGGCACTAACCAGTGTGCCGCAACATGCATCGGAAGCTCACCACGTTGGTTTCTGTAGATATTCAACGCTGCCCATTACTCTCTCCCATGGCCATGTGAACGAGTCCAGTATACCCAGCGCGTTGATGCACACGGATTCAGCATCAATCGCGGCCACCTTCTTCTCCATCGACGTGACTCGGTCCAAAAATGGCCAGACGATATCAAACTGCGCTGCCTCTTCAAGTAAACCAGACGGGATGCCATTGTGGTAGCGATGAATGTTTCCTCCAGGAGGATCGGGTTTCGAGTCAGCAGTCAGCCTCTAGCTCCTTGAGGGCTGCGTTGTTGCACCACGTTGAGTGGAGGTCCAATGACTCGATGTAGATAGGTCGCGGATCTAGGTCGTCTAAGACTGTTGCAAGAGCGTTGCCATCCGTAACCGACGGGACCGAGCCTCGGCACAGAATGCGTGGATCCGATGGGTGGGTTTCTGCATAGGCAGTGATGGAATTTCGGATATCTGCAAGGTCCTTACAAGACAGAAGGTCGTGTTTCTGCAGGGACATACCGAAATTGAGGATGTGCACATGGCCATCAACAAACCCAGGGAGGACCATTCGATTCTTCAAATCCACTATTACTCCTGTCGCTTGAACCCGAAGAACCGGTTCGTCATTGTCCCAGCCGACGTGCGCGGTATGGTCATCCTCGACTACCAGCGTAGAGACAAAACTACCCCATAAACCGGGACAGAGAATGCGGCCATTGGAAAGACTGTTGTAACCATGGTGGTATGGCTTTGGGAAGTGAAGCAAAGGTAGCAAGGGAGGTGCAGGGATGTTCCCTTACGAATGTTGGACACGCCATATACTGTCCGCGATTGCCTTCAGGTCTTCCACGCCGACTGTGATGCCTTTCTCGGCGGGGGAAGATCTGGGTCGTTCCATCAGTTGTTCGAATGGGATGATCAACGGCGCGTTATTAACGGTCACCTCCTCTCCGCTAGGATCCTCGGCAATTTGGATCCGCTGGAGCCTGTTGATGCGTCCGTTGGGGGCGTCCCATTCGTACTTGTCAAGGGTCATCTGGGCTCTTGTTCGATTTAACTTGATGGTTAAGGCTATATTGGCGTTGCCCCTCTGTGGATCCAACAGAAAGGTTGCGTCGCGCTCAAGTTTTGCCTGCGATTCCGACACCCCAACTTCAAGATCAACAGTCGGCCTATGGCGGTCATCACCACGTTGCCTCGTTGGGCCCCATCCATTGTCGGGTCTTTTGCCTGTGCCAGCTGGGGCTTGGATTGTTGTTGTGAACTTCTCCACCGTCGTTCGAAGCCCCATATCATCTAGCTGGCGCATAATTGTATAACCAAACTCCTGGATCGCTTGCCCATGCTCCCTGGTTTCCATCTTGATCAAAAGGAGATTTTCCTCTGTATCGAAAGAGTCGAAAGTAAAGGAATTATCCTCGATGCCAGGATCGAGGAAATCCTTTTTGAGGGTATCAGCGTCGATATCAAATAGGATGTACTCTGATGTGTCATGTTTTGAACACTCGAAACGATCAAGCTCAAGATATCTAGTGCGAAGGAAGTGCTCCTTCCCTTGATATCGATACCTCTTAATTGGTTGAGGCAGATCCTCGAGGAAGCTACGCCCAACATGATGTTCGGGGTAAGAAAGACTTTCAGCCATTTTATTTTCCTTTGTGAAGGGATAGAAGATGTACATGGCCAGCAATGCCTACATATGTAGGTATATTTATTCGGGGTACCTAGGTGGCTTATCTCATTATGAGCGCATTGCGGTATTCTACATTCATCAGTACCGTATGAGATTGAGAAATGGAAAAGACAAAAAGAAGCCAATATTTATTCCGCTCTGTTTTCTTATTTTTTCCAATATATCTCTTTTTCACTCTTAGTGGTTATCTGTTGTTTCGGGTGGCTTTGTTGATCTATATATGGATCTTAGACATCCCATCACTCCATGTCGCAACTTGTCTTTGGAGACAATCACTTGTTGGTTTTATGAATGAAGACGTGCCTATTAGAAGTCCTTGATCATACAGGTCCCTATGGCTGTGGCCATTTTTGGATTCTCGACCTCAACAGATGTTTTACGGCTCAGAGTCTCGGGGAATTTTCCGGTTGTATTCATCCATTGAAGAAAATTATTACTCCTCATTCCAAAGAATGGCGGAAACATGTCAATTACTTTCGACCAGGGTATGCTAGGATTCCAGGTCCTTGCAAAGGGTGTCAAGATGGAAACGGTGGTTGGCAAGGTCCTTATTGAAGTTCTTATATACGTTCATGTCTCGCATGGTGAAAATTTACCAGTAGATTAAGAGACCTGGGGTAGCTACAATCAGAACTATGCTTCTTGCGTTGGTCATTTTATGTTATAATGTCTCAACTTAGTGCACATGCCAGTCTCCGTTGCCTTATGGTTCACATCGTGACCTTCCGGCCCACAATGACAAGTATGATATGGGTATCTGAGATACATTGCTGGTGTCGGAGGTCATTAAGCCTGCCAACTATTGCTGAGGGAAATCCAACTACATCCATAGCTTCATAGGTATGGGTCAAGCCGAGACTTCCCGTGTCCGCGGGCCCTCGACTAGTAATCGCCCTGGGGTGTAACCAACCTGACCCAAAATTATCTTATACATTTGAGGTACTACCTATATGCGTAGTATATACCTATTAACTGTCATCAGTTAAGCCTTGCGAAGGGTGGAATTCCCGAGGTCTGCGTTCGGCATTGTCTCCGACCAGTGGGGAGACTCGAGATACGTCAATTTGTCAGCCGGTGGATTACTCGAAGGATATATAAATGGGCATTTCTGCGTCTCTAAGTCTCTGAATGAATCAATCGTCAATCTGTAGACATTAAATAATGGGATCTACTTCGTTTCGTTCCCCGCCAATTCATCAGGCCGAGGGCCTGCCCTATTTTACCCCCGCCAACAATGCCGGAGCAGCTATAAACCCACAGGATCCCAACACCCCGACGCTGTTCCGCCCTTTACGAATTCGAGATGTCACTCTCAAGAATCGCGTGATCGTGGCACCTATGTGCACTTACTCCACCGAATCAGATCCCACTTCTCCGGCTGTAGGCGCGCTCACGGACTTTCACATCGCGCACCTAGGTCATTTGGCCACAAAGGGTGCCGGTCTGATTTTCATCGAAGCCACATCAGTTCAGCGCAATGGACGCATTTCGCCCAATGATTCTGGCCTTTGGCAGGACGGGACAGACTCCGAACAATTCAAAGGACTCTGCCGCGTGGTGAATTTCGCTCACAGTCAAGGGGCTAAAATCGGAATTCAGCTTGCTCACGCCGGCCGGAAGGCTAGCACGGTGGCGCCCTGGCTCGCATCACAAGCAAAGCAACGTGGCATCAAAGCTGATGAAAGTGTTGGTGGCTGGCCATTAGATGTGGTTGGCCCCTCTGGTGGGGAAGAGCAAATTTGGGCACCTGGCGATCAATTCTGGCCCCCTCGCGAGCTTGAAACGGCGGAGGTTGAAGAAATTGTTCGCGCATTTGCACGAAGTGCAGGGCTTGCTGCACAGGCCGGAGTGGATGTAATTGAGATCCATGGTGCCCACGGATATTTGCTCCACCAATTCCTCAGCCCGGTTACCAATCGACGAACCGACAAATATGGTGGCAGCTTTGAGAACCGCACTCGATTCTTATGCGAGGTGGCTGCCGCCATTCGTGCCGTCGTGCCCAGTGGAATGCCCTTGTTCCTTCGTATCAGTGCAACAGACTGGCTCGAGAATCAAACTGTCGCAGCAGGAACCGGAAGCTGGGACATGCCATCCTCAATTCAACTTGCCAAATTATTACCGGACCTAGGCATTGACTTTCTGGATGTCAGCTCAGGCGGTAATCACAAAAGCCAACGTATTGAGCCTCACACGAACTATCAGATTGACCTCGCTGGCCAAATTCGTCAGGAAATCCACGCCGCCAACCATACGACGCTGGTTGGAGCTGTTGGCTTTATTACAGAGGCCCAGTCCGCTCGCGATATTGTTCAGGGCGCAGAAGAAGAGGCACAGGCGACCGAAGCAATGCTGTCTGGCCCAAAGCCTCAGGCTGATGCCGTATTGATGGCCCGTCAATTTCTGCGTGAGCCCGAATGGGTGCTAATGGCAGCCAAGAAGCTAGGTGTGAAAGTATCTCTCCCGTGGCAGTTTGCTCGGGGCTTACTGTGAAGTCGACACGCAAGTCATTCATAGATTAACCTTTCTGGTGGCGTGATTGCAACCCTATGATTTCCCCTGTCCCGAGTCTCAGTACAGACTGTAGTACAACGTAGTCATAATCTGCACCGCAAAACTGAGAAATGGTGAAGATCTTTGAAGATCATTCCCATATTGGACTTTCCTGTCAGCTTTCATGCAGACTTGCGTTTCAACCTTCTAAAACGAGGGCCATCGTCCGAGCCTTGTCCAGCCCAGATTACTTGTCGTATATGAATGGGCGAATGGTGTACTTGTTATCAATCACGACTCCCGCACTCCCCGCGACTGTCCAGTTACAAGCCAATGATTGATCAACGTGCGACGCCAAGCACCGGGCCAAGACTCGGGGGCCGATGTTACAATGCATTTGGAGCTGAATCAGTACTGGACTAGCATCGTGTATGCGGGGACTTTTGGCTTGCAGCCGATAAAGCCGGAGTATAAAATGTACAGTTCCAACTTAGAGATGGTCTGTATTTATCCTACATTCCTGACAGGATCCTTGATCACTCAACGCATTCCAGTTGGAATTCAGAGGTCAATCGGAAAACCATCGACATTTACCAAAGGAAACTACAATGGGTATCTCTCGCGCTGCCTGGGTTCTGGCCTTCGCCATCCAGCCTTTCCTAGGCGGAGCTTTACCTACCCCACCTGGAATCCCATCTGCCTCTACCGCAAGGAGTGAGCTAGAAGGTTTGACCGTTGCTGCACAGGGATCGCAGGATGGATATAGCCGTGAAGAATTTCCGCACTGGATTACTATCAGCGGGTGAGTAATGAGATCGCCGTGATTCTGAAGTATTGGCAACTCAAATTGCTGTTGACAGAGATTGCAACACACGCGAAACAGTCCTCAAACGGGATGGAACCGACGTGGTCCAAAGCTCCAGCTGCGGTGCCACTAGCGGATCCTGGCTTTCTCCGTATGATGGCGAGACGTGGACAGCTGCAAGTGATGTCGACATTGATCACGTCGTCCCGCTATCGAATGCATGGAAGGTGAGTTCTGATCACCTGGAAAGACTTGGCAGCTTGAGATATTAATGAATATTGGCAGTCTGGCGCGTCCAGTTGGACCAAAGCAGATCGGCAAGCCTTCGCCAATGACGTCGAGAACCCCCAGCTCATAGCAGTCACCGACAACGTGAACGCCGCAAAGGGCGACAAAGGCCCAGAAGACTGGAAGCCTCCCCTAGGTACGTCCTCAACCGTGTGTATTCTAGTTTATAGATTGCTGACATCGAAACAGCTTCATATTACTGCACCTATGCCAAAATGTGGGTCAAGGTGAAATCGGTTTATGATCTTACCATCACGTCGGACGAGAAGGCTGCTCTTGTTGAGATGCTAGATACTTGTTGAAATGCCAAGTACATGTGGAAATGAACATGCGAAGATTAGAGAATAGATCATATAAGAAGCTCCAAAGTTGTGGTAAGCGACGTGCATTCACTAATTAACCGCCTTTGATGAGCCGCACGAGAAGTATGATCAAGTTGATAATCTCAGAATGTGGATTCATGTTGTTTTCTTCTAAATGCTTCCAGGCTTGAGTTTCTGCAAATCTTCTGCTGTCCAATCCGTGACTAGCATGTGGCCGGGTTCATGGGAAAAGACCAGCCCTTCAATTTTATTACTTGCTGCTTCGACGGCAATTTGAGGTGTAACTCCACAGGCCTGGGAAGAAGTCAGAAAACATCAAGGTGATTTACGTGTGTGGAACTGACCCAAAATACAGGGATTTCGCCGTCCTCGAATATTTGCGGTTCTCCAAAGTCCGGCTTTGCCACATCAAGAATTCCCAGTTGCTTTGCACCATCCCAGCCCCAGGCGACAGGCTCTCCATGCGTCGACAGATAGGCCCGAGTGATCTCCCTGACTCTCTCAATATGCTCGGGACGATACGGTCGCATGGATACAATACAGTGGCTGCCAGTGAATATCCCAGCGGGTAATAAAGGAATGTTCGATCGGTACATTGCAACTATCGTGCCGGTCTTCTGGTGACGCGGTGGCAACCCTGACGCCGTCAGGGCATCCTCGAATGAGAACGAGCATCCGATCAAAAAGCCCACATGATCCTTAGTCCATACATCGGACAGGTCACGACGACTCTCAATGCACTTCCCAGCTGAATATACTCGGTATTTGGGGAAATCCGTCCGAATATCAAAATTTTCGGACCGAATACACTCTGCCGGTCGAACGGCACTTGGGTCCCCAGGGACTGTCATTCCTAGTAGAGGACAAGGAACTGGGTTGCGCAAACACAAATTATGGAAATCGGCAGCATATTTTGATGGAAGTACCAAAAGATTCGCTTGTAAATATCCCGGTGCAACACCGGCGGTATTCGTAAGTTGATTATAGCGACAGCGGAGTCGTGCCTCCTGAGCGGTATTGTCCATATTGACAATACTTTTAGAAAGGTACCAAATGAGGATACTGATATTCATATCCTATCATATTAATATCAAATGATATATCCTATATCATTTGACTCCAACGAAAATACCCTCGGTTATCAACTTTCGGGATCCACATACCGATTTTCTGGGGAAATTGGGGAAACAGAGATATCCCAGCGAATAAGCCATATTTATGGTTTATCGACTTGCCTCTTCCAGTTGGGATCTGTTTGGATCATCGCATTTGCTTGTATTAGTGGATATCCCCTTTCTTCCCTTTCTTATTGGCCTATTGGCCCTTTTTCCTTCTTATCACCGTCGGCCCGATAGACCCCCACACTTGCCCAGGTGGCTTGTATCAAAGATAGGAGACCATAGGGAACCATTTCACTATCCATGTTATGATCGCATTCTTTATAACAATCAATTAGTTCCTTTCAATCTCCGATTTGCTGCAACCCATAGCAGCCATGTCGCACGAGGCAGTTCACAATATCCCTTTGGAGCTCAAGGATTCCCTGAAAAAAGAAGATGGCGAAGAAGCAAACTATGCTATCGCCGGCGAGTCTTTGGATGTGGTGCTGGATCCAAAGAAAGAGGCGAAACTGCTCGTCAAGCTGGATGCTGCCTTTGTACCCATCATCATGTTGACCTATCTCACATGTTTTCTGGACAGATCGAGTATCGGTGAGTTTTCTTAAATCTCCTCGGAAAGAGCATAAGCTCACGAAGATCAGGAAATGTCAAGGTTGCCAATATGCCCGAGGATATCAATGCTTCACCAGATGAGTTTTCGACCGCTGTCTCCATCTTTTATGTGACATACGTTCTTTTCGAAGCACCATGGGCGGTCATGATGAAGAAGTTGACCCCTCGCAACATCTTGACGGGGCTCTGCATCATTTGGTCCCTAACCACCATCTTCACCGGATTTATCGAGTCGGTAGGCTCTCTCTACGCCACTCGTCTCATCCTGGGTGCTTGCGAAGCCGGGCTGTTCCCTTGTCTGAATCTCTACCTGACCATGGTCTATCGTCGCGAGGAGCAAGCAAAGCGTGTTTCCTACTTGATGAGTTGCGCTGCTATCTCAGGGGCTGTAGGTGGTCTTTTGGCCTACGGCATCTTGCAGATGGATGGGATTGGTGGCAAAGCAGGATGGAGGTATGCTTTTCTTTATCCCACACAAGTAAAGTCATGGTCGCTTACAATATCTCAGATGGGTCTATATTATTGAAGGCCTGTTCAGCATCATCTGTGCCGTTCTTATCTGGTTCGGTTTACCAAACAACCCGGCCGAGGCCTACTTCCTCACCGAGGAGGAGAAATGGATGATGCGGGTACGCAACGAGCAGCGTCGCAAGTACATGGGAAGCGAAGAGTTTAGCTGGGAAGAGATGCTCATTGCAATCAGAGATCCCAAGTTGATGTTCAGCAGTGTCATCCAGTTCTGTCAGGATATTCTCTTGTATGGGTTCAGCACTTTCTTGCCCACTATCTTGGGTGGTATGGGCTATGACTCCCTGATGAGCAACGTCTTGACTGTCCCAGTCTATGTCTGGGCTGCCATGGTCTTTATCGCAATTGCTTGGTGCTCAGACCGATACTCCAAATTTGCATCGGTGGGTTGAGCCCCTTACAATCTCCAATGCACCGCTCCTCACTAACCTTTCACAGTACATCTTCGCAGCCAATATCTTCGGCCTTGTTGGTTACATCATACTTCTCACGGTCGATAATACCGCTGTCCTATACTTCGCCACTTTCCTCATTGGTATCACTACCTATACATCCGTTGGTCTCAACGTCGCTTGGTTGAACGTGAATATCGCCCCACAATACCGTCGTGCTCTCGCAATTGGGCTCCAGCAGACGATCGGCAACTGTGCTGGTATTGTTGCCGGCCAGGTCTATCGCACATCACCTTATGTGTTGGGTAACTCCTTCTCCTTGGGGTCCCTTGCAGTGGCGCAGGTCACAGTAACTGCATATGGTCTCTACTTGCGGCGGGAGAACAGGGTGAAGGAACAAATTATCAGTGGCGAAAAGGAAGAGAATCGACGAGTCCGGACGGGTGATGGGGAACTGGAATTCAAATATATCTACTAGATCAATGCGATGTCGGCAAGATATAACCCACAGGAAGAAATAGAACCCCAGAAATTCACAGCTTCATGTCTAAGTCCATTTTGCTTGCTATGTCCCTCAAGATTGGCACATTCTCCCCAACGTACTACACAATTCGTCATGATACCAGAAACACAACAGACGTCTTCATGCAGTCCTAAATCTGAAGACAGCCTTAGATATTGACATTCTTAACACCTGCCACCCATTTTGTTCAAAGTCACATATCTATAACTGGTCGATCTATATTGTACATAGTCAGAAAAAATCTTTCATCACACTCGATAACTCTTCGCCATAATCAAACACAAAACCCCTGTCAGGCATCTGCTCGTAATTCCCCCCATCTGGCGCAGGGCCCGTTCCCATCCCCATGATTTGATCCTCCACATTCCCCACGGCTTCAAACCACTCCATCAACTCCTGTGTCATTTGTTCCCCATCCTGCGGTGTCTGACTGTGGATGCTGGCAGATTGGGGCAATGTAGGACAACCGTGGACATTTGAATGTTCTCTTTCAACCCCGGCTTCGATAACCAGGCGCTGTTTCTGGACCCCCAGGCCCAATTGAGGACCAAGCTTACGGAGGCTTCGAATAGACTTCCATAGTCGGCGAGATATATAAGACTGGGCTGAGACTCCTTTGACCAACTCCAAGGCCAAGTAAAATTCCTCCTTACACGACCCACTGAATTGTGATGGAGCCTGGGCTACTGCCAGGAATAAAGCTGCAAGGGCCGAGACGAGGAACCAATTAAATGCCACCTGCTGCAGTTGGTAGATGTTCGATGTATCGTTCAAGCGGGTAATGAAGCGAATTGTATCTTTGGCAATTCCCACCGCTGTCTCCGACTCGCCCGGATATCGCATAACATGTGCTGAAGTATGAAGGACGGGACGGTGAATGAGCATGCGTAGCTGATTAGCGCGAAGATAAAGTAGGGCACGCAGTCTTCGCAGGCTCCGGGAGCCTTCAGTGGCAGTCTCAGACTCCGCAGAACTCGGATGATCGAGCCGCAACGAGTCTGGAATGGCATGCACCCAGCGCAACACCTGCCAATCCAAATAGTTCATCTCCTCTTTTTTGATTTCGTTCGTGTTGTTAAATGCGGATATGAACTTCCATACCTTCGCTGCGATCCGGCTGTACCGAATCATTACGCGCAGATATGGCGTTTTCTCGGCGGGCTCTGGCAGCCAAGGGTCAATATCTGTATCTTCCAGAGCAAACGGCATGCCAGTCCCAAAGCTCCACCGCATATCCAATATATATATAGACCAGAATAGTCGCAGAACGCGATCTTTCCCTACGGCTATGATGGCCGGTTGATTCAGAGTCTCCCGTCGATGAAGACCTTTCTCGAGGCACATGCGCTCCACGATACCAACGGTGCGCCACGCCAGAATTTCCTCGTCCATTTGAAAATAGAACATTGACTATCGGTAGAATTAGCATGTGCGGGCATTCACGATTGATTGGGCATGACAAACAACGAGAGTCAAAAATATGATGTTCTTAATTTCAGGCGGACCCCAGACGCAATTGTCCTGAACTTCTCGCACACTGTCAAAAAGAGAAATAGCCTGTTCACTCCGACCACTGGCTTCGGCTGTCAACGCACAGGCAAACACTAAACGTAGAATATGGACGTCTTTGCGAGACAATCCATCGTGTCCAACGGGCTGGCCAGTCGGTCCAAGCGCGCGGTCCCTCGGGTCGTAGAGAATATCAACCTGGTCCAAAATCTCTGAAAGCTCCAGAACTGGGTACATGATGCCCATTTCCTCCTCGTAGACATGGCAAAGGCGAAGTGCCTCGGCTTTGGAGAGAACCCAAAGTGGATCGAGGGTCTGGCGCGTTTCAATTTCCTCATTTGGAGCCGATGGTGATGCCAGCGGTGATGGCTCTTGAGTCATGTCACCCTCGTCGCCACCCTCGGCACGTTCCACAATCCCGCGCTGCTGCAGGCTGGATTTCGCAAGGTCGAAACTAAAGGCCGATGTCGTCGGGCCTTGGAATGATGTCTCTCTAGCTGTTGACAGGCGCCTGAGCGAACGTTGGGTAGGGACCTGTCCATAGGTGCCGGTAACGGAAACACCTCCGGGAGAATGTTCGCTGCTGGCTATTGACCGAATACTAGCAGACAGCTGGGTAATCTGGTCCTGCATGGCCCTCATTTGGTCAAAAAGCTGCCTGAAGTTGCTTTAAATGGAAATATTAGTCCTGTTCAAACACACAGACCTGGGCTGGGCATTACTCTTGTTCGGTGGGACTGTCTCGACAGTTCTCAACGTAAATGCACTCAATATGCTGGCGTCCGCAACGCTGACATGGTGACTGGCCGTTACATTTGATCTTGCGACGTTTACATTCATTGCTTCGCGATTTCGTTAGCCATCAATCTCGAATAACATTTCAAAACTGACCAGGCTTTGGCGATGTATTTGCGGCGTTTCTTTCGCGGGCGATCATCATTCGTATCGTCCACCGAGGGCGGGTTACCCCAGGTCTCGGGGGCAGGGTACATCTGCAGATTATTCATTGTCCAAAACGACGCAATTAAATGTGATCAGATTTCATCTCAACTCGATGGGAATAAGGTGAAGAGGAAGAAAAGTGTGAGGTCGAGAAAATGCGGGGAGATTCCGTTGGGGGAGGCCCGGAGTTACAAAGAGAAGAGAGGTCACTGCGAATGAATTTAGGAAAAGGGTCTAGGAATTAATAGATATTAGGAGATCTATTTTCTTTGCGATATTCTCCGATCACTCTTGATCACTTAACATTTCTATTCAGGTTCTTAAAAGCCCACGGAGAGACCGAGGTCGCCGATTTGGTCTACATCTATATTTCGTTGTCTTCCTTTCAAACACATATGTAGTTTTTAAGTAGATACATAAATGGCCTTGGACACACAGAGAGAATAATACCAGACAGAGCTTCCTCTTATAGGTCTTTGGTGCGTTCATCGCTCTCAGCAATCCACTGCTCAAGCTTCTTAGGGTCGCGTGCACTAAAGCCAACCTTGAATGGCTTCGGCTCGGTTGTCAAGGCTGTCGGGATTAAATTGCACTCAATTGCATTAAGAATTGGTCGGTCAGCCGCCTCTTTCGCCGTGTGCATGTGGAAAGCAGTGATGAGGCGGATAAAAGCAGTAAACAGCTCTCGATTGGCGAGATGCGAGCCTGCACACATACGTGATCCCGCTCCATATGCGTAGTGTGGAGTGCCTGCGCCCTCACTGGCCTCCAAGTAACGCTCCGGGATAAATTTATCGGCATCCTTAAAGTGTTCTTCGTCGTAATCGGCAGCCCAAGCATTCTAAAGGCCCTGTTAGCATAGTCCCAAAGAAAACAGAAGCAAGGAGCAGCATACCATAAAGAAAGTCGTGCCGGCAGGGATTGTGGCACCATTCCACTGGATATCCTTAGTGCTCTCGCGTGGAAGACAAATAGGAATGACCGTCCAGAACCGTAAGATCTCCTTGACCAGTGCAGTCACATAGGGGACCTTCTCCTCCACCAAACATTTCTCCCAAGCATCGCCATCCGGGTAAACCTCCATGATTGCATCATATGCCTTTTTCTGAATTCTTTGGCCGTCTTCAGACGCTAGGTAGGCAATTCCCATAATCAAATTACCCGGAACGGTGTCAAGACCAGCCGATACCATAGTCAAACAGATCGATTTCACCTCGGCTAGACGATAGATGAGTACTCAATTCCACCTGGCAACATTCACGAGATTTGTAACTCACCGTCATTCAGCTTAGCCTCGGGATCCTTCAAGATATTACCAGTGATGCAAGGCTTATCAGTTCCCTTGGCGATTCGATCCTTGAGCATATCGAGCAAGTAGGTCAGATATTTATCACGGCGACCCCGGAAGTCTGCCGCCTCGTTGTTCATCTTGGGGAAAATGCGCAATAGGGGAATGTAATCCTGCCAGTTGTTCGAAGTGCTGCGGAAGTTGGACACGCCACGCTCCACGTCCACAATCTCGTGCAGCAGCGTATCGTCCACGTTTCCCTCGATGCGGAACCCATAGTTCAGAGTCAAACTGGTGTTGAGGGCGAACCGCTGAAAATATGCAGTGGGATTCACGTCAAGTTTGCCATTCTGGCTGTCCCGGTACAGCTCTTTAATGCTGGAATTGGATTCTAGATCGATGATTGGCATATACGATTGCACGGCCGGTCGATTCAGCGCAGTGGCAGCTGCCTTACGGCGTTTCTTGCAAGAATCATCCCACGGGGAAGTTCCGATAGTGAAGCCCTGTGAGCTGGAGACAACGCTGTGGAAGGTGTGGAAAGTTGGGCGGGAGATTAGAGCCGATGAGTCCTTAATCCACAATTGACGGACGGATTCAAAGCTGTTGGCGAACACGATGCGCTATTAGGCACATTAGATTATCAATTCCGTTCATAGTTCCGATTGGAAAAGGATTTACCTTGTTTCCCATGCGCACTTGGAAAACTGGGCCAAATTTCTTTGCCCATCTCCCGGTGACTGTTGCATGTTGATCTCCTAGCTGCAATAGGTTGCCAAATATGGGTACGCCAGGAATCTCCGGGATGCCTTTAATCTTAGGGATATCAGTGCGGTTGAAATACCGAATGATGAAATAGACCACCGTGATAACGGCGACTGCAAGTGTTTGGATCGTCATAATAGAGTGAAACAAGCAATTGCAGACTTCGTGACCAGTGGGAGACGCATGCATCTCTTATAACCCTGCATTTCGGCTACGGCATATTTCCGAGTCTAGAGACTCGCATATGGAAAGAGAGCAGGTGATACGTCACTTTCACTAGCCAGTCATAATTCACAGAATGCAGTCAAAGCAGTTTCTTATAGGTCAAAGTCCACAACTCACCAGTCCGGAGGGGAAGATGTCTCCACCGCGCATATGCGGAATGTTCATTCCGCACTCCTCTCAACAGTTTCCCCGCGGAATGACATTTCAGTTTCCGCTCCAAGAAATCCATTCTATTCATATGTACTTCCTCTATATACTTTCTATATCATAAAGCACATAATAATATGTACAGTTATGAAAGGGGTTACTATACGCAGTGGCTCTATTCTATATAATATAGTTCAATTCTTAGACCTGTGCAACACCTTGTGGACTCGTGCTAGCAGAACCCTGGCGAGTTGGGAGTTCGTCCCAAGTCATACCCCATCGAACTATTGATCGCCTCCTCTTCGATAATCTCATCCTCTGCGATTCCCCGACGTCGCTTCCAGTTGCGCTCCGTATTTGTGACATGTCCGTCGCGCCACATGCGGCCATAAAAGGCCTTCGCCTCCTTCTTTGTGCGCACCCGTAGAATATCGTACGTGCTGGCACTTGTTAGAGCCGTGTCTCGATCACGACTCATCTGGCCTTCTACTACCTGCACGTTGACTCCGAACGAGCGGAAGTGCGCCCCCCACATCCCGTTCTCGGCTTGGGTCACAAAGATGGTGACTCGGCTAGGTGAGATGGGGTATTCCAAGAGATAGTTGAGTGCATCTGCGTCCACGCCAGTTGGGATAGGACCAATAACAAAGAGGTGATTGAGGTTGATCGCATGGTTGATTTGGGATACATAGTGAGTGTGAAAGTAGGATTCTTCAGGGCCAGTGTCTATCGGACCTGAGATGAAGGCAGTCTCGTTTCTACCGGCAGGTTTCATGGTATATTCAAGTTGTTCCCGAGACAGAATCACAGAAGACGAAGAAGATGAAGATGAAGGCACAGCCTTAGAGCAAGCCCCCGGGGCCGGAGCGCTCGGGCACTATGCTACTTCAGGTAAGTCCGACTTAAGCCTCATCTTATAAGTTACATTGTAGACAGTACTGTGTACAGATTCATTACATCAAGGTTTGACACATAAAATCATTCATCTAGTTATACATTTAAACCATGATCAAATGAATATCCTCGCTGGCAAAGACGCCAGGACGCTAAACAAGAGGAAAAAAGACAAAGACAACGAAGTAATGTACAACCGAACCCAGTACGGTCTTACACTCCACATGAAGTTCGTTTAAATCGATCGAAAGTACCACCCTAGCGAGGAGGTTGCGAAGGCGGCGGTAGCCCACCTTGAGCCGACCCATGGCTGTAGACACGGTGATGTGTCGGGGTGGAAACAGTGTCACCAAGCGATCCTGCAGGTCGTTGTTGGAGCGGCGGTATCGATCCAGGCGCGGACGACTGAGGGGGAGCATAGCTTCCCATGGTGCCCCCGCTCATAGAAGGATGTAGAGCCGACGGAGGGGTGTATGAACGACCGAGGCTCGCCAGCGATGCCATTGACCGGCCAGACTGGGACTGGGGAGGAGGGGTGTTATGTCCGTACTGCGAAGAAGCACCGGCTAAGTTGACAGGTGTTGAGCGGTGGGATTGCGGCTGATGCGACCCACTGACCATTGTTTGCACATGTTGTTGATAGCTGTGTGGCTGTACTGGATTTGGCGTTGCTGACTGACGCGGATGCATACCATACAGGCTAGCCGAAGACTGCGCTGGCGTCGGTGGATCTTGTCGCGACACATATGCCATACTAGAACGCGGGCCAGGTGACCCTGGTCGATAGGAAGCCGGCTGCGAGGCCACATCCCGGGAGCCAGAGGCCGTGGGCGGTTGAGCAGAAGACCCTTGGGAGAAAACGTTGGGATAAGCCGATCGTTGAGAGGCATTTGTTGGCGGGGGAGTCGGCGCTGGGGATGGCGCGGGAAGATTCGTCAAGGAAGATTGGCTCGGGGTTGCCGCGTAAGATGAATAGGAACCCTGACGGCCGCTTTGTTGTTGCTGTGGTGGCAGTGATTGGGCTTGAGGCTGCGGCGGAGTTTGTTGCGCCCGTGGATCAAACCGTGCCATCCAGTCATTATTCGCCGATGTGCCCGAGCCACCATGAGGGGGTCCATAGCCAGGATACTCTGAGTGGCCGCGAGACGATGTCTGATATTGGCTTTGCTGGGCGTAACCAGAAGGCTTTTGTGGCATACTTGGCATAATACTGTCTTCGTGGCGAGGGGGTCCGCTGGCCTGGTATACGGGCCTTGGGTTTATGCCTGGGGTTGCGCCAGGGGCAAATGGAGCCTGCTCGCTGGCGAACCGTTTGCGCGGCTGAGGCTCTTCAGGTTCATCATTGAGGATGCTCATGATATTAGACCGTTTGGCAGGCACCTGGCGAGTTGCATCGGGAGCAGGAGTAGCACTCGGGCGAGGGACATCCTTCACTGGCGACAACCCAGGGCGAGGAGACTGGGCTAGACCCATGGGTTGACCTGCGAGCGAGTAATAGGGTATCTGGGCAAAGGGATCGCGGTGAACAGACGAGATGTCGAGTTCTGGTCTAAGCTGCTGGGTTGGCGAGCCAGGGGTTTGGGTTAAGCTGGCATGACGCGAATGGGTCGATGAAAGGAGAGAAGTTGGCTGCTGTGCGGGCATATAGGCCTGTGCGGACAAAGGTTCCATCCGTGCCATCTCCGTTGGCACGGAGCCAGGATGGCGCGAGGACATCGGTAGTTCTTGCGCACGAGAAGTGGCATGGGGCAATACCGAAGATTCTCGTCTCTCCTCTGTAAAATACCCAAGGCGTGGGCCCTGAATGCGGTGGGATGGTCCTCCCTGCGCGCGAATTGCACGAGTTGACTCTTCGATTAGAGTCGCGGTAGAGGGCACTGGTGAAGCGGCGGAAGCTTGTGCAAGCGGCTGGTAGCGACCGACATTCCGGTCCTTGTCGGACGGAGGTCGTCCATGTAGGGACATGGGCTGTGGCGAGAGACCAACAGGCTTGCCTTTAGGGAATCGTATTTCATCAACCTCAGTCATAGGATCCCCATGAGGGGCAAGTGGACGAGGGATGATAGAAGACGGAGTTGCCTCGTATCGTCTCTTTGGCGCAACACTTGGAATAGGAACCGGCCCTGTGGCCTCACCGCGAGCCTTCTTCTCCTCTGCATCTGTTAGAATCAACTCAAAGTCTTTCTGGCCTGAGTCCAGACGACGTTGATAGAAGTTTTTGACCTGCATGCATCATGCACGTTAGCCGGCTAGTCAACAAACACAAACATAGTACATCTGGGGGGAAGTGGGAAATGAAAACTTGGGATGGAAGGACCCAATACGTACCATCACCGTTGTCTTGGTCTTCATAAAGGCCGAGATACCCTCGAAATCACGACCAAAATGCGCCAGCAAGGCTGGGAAATCGCGCTGCTCCGGTACAGACCAGTAACTCGTTGGCTGCAAAGAGCCATATCCCGACTCGAGCTGTTTGGTTGCCAGAGACGGTTCAACCTCAGTAGACTCAAAGACATAAACTCCTTCTTTCGCTCGCCCTCGTCCCACCCTGCCTCGCGGAATTGGCGGTAAGGATTCTTTTTCAGAACGCTCTCGTTCCCGGGCCTCATACCCTTCCAAGACGTGATCTGAAACCAACTCCATCTCGCTTCCAGGGTGAAGTGGTGCTGGCGGTACGATCGGAGGCAGATTGCCCTGTGGCATTACCGCCTGGGCCTTCGGATCCGGTTGAGTGGCGGTCTTCACGCGCCGTCCACCGCGAGTACCTCCGCCCCGTCCGCCACGCCGAGTCGACGATCTTTCCACTGGCTCGCCGTCCTTGCCAAGTTGGACCCGACGGCCAACTGGCGCGCTCTCTACCTCGGTGGAATCGCCAAAGGTGGGCGCGGCCGCTCGTCGCGGACGACCGGTGTCTGTGACAGCGGGTGGCTCCTCCTCGCCAACAAAGTCAGGTTTCACCACACCCAAGTCTGCGATGAGAGCGTTGGACTTCGGTCGTGGACCCTTTCGAGTCCCCTTGCCCCGCTTACTCCAGCGTTTGTTGAGCTTGGCCTTGTACTTAATCTCTTCCTTGGTGAGATAATAGTGTACAATACACTGCTGGAAATTTCGACCGGGCAAAGATTCGGCAATCTTGCCCCACCGTTTCGGATGAGCCATGAAGGCGTCTGTAAAGATTACGTGCTCCTCCGGGGTGAAGTCATTAGGGGGCGGCACAAAGCCAAAAACATCCAAAGCCCTATTGCACTCAATGGTGTTGTTCACATCTTTGTAGATGCGAGCCTTTACCTCCCGCGGCTCGAGCATGTTCGGAATGACCGCTTCACGGCCCAAATCGGGCCGAGCAGTAGCCATCTTGATTCGTCGACGTTCAATCTCTTCTTGGGCGGAGATTTCGGAGGCCTTCAAAGCATTGAGAAAATCAAGCTCGCTATTTCCTTTGTACCGACGACCTTCACGGCCTTCCGGCATGGGTGCTGGGGTAGTTGGAACCGTGGACACTGGGGGAGACGCTGGACCAGGAGTCACGGACTTCTTGTCCTTCATACGATCGAGCTCCCAGATAGCCATTCGCCAGAGCTTGTAGTGAGATACGTACTCGTCCCTAAGAACTGCGTTTTTCCTGAAAACTTCCGCTTGCACCTTTGAAAGTTCTGTGCTGAACGTGCCTTTAAGACGATTTTGTGTTGCAATGTTCTCATGGTATACATCCATATCTGAAATAGGCGTTGGAGGCCCTGAGTGCAAGAATGGAAGGCTTTCGACAGTAACCTCACCAGGAGGTACCACGGGGGGAATGATAGTTTCTGAAATTGGTTCTGGTTCGCGCTCGGGTATTGTCGAGGCAAAAGGGACCACTCGTTCAGTGCTTGGATGCTCAGCTGACTCTTCATCCTCTACTGAAGGCAAAGGATCCACTGACCGTCCCAACACTCGTTCAACTCTCTCTTCGTTGGCTACCATTCCAAGTAACTGGATTTTAAGCAAAAGAGCGACAATGGCAGAATCTTCCAAAGGTGATGGAGGCAATTCTGCTCGGAGGGACTCCATATCCTTTTCAAAGATCCGCTTTCTTTCATCAAGATACTCCTGGGTGAAAACAATGTTCTCCCCGTCTTCCTCGTCACTTGAACCTTCAAAGTTTGGTATCAAGGCGGGTTTATCAGTGCCGCCCTGCTCAGAGGGTTCCTTGGCATCACTCGTTTGAACGTCGACGACCGATAAACTACGACGGAGTGGGAGGTTCAACGACGGGGAAACGGGGGAAGGTTCTCTCGCAGGTTCATGGGGGAGAATCTCGCCACTCTCAGGCTCGTCTATCTCAGGTGGTAATAGAGGCTGCGTGGTTTCGTTGGCAGGGGAAACACCTTCGCTCTCATCAGCAGGCTCTTGTTTCGGCAGTGTATTAGGAATAGAAGGTGTTCGGCCGTAGCCAGGTCGCACCCACTGCTTGCTGCCTTTGCGACCACGCGGGGAGGGAGCCTTCCATTGAAATGCTCGAGGGCCGGTTGGAATGCCAGACGGTTGCATTCGAGGCGACATAGAGGGCTCACGGGATAATGCGCGTGGGGCAGGCGGTGGAATCCGTGCAAAGGTAGGGGAAGAGGTGAGTGAGTTCGACCTCGCGCCGCCAAATCCTTCATTGGGTCCTACCCCCGAATCTGGCCGAGTCATGGCAGCTGGAGCGGTGGGCGGTGATACATCAGGAAAATTGATAGATGGTTTAGAGAGCCGATGATGCGCAACTTGCTGCTTGCCAGCCTCCCGGGGTCCTTCTGGACGGCTGCGAGGCTCAAGAGGTTGTGTGATCTCGGTCCTTTCTGCCTTGGGCCCTGTAGGAGGTTGGGCCGGTTGTCGTTGTAGGACTTCATAGCGGTCTCTCTCTGTGGGAAAAGTAGAATTCGGCGCCGTGCGTTGGTCTGAAGTATCTTTATTTGAGGAAACATTCGTAATTGGGGCAGTCACCGAGCCAAAGGCAGGCACCTGGGGGGCGGCTGGAGGTGGTGAGTTCCGAATGATAGGTCCAGGGTTCTTCATAGCATCAGGGCGAGCGGCGTCTGGTCGAGGAGCATCCGGTCGAGCATCGGAGCGAACAGCATCCAGTCGAGGAGCATAAGGGCGAACAGCATCCGGTCGAACAGCATCCGGTCGAATAGCATCAGGCCGAGCAGCATCAGGGCGAAGAGGATCAGGTCGAACAGCATCAGGTCGAGTACTAGGTCGAACAGCAACAGGGTCGTTTCGCTCAGAATCTCGCGTAGGTTCCAGAGCCGCTGTGCTGGGAATGCTCGGAGGTTTTCGACCATGGTCCACTTGGGTGTGGTCAGACAGGCGATCTGCTATGGCTGGTCCAGGTCCAGGGCCAGGTGCTGTAGGAGGATGTGAGGAAGTGGTTGAGCCACTAGCTGCGCGGCTATCTGCACGACTTGGGGGGCGCTCTCGTTTCCAAAAGTCCACTGGGCGATCACGGTCCTCGCGATCAGGTCGTCGGTTATCCCAATCGTCGCGACGGTCAAAGCGATCTCGACGATCCAAGTCGCGATCTAATTCTCGATCTCGATCTCTCGGACGTGGAAGGTCACGGTCACGATCACGATCCATCATCCGATCGCGATCCAATGCACGATCCCGGTCCATATCTCGATCTCTATCGCGATCCACCATCCGATCACGTCCACGCCACGGTTCGCGGGAACGACTGCGGCGACGGAAAATATCACGATCATCGAGGAAGGGTGGACGACCACGACCGCGGCCTCCTTCCCAATCTCCGCGACCACGCCCTCGCATGCCTCCTCGGTGTATATGGCCACCATTGGGAGGAGGACCTTCTGGGCCGCCCGAAGATGCGGATATGATACTATCTCTCGAGTTTCGTCGCATCCGAACCAAATCAAAATCGCGGCCTGGGGGCTCCCTTATGTCCCGAAAGTCGCGCGTCGGTGATCTTGAGCGACCTCGGCCAAAGCCAATCCGATTGTCTCGGGGATCAAAATCGCGGTCACGGCGAACCCACTCCCGGTCCATATCTCGGCGAAATGGCGGACCATCGCGGTTGTCTCGAAATTCGCGATCTCGGTCGCGCTCTCGTGGGTCTCGGTCTCGGTCCCGAAAGTCACCACGGCCATAACCCCTGCCACGACCACCAAAATGGCCACCACGAGGGGAATCAACAAGTGCCCGAGGACCACGCGGTGGATCTCTCCCAAATGGTGCAGGTCCGTCGTCAGGACCACGAGGACCGATGGGGGGGCGACGGTCTCCAAATCGCTGCGGAGAACGGTCACGGGAATTGAACCCGGACGATGGGGGGAATCGGGAAGACATTATCGCGTCATGCTATCATGAAGCTGTAGACTGGTTAGCGCTCCAGCACGTCCAACGTACAGTGCAAATCAGCCCAAGGCGGTTGGAATGCAGAATCCATCACATACCCAAAGATGGAGAACGGACACTCGAGAGGGTCTGCACGTGACAAGAAATGCACGGACCATACGAAGAATTGAAGAGCACGGATACCCGATCGGGTAAGGCGCAGTCTTTTTCAAGTTGGGAGGGAAAGATCCAATATCACCTGAGCACGTTCCTTTCCTTTTTATTCTGAAATTGCTAGATTTGATCTTGTTAGACCATGGAAACTGGACAGTTCAAGTTGGCAATACTGAAGACTCGTCGAGATAAGGAGATTTAACGTGGAACACAAGAAAAACTAGCACGTTACAAGATCGGCGAGATCATGCGAGCTCCTTGCGCCGGATGTTATGCAACACAAGAGTAATATAGAGGAATGGAGGAATAAAGGAATGGAAGAGGAATATGTCGAGAATATTGGAATATGTGAGGAATATGTTTGGAATATGAGTTCGTGAGACTTCAAGGGGCTCGGCACTAACCCAGTTGAACGCTAGTGTGGTGGGGATGTGCCTCCTAAACTCTATTCACATTGAATGTTCGATGTCAGGTATAACAGTACATGTACAAGTACTATAGTATCGAAGATCAAATCAGTAGAATAATAGGCATATTAGAACAAGAGAAATAAAAGGTCAATATTATAGGAGATTCTTCATTCAAACCTATCTCCGAGAGTCTCCAATCCTAAAATGGTAGTACTGTGGAGGGATCTATGCCTAAGGCGATAAGGTTGTAAGGCATCAAGGCATCAAGGCCCAGTTCCCCGCCGAATCCAAAAAGAAAAAAAGATCAACTGCCCCTCTCTTCTACTACATACAAACTGACCTTCTTTTTTTGGTTTGGCTTCTTTTTCTTGTTTTTCCACCTCAGTAAACCACTTTCGCGGATTTATTCACACTCTTTACAACTATTCCCCCTTTCCTTTTCTTTCCTTCCCAATCTCTTCGCAAATATGAGCGCCCAGCAGCCTTCAGTAATTCCCTCCTCGGTGACCGACTCCGTCCTCCAGAGCTCGCAACCGGTCCCAGAGGGATCTCACGTGGTGAGCGGGGTGGATTTTGATAAGTTTCAAGGACGAGATATCACTGTCGCAGAGATGGTGGACAACTTGGCCCATACCGGTTTCCAGGGCAGCGCGGTCGCCGAGGCTGCTCAAATCATCAATGAAATGGTACGTCCGAACATAATTGCAACCTTTTGAGCCTCTGAGTTAGAGTCTGATGATTTCCTTAGCGCGCCTTCCGTGATCCCGAGACGGGAAACAAAACCACCATCTTCCTCGGCTATACATCGAACTTGATTTCATCCGGTCTTCGGGACACCCTACGTTATTTAGTCAAGCATAACCATGTCTCCGCCATTGTGACCACTGCTGGGGGTGTGGAGGAGGATTTGATCAAATGCTTAGCGCCCACATATCTCGGATCATTCTCGACTCCCGGTGCTGGGCTTCGTGCTAAGGGCCTCAACCGCATTGGCAACCTTATCGTGCCCAACAATAACTACTGTTCTTTCGAGGACTGGCTCGTGCCCATTTTGGACAAGATGTTGGAGGAGCAGGAGGCTGCAAAGATCAAGGCTCGGGAGACTGGGGATGAGGAGGACGAGCTTCACTGGACACCAAGCCGCATCACCGAACGATTGGGTCGTGAGATCGACCACGAGGATTCAGTTCTGTACTGGGCAGCCCGGAATGGAATCCCCGTATTCTGTCCCGCCCTG
This sequence comes from Penicillium egyptiacum, assembly GCA_911456345.1. Classification (NCBI taxonomy): domain Eukaryota; kingdom Fungi; phylum Ascomycota; class Eurotiomycetes; order Eurotiales; family Aspergillaceae; genus Penicillium; species Penicillium egyptiacum. Next base: position 1,802,848 of record CAJVRC010000866.1, on the reverse strand, counting down.
ACAGATGGATCCCTGGGTGACATGCTTTACTTCCACACCTTCAAGTCTTCCCCACAACGACTCCGAGTGGATATTGTGGATGACGTGCGCCGTATCAACACCATGGCTGTTCGAGCGACACGCGCCGGCATGATCATCTTGGGAGGCGGGGTGGTCAAGCACCACATTGCCAATGCATGTCTGATGCGCAATGGAGCCGAACACGCAGTGTATGTGAATACCGCGCAGGAGTTCGATGGTAGTGATGCGGGTGCGCGGCCGGATGAAGCGGTGAGCTGGGGCAAGATCAAGGTGGATGCCAAGTCTGTCAAGGTGAGTTTGCTCTATTGTTCTATTTGTTTGGGGCCGAGCTGACTTTCTTAATTCTTCAGGTCTATGCTGAGGCCACGGCAGTATTCCCTATGATTGTGGCTGCTTCATTTGCTCGTGCCGAATCGACACATAATTGATTTCAATTTTATCTCTCGAGTCTCGGTAGGACGGGACTTATTGCCAAGCAATGCGGGAACCCGCAGTCTAGAAATGGTTTCTTTTTTCAAAGAGCCAATCAGTGTCACTCATCGCCCAAAAGTGGTCCGTTTCGGGTCAATCAAGGGTCTTTGATCTTGCAATTGTTTCAAGATTGGTTAGGATTGGCCCACGTACATTTTACAATCCGGTGTGCTTCCGTACAGGTATAGGTACGTTGATCGGCCCGATATGGCTATATGCCCCTGATATGCCTGAAAACAGAAAACAGTTTTCCGAGGTGGCGTGCCCCAGATGACCCATTGAAAGGCCCAGTGGCGAAAGGGGGAAATTCGATGGAAATTCGATAAGCCGAGTCGCCACCGAATGTTCCAAATATCGGCATTTAAGGATATTCTCCCCTGAGTGGGGATCGGCACACCGCTAGACTTTGTCAAGTATAATATGTATAAGTCGAATATTAGAATAGATGTAGATATCTGATATATGTAAAGGGCTCGAAGACTATGCATAAATGCACATGATGCAGTCTAGTACATACAACATAGTAATCCATCAGCCTGAGGGCAGTTTTCTATACAAAAAGGACCCACTCGGCAACTTCCCCCAGACTCTTTTTCCTTTTTTTATCTTTTTTTCTTTTTTGGTTCCTTCCATTTTTTTTTTTGTCCTTTTTGGTTTTTTCTCTTTCGTTTTACTTTCTCCGAACTTTTCTTCTTTTCTTCCTCTCTCCCCTTATTCTCTAATTTGTTCATTCGTTTTCTCTCGTTCCTCTCCCTATCGGCTTCTCTCCACATCTCCGCAACCCTCTTATCCGATAAGCCCTTATCAATCTTTATATAGGAGTATACCTGCTTTTTATATATTTGTTTAAACACATTCGTTGGACATATTTGAGGTTCTCCCAATTGGAAGGCCATGGACCCCTTACCCAATTTGCCAATCTCTGGGACTGAAGTGGAGGATACGAGAACAGCGAATACAGACACCGAGTCGGGAAACCAGTCCCCCGAATCATCCCATTCAACTCCTTCCCCCGCGCCAATACGGCAGTCGGAAGAGCTGGAACATGCCTATTGGGCAGAGTACGAGGAGGACACAACCATCCCAGATGAGGACGAGATGAAAGAGATCGACAGCGGTGATTCGGATTATAGTGCTAGTGATCGTAGGTGTTCACCTTACAAACAAGACCATGCAACATCAGTACTTACTGACCCTATGACAGACAAATATTGGGAAACCAACTTCTTTCGGGATTTGGGAGATCCCGAATACATCCCTACCGAAAAGGCCCGTCTCACGTGGACGTTCAAGGGTGTTCGAGGCACCCCCGAAAACCCCAATCGTGATAAAGTCATTCGCTCCCCACCAGCATTTGTTGGGGGTTACTGGTGGCGAATCAAGTTCTATCCTCGGGGGAACAATGCCAATGCATTGAGCGTCTACCTTGAATGCTCTCCCACAATGCCCGCTCCAGAGGAAAAGCTCCCTGAAACCGAATTTACAGTCCGCCGAGGCGCAGCCGATGCCTCACTAGACGAAAGCACTCCGGAGATTCAAATAAAGACTACGGCCATAGACGACGCGGCTCCGTGGTTTGAGAACTACAAATCTCAATATCCTGAGGCCAGGAACACCCAATCTGACCATGGAACCTCGGACTCTTGGCGTGTGTCCGCGCAGGTCGGTGTCATTGTATACAACCCACAAGAGCCACGCACGGGGTGGATGCAGTCTTCTTGTCATCAATTTAATGCTCACAACCTGGATTGGGGTTGGACATATTTCCACGGCCCATGGGACCAAATTCATTCGCGCCGGCGGGGTCAACATCGTGCTCTCCTGAACAACGATACGCTCTCGTTTGACGCGTACATTCGTGTAGTGAACGACCCCACCAAGTCCCTCTGGTGGCATCCAAGTGATTCCGAGCCAACTTGGGACAGCATGGCCTTGACTGGTTACCGACCTCTGGGTGACTCAATCATCAATCATAGCCCAGAGGTAGCCGGGCTTGCCTCGTGGCTGCACATTGCTCCGTTTTGCAAGATCGTTCAAAGTATTGACGTACTTGAACATCTCACCAATGCCGATGCTAGGCCGAAGCCTCTATGTGATGCTCTTCAAAGGCTTATGTGGCAACTTCGCCGCCAGACACTCTCCCCGAGCTTTGTCGATACGGACGGCGTGACTAGCACTTTGCGCAATATGCACGAGTTTTCGAGCGATGTGTCCGAATTTTGGGAGCGCCTACGTCGCAGTTTGGAGCTGGAGCTGAAGGGAACGGAGGCAGGCAAACAATTCGCTCATCTATTTGACAGTCCGGCTGTAAATGCTCCGTCTTCTGATGGCGAAATCACTGTGAACATGCTGCCGACTGACTTCAATTCGCGTCTCTACGTGCCAGTTGATCAGGCCAAGTCTACCTCCGAAGCCGTTAGTGGATACTTGAGTGCTAAGCCCGGTCGTTGGTCGCTTCCATCGCTCCTTCATGTTGAGTTTGGCCGTCATGCTCTGGATAAAGCCAAACGTTGGCAGCTGCAGTATGACAAAGTGGAGCTGGACGAGGAACTGGATCTGGCCCCGTGGGTGGTTGATGGCCAGGGTAGCAAGTATGTCCTTTATGGCTATATTGTTCATCGTGGCCGCCGCACCTCGGGCAAGTTCTTTAGCATTCTTCGCCCGGCGGGTCCGGGTACCACATGGCTAGCTTTTGACGATGGCAGTGACAACCGCGTGGAGTGCTTGACCCAGAAAACAGCCATGGGTCCACACCTTGGTCTTGATCCTTCCCAGGCTGTGGATCACAAGAAGGGCCATGATGTACCTGTTGTGGCAATGTATGTCCGTGGCGACATGGTGTCGGAGCTTTTGCCTGGTCCCCAACGGCCTTGGGAAGTTGCCGAGGCCTTGAAACAATACTATGAAACAGGCGTTCACACTGGTGACGAGCCTACGGACCATGTCCAGGTTGAGGTTTACGCGCTTCCCCAATACGACCAGTTGACCAGCCTGTTTGACTCCTACGACCTCATGGCACAGGCCAAAGCGGCCAACTGTGTCATGTACATGACTTTGCCCCGCTCATCACGCTTAGCAGAACTACGCAAAAGAATTGCAACCTGGAAGTCCTCAGGCTCTGACCACATTGGTCCCGAGCGGGTTCGTTTCTGGCAGATTGGTAACTCCTTTGCCCAATCTGGACCATCGCTGGCCTTTGATCGCACTACGGATTTGAATGTTCCGCTGGATCCTTCATTGAGCATCATTCGGTTCTGGATGGAAATCATCTCGGAAGGTACGTATTGTGTTCACCTTTATTTCTAACCGTTACCCCGCTAATCTTTAGCAGAGGATGCTCAGTTCTTCGCCATCCCAGATCCTCCTGCGATGACTACTTCGGAGGATAAGCCAGATGACATGGTCGTCGAGGACTCTTCAGAAGATGTGTCATTTGTGGCCGAAGGAGATGCTGTGGCTAGTTCATCAGGGAATGCTCCCCATGAGGGTCCTGCTGCGTCAGATACCGTGAACTCTGCCATCGATGATGGATCACTGCCTCCATTGGCCACATTGTCTCCAGAAAATGATTCCTTTACTACTGAAAGGACAGAACAGGAAGTGGTGCTAGCTACTATTACGGCAGCTCCGTCGACGGAAGCCACAAGCTCCGCTCCTGTATCACCTTCCGAAGTTGAGTCTTCTATGTCAGAAGTGGCGCCTCAAGCACAGACCCAACCTGAGGTCAAGTTACCTGTCGGCCATACATACTACTTCATTCAAATGTTCGATGCGGACAATCAAATACTTCGTACCGTGGGGTCATTCTTCTCCAAGCTTGATTCCAACGTCAAAGCGTCCATCAGACGCCAGTTACAGCGGCCTCTTCGCCAAGACTTCCTCGTGTGGAAACGAGTCGATGGTGCTGCCGTTACCACAGTGTCGCCAGCTGACAGCTTCGACGATGTGGTGGCTCCGCACGGAGCCTGTTTCATTGTCGGGGATAAGTTGACCAAGGACAAGTAAGTACACATATATCTCCGTTTTCGAGGTTAGCCCTTTGGTTCTAACACAAAATCAGGCGTACTCAACTTGCTTTATCGGGATTGTTCACCAGTCCCGATCGTCTGGTTCAGTACCTGTGGGCCGAATCTCGTGGTCATCCAATCCAAGGTTTCACCGGCGTGAAGACCATCGAAGCGACCTTCACAACCGACTACTACAGTGGTCAATTCCTCAAGGGTCATCACCATGGTAGAGGCAAGCATATCTCTAGCACAGGCATGATATACGAAGGCGATTTCGTTTTTGGCCGCCGCCATGGCCAAGGCAAGCTAATTTACCCCACCGGCGACTCATACAACGGTGGTTGGGTTGAAGACGTATGCCATGGACAAGGTACTTACGTTGAGAAGACGACAGGCAATAAATATGTCGGCGGCTTCAAGGATGGCAAACGCCACGGGAAGGGCATCAGCTACTGGGAAGTAGCCGACGCAGAGTTGGATCTGTGCCAAATCTGTTACACCGAGGAAATGGATGCTGTCTTCGTCGAATGTGGGCACCTTTGTTCCTGCGTGACTTGCGCGAACCTTGTGAGCCTGTGTCCGATGTGCCGCAAAGAGGTTAAGAAGGTGATCAAGATTTATCGAGCATAGAGCGGTATCTGGTATCTCTGCTGGAGTTAGACGGGATGTTCCCGACTTTTTTTTGAATTTCTGAGCACTTGCGTTCATTGATTTTAGCGAACGGTTGATTTAGGATGGGAGTGATGCGATTGATTTTATATCCTCCTCATTTTGGTTATATACACATACCACCACTGGTGGATACACAACAGTTCTTATACCCTGCATGCTTGACATGTTGGACTTTGATGATTTGAATATCTTTGGTTTAGCAATTTACATTGAACTTCTTAAGACTCTTTTTACTCTTTTTTCCCATCTTCCATATTTTTTTGAAACACAGTTTGATCTTGATTGAACAAAAGGTATATCCAGTGCGCCGGGTCCCGGACCTAATACATAATGCTTTTGACTTGCCCGAAGAATGAAAAACGAAGAATTATACAGCAAGAGACGAATGATCAAGTTATTGATCATTTGCTGGCCTTCTTGGCCGACTTCTTTTCCTTCTTCTCGACCTTGCCCTTGGCCGCAGTCTTCTTCTCTTCCTTTTCCGTGGTCACCTGCTTCTTATCTCCCTTAACAACGGTCTTCTTCTCGCTCTTTGGCTCATTGGAAGTCCTCTTCGAGGCAACGGCCTCGGTCTCTTCTTTCTGGCTTGGTGTCGCCGTTTCGCTTGTCTTCTCTGACACCGATACCTTGCTCTTCTTGGGCTTGTTCAGAACACCCTTAGGGTTGAGACCCTTGCGACGCAAACGGTTGCGCTCAGCGCGAGCAATGCGCTCGGCGTCCTCGGGATCCTCGAATGAGCTGAAGGCACCACCCTCGAAATCAGCGGCGTGTCCATTCTCATCAACAATCGGGGTCTTGTCTACGGACTCGTCGTCCGTGGAGGCAGCCGAGGGAGCACTGCGAGCCTTCTTGGGGCCCTTGGAACGCGGCTCGGCGTCGTCTGACTTGGCCACGGGGGTCACGGCAGTCTTCTTGAGCTTGCAGACATAGAAACCGTCAACGTTCTCGCGATGAGGGAAGTAACGGCGGGTGAGCGCCATCTTAGGATCGAAAGTCTTGCCCATATAGCTAAGGAGTCCAGGGCTACCGAAGCTACCGAGACCGGTGTCCACAATCTTGACATTAGGGCGCTTGCGAAGAACGTACTGCACAACAGCCTCGTTCTCTTCGACCGTCACACTGCAAGTAGAGTAGACAATGTATCCACCGGTCTTGGAGGCGTGGTCGACGGAATCAATTGCGGCCAAAAGAAGCTGGCGCTGCATGTGGGGAATGGCGAGGAAATCACGCTCGTTCTTGGAGGTCTTGACTCCGGGATCCTTCGAGATAACACCGGTACCGGTGCAGGGAGCATCGAGCAAAACACGATCGAAGCCACCCATGGCCTTGGGGAAAGCAGTGCGGGCATCCATGTTCGTCACAATGGTGTTCTTGCAGCCAAGACGGTGAATGTTACCAATCAAACCCTTAGCACGGGGCTTGCTGGCATCGTTTGCGACGACACAGCCAGTGTTGCGCATCAGAGCGGACATGTATGTTGTCTTACCACCGGGGGCAGAGGCCATATCAAGGACACGCTCATTAGGCTGCGGAGCGAGAGCCATGACAGGAAGGAAAGAAGAGGCAGCCTGGAGAATATAGTGACCAGCGAGGTACTCGGGGGTGGCACCCAGGGGAACCGGAGACTCGAAAACTTGGAGGCCAACCTTGGACCATTTGCCAACGGGCTCGAGGACAACACCACGGTTGATGAGCGCCTGGGCGAGTGATCGGCGGTTGGTTCGCAAGGTGTTGGTACGGATAACGACAGGGCGAGGAGTTTCGTTAGCTTCAAAGAAGGCAAATGCCTCTCTGGGAGTGAACAGGTTGAATAGCTTCTCAGCCAGGAATCGAGTGTAGCCGTAGTATGTACAGATATCGTCGAGCAGGAGATCGATATAGTCGGTACGCGACTTACCAGGCAAGCCGAGGGTCTTCAGGTCACCCAGGATTCGGATGGTGTCTGTGATGCGTTGGCGAAGCAGCTGCAGATCAGGGGCGAGTCCCTGCTGGGTTTGGTCGGCGAACACATCGGGTGCAGCGATGTTGGTCTGCAGGGCGGCTTCCTGCATTTCCTGCTCGGCGGCTTCCTCCTCCTCTTGCTGTTCAGCATCCAACTTCCGCGACAGACCCTCAATGTTTGCGGCGGTCAATCTCTCTTCGGCATCAGAGTCCTCGTCGTCAGAGAACATGGCTCCACGGGTGTGGCCCTCCTCGTCAGAATCGACAACCGAGTTATCATCCTCTAGGTCCGAAAGTCCTTCAACCTCGTCGTCGCTATCCATTGAGCCTTCACTAATCCCATCGAGATCACCGAACTCATCATCATCATCCTCCATATCCTCATCATCATCAGACATAGGCACCGGCACGGCCTTCTTCGTGACCGACGGCTGCTTCTTAGGTTCCTTGGAATCGGCCTTGGGAGCAGCACCATTGACCTTCTTCTTCTTGGGTGCATCCTTTTTCGAGACAGCCTCATCCGCATCAGATCTGCGACGTTTTGCTGGTGCAGGCTTCGGAGGTGCCTCAGCCCCGCCAGCCTTGCGTTTCTTGAGCATTGTGATTTTCGACTCGTCGAGCGGGGCCGGAGGGCCCTGCTTCTTCATACGTCGACCGACACCCATTGTGAGAAAGTGGTGTATATGGGGACGTTAATGGTATTTGCTCTCTGGGGGAGCTTGTAATTTCTTTCCGTCTTTTTTTTTTTCCCTTAGGGCGGTGACTGCCAGCAGTACGGAAGTAATGAAAGGCGGTGTAACTACTTATTTACTTTGATGCCTTATAGTCCAGGTGTCGATGGTCCTATCGGCATCAAGTGAACTCCCCGGTCCAGACGTCCACTACTCTAACTACTATCGCCTTGGACTTGCTTTCTCTCTCTTTCTCCTTTTTTTTGCCTTGAGAATCTCTGCCAATTTAAATTTCTTACCATGTCGGAACTGACTTTTACCAAATCATTCCTGTCCACGCTGGACTCACGGCCTATCAAGCTTCGCGCTGATCATGTCTTCGACCCAGAGCAAGTTGGACTACGAGTTCCCGTAAGTCTTGATGCGAAAATTCCTAGCTTGACCAGGAAGACCATTCTCACATGCTCTCCGAGAAACGATAGTACACCCTCCCCCGCCTTTCAGCCCCGCATCCTGCGATGCCCAAGAAAGTGAAATCAACACAGGCACCAGGCTCATCCAAATCAATCACTGTCCGCGTCAAGTCTGCCCGCAACCCTGCTCTGGAATTCCTGATCTCCAATGCCCCTCTCTCGACCACCTCGGTCCAGGACATCCGGGATGCTGTGCAAGTGCGCGTCACCGATGTGCACGGAGGCCAAGTTCCGCTAGACAAGATCAAGATCTTATACAAGCGCAAGCCAGTTACTGGGAGCGGGAAGACATTGGCCGAGGTATTGGCAGATGAACCCGCGATTATGGCGGGAGGCAAAGAAGTCGAGATCGGGGTGATGATTATTGGTGGCGCCCAGGTGGTTGAATCTGCTGTGGCTCAACCGGAGATTCCAGAGAAGCGGGATGAATCACCGCCCAAGGCTGCTATAGGTCCGAGTGGGGAGGAGGTGTTGCATACAGAGGCTTTCTGGGATGACCTGCAAGGCTATCTCCAGCAGCGATTGAAGGACGAAGAAGAAGCAAAACGGTTGAGATTGGTGTTCAAAGAAGCGTGGAGCTCAGCCAAGTAGACTATATTCACACGACAGCACAGCGAAACAATGATACCTGTCTTTGTTCCGAACAAGCCCGAGTTGGCTCGGCGAATAGTATGGATTCAAATGTTATACACATAACATGAGCCATCAGTGTCTAAGGCACAAGCTACGCGGGCACATTGAAGGAGAACAGGGGAAAATTCCCACCTGTGGACACCAAGCAACCGATACGTCAAATATCGGGATCATTCCAAAGCCTATCAGGCACTCTTTGAACCCTGATCAAGATCCTATCACAAGAGCAAACGGAACAGTATTCGAACAGCCTTGGAAGAAATGTTCTAGTTCCCATAGAAAGTAGAGCATGTACCGAAACAGTTGGAAGAAAAGAAAACATCCTCGCACGCCAGGGAATCTTTGTGGAACATGTTATGAGCCAAGTAAAAAGTACACATGTTGAGAAAAGAAATGAAAAGAAAGGCAAAATCACGTAGAAGAGTATCATAAACCACACAGCGTCGGTGAACACCGTTGCAAATGCTCGAAAGAAAACTGGTCCGGCCAATCGCTCATCCAGTTCATGGGATCATACAGAAAACGATGAGCAAACGCGAAGAGATACACACACAGGTATAACGCAAGAAGAATCATACACGGGTTTTCATTCCGTCGTTTCAATCATCGGGAGCAGACCTTGACCAGGCCGTCTCCACCACCGCCAACGACCCAGTGGCCATCACGGCTCCATACTACAGCACAGACTCCTTCGCCACGCATCAGCCGGTGGCCTGTCAACTCCTGGGTACAGCTGCGCTTCTCAAGGTTCCAGAATCGCAAGCTGGCATCATGGCCAGCCGAAACGAGCTCACGTCCATCCGGAGATAATGACAGTGAGGCTATCGCAGCAGGATGAGCAAGCATTGTGTATGTACATTGACCTGTATCAAATGTTAGGGTATTGTTCGGGATAGCAAGGTCATTTAGATGCTACTTACCACTATTGGCATCAAAGAAGCGGATGTATCGGTCCTCATAACCACTGATTATTACACCTTCTACGTTGCTTGACCCAGTGGCTCCGTGGACTACTTCTTCTTCTTCAGCCATCGCGCGGTTGGGATCAAGATTAACTGTTCCATCAAAGCCGACTGTCGTGGCAACGACTGAGTTCACCCCAGTAGCTGGCGTGCCATCGTATGTCTCGAGACTAGCCATACCCGCAATTTCTTCGCCGGTCCGCGTGTCGTAAACAATGATAGAGGCATCCGAGTAGGAGACGACAAAGTTGACGCCTGCAAGAGACAAGGGGCTGATGCATGTTGGGGAAGGGGAATTGGGGCGGGGGATGCGATGAACAATGGTATAATTGAAAGCTGGAGTGGTAGGGGCACTGGGTGGAGGCAAGGTTGGGAAGTTGGAACCGGAGGGCATTGAGTTTGAGTTCGCCCGCTGGCTTCTACCTTGACGGCGATTTCCAGGAGGGGATGCGGCGCTGATTGCCCAAATCAAGACGTAGCCATCTGCTGCTCCAGAGGCCAGAAGGATACGATCGGATCCACCATATTGGCTGCTTGAGTCGCCAAAGACAGAACCCATGGTGCCGGGAAGAACGCAGAGTCCCCAGACTGCGTCTTTGTGCTCGTTGAAGGTGGCCTTGGGATCAATCCGCCCACGTTCCCATAAACGTACGCTAGCATCCTGGCCACCTGAAAACACCAGCCCATCACCCAAAACACGGCCGCCATTGGAAATATTCTGAGACGGTGAGCAGGCGGCAAGAGAAGTCACGGCGCCTTCGTGTCCGCGATGAGTAAAGTAGCTCGTAATGTCCGAGTCGTGGCTAGAACCAGCCCCAGAGCCACCAGAAGTACCTGGGATGATCCATCGCTTGATCGTTCCATCGTCGCTGCAAGTGCAGATCTCGGGCTCTTCTGGACTACCACCACCGGTGAAGATGACGGATCGGATCACATCTAAGTGGCCACGCAGCACAAACCGGACTTGGAAGATAGAATCTTGCTTTTGTCCGAACATCGCACCCGCTTCCCGGGCATCAGTTGCACCATCGCTCTTGCGCATTGATCCCGAATTCGTCCTTCGATGGGGGGGAGCCCCGTCCTTGCTCGGCTCAGAGCTCATAAAGTTGGCATTTGGAAAAGCATCTGTATCCGGGCGATGAGGCGGGATGGGTTCGGTGACCACGAGTTCTTGCTCCGCCGGTTCGTCAAAATTCCACCCATCCACATCCTCTGTTCTTTTCTCGGTCAAGTTTTTCAGATTCACATCCTCCTTGACGACCACTCGAGGGCCCTGGGCCTCGTATGCCTGGTTTTGGCGTTCGTCCACCGTGCCCTGTTCGTATACTTGGGTTCGATTTTCAATTGCTGCAACGGAGGCTTGATGCGGGTCCATTGACCGTCGATCCATAGCATCCCGAGAAAGATACTGGTTTTGACCACGAGCCATGGCATTGTCAGGGTAGTGATTTGACATCGGTTGGTGGTTTTGCAAGGCCATCTCACGTGCCATGATGTGATTCGCTTTTTGACGTTGCTGCTGAAGATAAGCCTCCTCCAGGTTCTGTTGCGACAGCTGTGAATTGCCATAAAGATGGCCTGACATGTCGGAGTCGTTCATGTCGGGTGGAGGGTGGGAGGCGGGTATAACATGGTACGCGATTTCGTTGGAAGCTTTGGACAGGTATCCTCGGACTTTGTCTATGTCCTCACTTTGACCCTCATGCTGGTTTTCGTTGTCGGGTGCTTCGTCATTCTCATGGTCCGTGCTCGGCTTGGGGCGATGCGCTGTTGAATAACTCAGTCAATATTCCCACGTCGCGTGCTGGCATATAATTGCGAGGCACATACCTTTCAAGAAGCTGACGCTCTCACGTGCAGCATCTTTAGAGTCCTTAGAGTCTTCAGCCTTTTCGTTGTTCGAAAGCTTCTTAACCTTCTCTCTCTCTCTTTTTAGGGCGGTCTCCATCAAGCGAACATGCTTCCCAAGGGACTCATGCAAGCGCTTGCTTGTGCGCAAATCACCTTCCAATCGACCAATGCGAGACTTCATCTCTGCCCGTTCAATCTCCCATGCATTGCGGTCGCGCTCGTGTCGGTGCCATTCTGTCTGTAGGAAGCGCATTACACCTGGACATGGATATCAGTCAATGGTATTCAAGGAAGCAGGTGGATTCATGCTCACCCTGTAATGTGTATTCCGTCCCCTGTGGGCCATTCGAACCATCCATGGCGCCAGGCATTCCTCCGATTCCAGCCATGGCTGATGGAGATTGCCAAGACATGAACAGATGAACAAACACAGGACGGGTCGAAGATCTGAAGGGTCAAAGCACTGCAGGAGGTACCAAGGACAAAATCAGGCCGGTAGTGAATCAAGTGACGTGTAAGGTGCGAGCTTCGGTTTCTCCTGACCCCGGTAAATCGTATCCGCGGTAAGCGAACCAAGTCCCCTAATGGCGACGGCAAGAAACCACTTCCACGCCGAGTCAGCCTGTGGATGAGGAGTCCTAAGGAGGAAGATCCAAAGGAGAGGAGCAAGGTCGGACAATGAAAGGAAAGTTATGAGGATGAGAGGTGTGCCTTCACTGACCTTTTGTTATGGTGAAGACGGCTTGGCCTCGGGGGTGTCTGACCGCCTTCTAAATGGAGAAGATTGGCGCACGTTACTAGCCCTGGAGCCCTGGAGTCCTGGAGGTATATGATAGTTGGGTAAGCAATTGGATGGTTTGGGGGGGTTTTGAATACATATAAAAGGAATTCAAATATAATAGTAAATTCAATAGGTTTCGTAGGAACAATCGTAAGCCGAGTTCTGCAGATAACTAACTACATTCATGGATATGTAGTTAGTTGCGCGTAAATATGTACACCAACAACACGAGAATAATAGAATAACTCTAATTCAATAAGTCTCACGAAGATTCATTCTAATAAACCCTTCAACAGCGGAGACTAATATTTAACAGGTTCAAATACTACATTTGCTCGTGGTCTCGTACAATAATTAATCATGCTATCCTACATTATGGTCGTCTAGAACTCGAGCTCTTCCACCTCCATCCCACATTCTACACACGTCTTGATGCCAATTCCTGTTTCTGGATTCTCAATGGATCGTCCCCATTGATGAATATGTTTCCGCCCAGAACCGAGATCGTCGCCAAACTCTCCACCTGAAGCACCTTGTCGATTGCGTCGGTAGGCCTCCACACGTGTGCGTTTCTTCAGGTCCTGCAACTTCGTTTTGAATTTGGCCTCCCGTCGCCGTTTCTTATCACTTTCTCGCCGTTCAAACTCGGCATCCAGCGCCTCCGATGAGCCCCATTTCTTGTCGGAAAACGCATATTCTTCGATCTGGTACCGTAGATACAGCATCATGCTGTTCCATGTAGATTTGTGTGGATTCGGACGCTCGAGGCGTGGAAGGAGCTCTTCGTCTCGGAGTTCAGCTATACGTAGGCTGATCAGCACGTCTCTCTTGTCATAGGCGACAATTTGGTACTCACGATCTGTCAAGAGATAATCTTCTTTGGCTTCCGTCTTGGTCAACAAACTGTATTTCTCTGGGTGCTTCTCCTTGCAAGCATGACAGATGCAACACTTAAGTTCTTCTTCCCATTTCCAATCAATTTCCAAACTGCCACACTCACGGCATGACTTCTGTTTGCTTTTATCATCTAGGACACTTAGACCTGGTTCAAAGGGTCCCTCCCGGTTTCGCTTTAATGATTGGAGCAGCTGATGGCGTTCCCATTCCTTCTGCGTCATATGTGGTGGTTTTTGTACTTCTTTCCCATCCGGCACGTGTAGTTGTTTATTGAACGGGTCATCCTCCTGTGTCAAGAATCCACCCTTCGTGTCGGTCATCTTGCTAAAATCATAGTCGACATAGCTTGTAAAATTTCGGGCTGGCTTTATCGAGTCCAATGGCCGGTTTGAAGAAGATGCATCACGCATATTAGCAGGCTGATTGGATGCCGCCATCGAGGTGAACGAGCGCTTGGCGCCTGTTGCGGGCTGGGAGGTATTTGAAGCGGCTTGAGATAGTTCGGCTTCACGTTTCTCCCGAAGAGCTTTAGCTTTCATGCGACTAATTTCCTATCACCATGACTAGTTAGTTTTTGGCTGACCATGTCGCAAGCTTGGAAGGGACTTACCATCCTCCGTTGTTGTTCTGGAGTGACAGGAGCGCGGGGAAGCTGTCCTGTCCCCGAGTCCTTGGGCTGCGAAGGTGGGGTTGAGGGCCGTTCCGCTGACATTATGAAATATTCTCTCAACAGTAACGGCCGTTTTTGTTGTCAAAAGTTTGGGTGATATGAGCAGCAAGGCGGAAGGCGGAAGGCGGAAGGCGGCCAGACCGACCTGCCAATCACATGATGTTCGGGTTTATATTCGCGACGTCATTGGCCCATCCCAGGACTAAACAGGGACACCGAGATCAATATTTTGGAAGTTATCCGTTTGAATTTGCAAGGAATCGACTTAATCGAGAAGCTACGAGTCCGCACCCGGATAATCGAAGTCTTCCTCTCGATCCTGGCCGTACAAGACCTCACACACGCCCCCTACCGGAACGTCCATGACGGCGTCGGTTCCCTCACTCCAAATTTCTCGCCAATTGACCTTGCGATTTTGGGGACCCATGATCTGATAGGAGGTGGCGCCGGGCTTCATCTTGGTAGCGCCACCGGGACGTCTCCGCGCCTTTCCATCAATCACCGATACATTCGCGACCTCATCAACAATGTTCTCAATGCTGTGCATGGGCAAAGTAAGGTAGCCTGTATTATATGTCGCGAGCGCAGCGTAAATGTAGATAAGTAGCATCACCAACCATGCAGGAATCGCCAGCGACCACCAACGGTTGGGATAATAGTAGATGCCAAGCTGATGGAGAAATGGCGATGGGAGATACGACCATAAGAGATAAAACACTGAGTTGGTCCGGTTAGTATGCGGGGACTACGAGAGACTGCGCCGGAAATTTCCCGAAAGACTTACAAAAGGCCAATGACGAAGCTAGGTATAACACGAAGCCATAGTATTCATATGTAGGGACCTTGGGACTGGCGCGCGGAACGGTGGTTGCGCGACGAGCTGACTTGGCGACTGCTGCCTCTGTATCGTTGGGAGTCTCTACATCGGAACTGTCCGGGGTAGTGGGGCGTGATGTAGTAGTCGAGAAGGGCGGCCGAAGAAGAGAAGTAAGTGAGGGAGAGGGCGGTAGAGGGGTGGGCGGACGATTGTAGAACGGAGGCGCAAATGCATTGGGGCCATGGAGAGAGCTGGAGGACTGGCGAAATGGGTGATTCCGGTCAATATTAGAAGAATCGTCGGAGTCTGTATCGGAGAATGATTGATGCTCTAGCGAGTAGTGCGACTGGAAATCCGCATCGTCCTCCACCTCAATTTCCTCATAGCCGGGGGAGGTGATACTCTCGGCTTCATAGCTCTCTTGCGGTTCTTCCGGGGATATAGGGTCTTCGGTCAACAGAGGAGGAAAGGGCTGCTTGGCTTCTAAAGACGAATTGAACGTCCTTGCCGAGTTCTCCATTTTGCGAAAGGACGAAGAGTTGGTGTTGTTGGTATCTCCCCTTTTCTGCAATCATCCCCAGATTCACCGCCCCTATCCACCTCCCCATCTACACTCGGACTTGGGACTTTTGAGATTCATATTTGATGATATTCCATATGTTTCTTATATCTATGACCATTGCTTCAACTGCCAAGTATAAGATGAAGTCTCTAAGTTACCTCAAATAGAATTGGCTTTTTCATATAGGGGATATAACGTTATGTTATAGTTTCCCAGCTGACGCAGATCGATATCCAATTTGGCTGTTCCAAGTTGGTCATACACACTGAAGGTCAAAACAATGGACATCAAGATATGCTAGCAATATATTAAGATATGCATCCCCAACTATGTTCCCCAGTGCCCTTTCGGATCGACTCCGTCGCAAAGGCGGCACATCCCGCTGTCGGCCCCTCCGACTCGGATTGAACGAAAAATCCAAATCCCTCTTCCCCTGTAATTCAATCTTGTATTTTCCCACATGTTCTCATTCTCCCACCTTCCTTTCTAAAAGTGATCACCCACTATGAATACCACCGAATTGGAGCATGTGCGCGGGGTTTGGGAGCGAACCAAAAATGACAGCCCTATCTATCGCTTTCTCCTACCCGACGTCGATATAATCAGTGCAACTCGCGGCCAGATGCAAGCCCGACTTAAGCTCACAGCGGAACATGTCAATTCCAGGGGCACCATTCACGGGGCTGTTTCTGCAGCTATCATTGATTGGGCGGGGGGCATGTCGATAGCCACGCATGGATATGAGAGAACAGGCGCAAGCATTGATATCCACATTTCATACCTATCAACTGCCACTGTCGGAGATATTCTGGATATATCTGCCGTTGCTGATCGGGTGGGGAAGTCAATGGCCTTCACGACCGTCAAAATTTCCCGAGTCATCGACGATCAAGTGGGCCCCTTGGTTTCGAAAGGTTCGCACACAAAGTTCCTACCTGTCTCCAAGGAGAATCGTGAACCTAAGAATTAAATCCTTATTCCAACAATGTTGTATATAGACATCATAAATACTGTTTCCATACTTCAACATCTCCGCACCATTCTACCAGTTCCACCCAGGAACCTTTTATTTCCAATCATGTCTTCCCGTCGAAGATGTTATGCCACCATCCATGATCAGTTCCTGACCAGCGATATAGTGGGCCTCGTCAGTAGCCAGGAAACGCGTAGCATTGGCAACTTCCCGCGTGTCGCCCATTTTCCCCATCAGAACTTGCGCATGACGCGTCTCCATGTATCTTTCCGCTTGATCGTCCACATATCTGGATACCATACATCTTGTGTACGGGGTGTCCATGAGCCCGGGAACAACCGTGTTCAAACGCAACCTTTGGGTGCATAGATGACAGTCGTTGTTTTCATCAACTGAATGATGGCAGCCTTCGTCGCGGAGTATCCAACCTGAGGCTTTCCAATGTACCTCAAGCTGGCGATGCTGGCAACGCTCACCACTGCGCCACTCCATTATTGGTAGAACGTGTCGACAAATCGAAAACACACTCTTGAGATTGAGGTCCACCTGGGAATCCCAACCTCCTCCGACATTGTAGCGGGACACCCCGGCTCTAACCTCCCGACGTTGTTTATCAGAATATCAATCCGTCCGTGTTTAGCCATACAGGCTTCCATAAGGGTCTTTGTTGATGTAACTGATATCACGTCTGTTTCCACAACGTCGCAAGTCCCACCATCGGTCTCAATGGCCTCTTTGAACAGCGATGGCAGCACCAATTCCCCAGCCTTTGGATTGGCTTTGACCGAGCCCAGTGATGAGTGCAACTTTCCTGTGGACAGACATCATAAGGAAAACAATGTAAAATCATGAAGATGGAAGAATATTGTTAAGAATTGACGGTACACATAGATATAGAAATAGATTCACCTATGTAAGAACCAAAAACAGGATTGTCCCGATATAAAATTCATACACTTACACATATGCGCGATTACCTATCTTTGCCGAGAAGGTTAGCTGGGGTTCCCCTTTATGGTTCTCCAGTGCGAAAGGCGTTCTCAAGTCATATGTTTTGACAAGTTGCAAATCCAAGATGCAGTGCAGCTTTTCCATCTAGATCAAGTAAGGGCCTTGGAAAGAAACAAAAGACTTAAAAGGACAGGTGACATAGAGGGGTTACTACATATGTACATTCCTATATGGGTAGTACATACATACATGTATGCCAAGACTTGCGCGTTCATATTTCTATACAGTTTGGGTACTATGTTGTACTCTGTACAGTCTGTAGTCTATATACACATACTAAGGTTGGTACATACCTTGGTAGTACAGCTTACATGTATGTGCATAATCTACATGTAAGTCTCACCTGCTGGCTGACTCTTCAAATGTTGTCATCTACCATTCATCCTTCATCTATCATCTACTATCCATCATTTACCATCTAGAACCCGTTTCCCACAAGACGAGACACATCGGATATCCTCCACGTGTGCACGGATGCCGGGTTGTCTGCATGATATATCTTGACATTTCAGGCTCCAGTCTTAACATTCCCCATGTGCTGTAACCGCAAGTTCCCTCCACCGCCAGACCCCCTTACGTCCCTAAAAATCACTGACAGGGAAAAGAAGCCGAGCCGAGAAGTTTCTTTCCTGTTCATGCTTAGAAGTGTACGGAGTATGGACTATGGAGTACTCCATAGTATCCTCATCCCTTTTATGAAATAAGATCATTAGATTCAAGGTTGACATCACATTGATATTATTGGTCCCAGAATTCAAATCAAAGTTCCCACATCCATGGATTCAGGGGTGTTTCTCGATTAGCGCCAAATCTTCCCAAGGTTGGTTTGTCTTTGGACCCGCATTAGCCTATGAGGGTTTTCACTGTGTATTTTTCGATTCCCTTTTTTTTCACTCTGCGATTGAGTATTTTCAATTTCTTTTTTTGCTACATCTCCCACAGGTTCTTCCTTGAAATTCCCAATATATACATAGAGCACCTCCACAGGTACTTGGTGTCGCCAAGGGAGAGACCCGCAAACTATCGGATCGACAAGACCTAGGCTTTGGATTAATCTTCAAGCCGGGCCTATCAGCTCTTGCATGCACGAACTTGTCAATCTCCATTGTGGGTGACAGGTCGTAAGCGGGGGCCATGCAAAGAGCATTGCCTTTTTCTTTGCTTCTTTTTTAACGGGGAACTTATTCCGTACAGCCCCCTCTTTCCTGTCATTTCCTTGGCTTTTATATCTCCTTGTTTCCCAAGGACCCTTGGTGACCATACCTCACCATGGAGGGTATAACGGTAAAAAAATCACACCCCTAAGAACTAGTATGTAGAAATCTTTGCTAATCTAGTCCAGGATAACGACTCAAATATTGGATCGGCGCGAGGCGACGCGTCGACCACTTCCGGTGATGTCGCCAGCAGTCTTACCGGCGGAGGGGGGTCATCCGGCTCCGCGCTGATGATGACTCTATTGCCTGCGCTTGTCTACGCTATGTTTTGGGTCAGCCTCTTTCTAATATTTCGGCGCACTCAGCGCAGATGGTACGCTCCGAGATCCTACCTGCCTGACATCCATGAGCATCAACGGAGTCCCGAGTTGCCTTCTGGTTGGGTTAACTGGCTTGGCACATTTCTAAGAATTGAAGACAATCATGTGCTCCACCACTCATCCCTAGATGGTTATCTTTTCCTGCGATTTTTGCGCGTCCTGGCTGCGACATGCCTGACAGGCTGTGTGATCACATGGCCAATTCTCCTGCCCCTTCATGCCACCGGGGGCAACGGCAATACTGAACTCGACATCCTGAGTTTCAGTAACGTTAAGAACCCCACCCGATACTATGCCAATGTTATAGTGGCATGTGTTTACTTCAGTCAGTTCTCGGTTGTCCACTCGCAAAAACGGCCTACTGACAAAGTATAGCGTTCGTATTCTATGTCGTGGTCAGAGAAAGCCTGTATTATGCAAACCTCCGCCAGGCCTACCTCAACTCGCCTGCCTACGCATCTCGAATGTCGTCCCGTACAGTCCTCTTCATGTCAGTTCCGGACGCCTACAAGAACGAGAAGAAACTACGACAAGTATTTGGTGACTCGATCCGCCGAACTTGGATTACATCCGACTGCTCCAAGTTGGAAAAGATGGTTGGTCGACGAGATCGACTAGCCGAGAAGTTGGAAACCGCAGAGACCAAGCTCATTCGGCGAGCAAATAAAATCCGCACTCAAGCGATTAAAAAAGGCGAATGGAATATCGATATGTGTCTGGATTGCGAGTCAAGCAACCCGGCATGGTCTCACAAGGTCAAACGTCCCACGCATCGACTGAAATTCTTTGGCGAAAAGGTCGACTCTATCCACTGGTATCGGGCTGAGCTCGCAAAGAAAACCGAAGAAGTGTCGAATCTGCAAGCCAAACACCAAAATGGCGAAGCAAAACAGCTCAGTGCAATCTTTGTCGAATTCAACAGCCAGGCAGATGCACAAGTCGCCCTACAGACCCTGTCGCATCACCAGCCGTTTCACATGACGCCTCGCTTTATTGGAGTTTCGCCTAGCGAGGTTGTATGGTCGGCACTGAATCTTAGCTGGTGGCAAAGAATTGTTAGGAGATTCGCAATCCAGGGATTCCTGGCGGCGATGGTCATTTTTTGGTCATTCCCTGCCGCAATCGTTGGTGCAATTTCGAATATCACGTACATCTGCCAGCTGATTCCCTTCCTCGGCTTCATTCTTGACTTGCCCGATTTCATAAGAGGAGCAATTGAGGGTCTTCTGCCTGCCGCGGCCCTAGCGGCGTTGATGTCACTAGTGCCGATTATATGTCGCAGTACGCTCTCCAAGTCTGCCTTGTTCGTTGAACCCCTACTGACTTCTACATAGTATGCGCTAGACGAGCTGGAGTTCCATCAAAGGCACGAGTTGAGTTGTTCACACAAAGCGCTCACTTTGTATTTCAAGTGGTACAAGTGTTCTTGGTCACGACCCTGACATCGGCTGCGTCGGCTGCTACTGCACAAATTGTCAAGGACCCTCTCTCGGTCAAAGATCTGCTGGCGCAGAACCTGCCCAAGGCGACCAATTTCTACATTTCTTACTTTATTCTGCAGGGATTGAGCATGAGTTCCATGGCCCTTGTTCAAATTGTCAGCGCTTTGGTGTTCAAACTTGTCACCACGTTCTTTGCCTATTCCCCTCGTCGTCTGTTTCAAGGATGGGCCGAACTTGCCACTCTCAGTTGGGGCAATGTCTTCCCCGTCTTCACCAACATGGCTGTGATTGGTAAGCGATGTCCTACTGCTTTTAACGAGGATTAACTGACTCGATTTTTTAGCGTTGACCTATTCATGCATCGCGCCTCTGATTTTGGGATTTGCCTTCCTCGGGCTTTATCTTGTATACCAAGCCTACCGATACAACTTCCTCTTCGTATATGACATCGAAGTCGACACAAAGGGACTAGTCTACCCAAGAGCGCTGCAACATTTGTTAACAGGTCTCTACCTGGCTGAGATTTGCATGATAGGACTTTGCGCCATCAAGGGCGCTATCGGCCCAGTCATCATCATGGCCCTATTCATGGTCGGCAATATCCTGGCACACATGTCGCTCAATGATGCACTCGCCCCTCTGAATACTTTCTTACCACGATCCCTTGACGCGGAAGAGGAAATGCTTCAAGAGAAAGAAGATGCAGTGGCAGCGATCAACGAAGAGCGCCGCCCACGCGCGATGGCCTTCTGGAGATGGTTCCACCCGAACGTATACAAAGATTACGCGGCATTGCGTCAAAAGGTCCGCCGCAATGTTGACGGGGTTTCCTACACGCCCGAAGAGATGCGTACAGCATATTTCGAGCCATGTGTAGCATCACCACCACCGACTTTGTGGATCCCACGCGATAAGTGGGGTTTCAGTAACCATGAGGTTATGGAGACAGATTCGATAATCAGCATCACTGATGAGGGTGCGCACCTGGATGAGAAGAACAAGATCGTGTGGGATAAATATGATCCTCATCTTCCTTTGCGGGAATTGAAAACTCTGTATTGATCTTGGATGTCTGCCATGGAATATAATGACTTGATGACCAGCGATGGATTGGGTTCTTTTTGTACATAAATACTGATATTTGATACCGAGGCTGCTAGGCAAAGCGCAAGCAGCGCACTGAAATGTTTATAATATAGTTGATCCATTTCCTCAGTAAAACCACATTGAGATAGCATTCCATCAGACAGTCAAGGTAAAGTTGACAGCATTCACAACACCATTATCCCGCGGGAAAAACTCAAAGGTGAACACAGTCGATTGGCCAGCAGAAATGACAGAGCTAATGGCAGATGAAGTGAGGATTACATGGGAGTCGTCCCAGTTATACTGGTTGTTGTAGGTCTAGATCGATGTATCAGTATTGGCCAGAGGGTACACAAAGAGTAGGGCTCAGCTTACAGCTCTTGCTTGCTGGATAGGACCCAGTGATACCGTCCAGTCATCGACCAGGTACGTTCCACTCTTGGTCAAAGCCTTTACTGCAGCGACAGTTGGTAGTCCACCCCAGGTGATTGGAATTGATAGGTCAGAGCCAGACACAGACGAGGCCACTGCTGATGTAGATGACAGAGTTGGAGCCTTCCATTGAACAATTTGGATCACAGGGGACGAGTCGCCCCCCGAGAATTTGAGGGTTAGAGTGGCAATGACACCCGGTGCTGTCGTGGATGAAAGATGCTTGGATAGATACGAGGCTGTGAAGATTATATTCGCACCCGAGACAGAATAGTCTGTTCCCGACGACAGGGTCGAGCCAGTAGAGTCACTGATTGACGAGAGAGTGTTACCGTTGAAGATAAATGGAAGAGTCTGTGCGGTCACACCTGTTCCATACTGATGGAAAATATAAGCCGACGATGACTGGGTGGTTGCAGAAGCGTCCTCCGTACTGTCCGGCAAACTATTTGCAGTAGACTCGGTGGATTTTGCGATGATCGAGAGTGAGTTAGAGTCACGCCAGACTCCGCTAGTTCGATCCAAGTGGTCCAATCCGTTATCCCACAGCACGCAGGAGATATCAAAACTGGCTGCAGTCTTGATCAAGAAGTCAACGTACTTCCATCGAGCAGCGGGCTCGGTATTGGTGGGTGAAGCATCGTATTCACCCAAAAGCAGAGGTACATCAGGGAAAGTGCTGCGCAACCGCTGGAAGTCGGACTGTACAGCAGCCTTGTCACTGTCAGAGCCCCAAATGGTTTTTCCCCTGTTTTGAGTCAGTAAAATAATGCAAATATGTCCGGTCTATACCCTTACCACGCGCTGAAAATAAAGTCGTCTAGTGCCAGGCCGTTCAGTCAGTTTAACTCAACTCATTATACCTATAGGCATAAACCGACATATGACTCACAGGGACTGTAATAGTGGAACTGAATAGCATATGGATTCGAAAACCCAGAAGGTGCAACAAACCAGTCTGCAGTCTTGATGCTATCCTGACTACCTCCAACTAGAGTAACAACTCTTTGCGAGTTGAACCCACCAGCGTCATTGATAGCCTGAAGGAAGATCTTGTTTAGTTTGTTGATCTCAGTAGCGTCGGCCGCATTATTGCACGGAGGCTCATTGATGGGCTCAAAGGCAACAAGATTCGATTTGCAGGCCAACTTTGTTCCAATTTGATACCAGAGCCGGTAGAATTTCTCTTCAATCATGGTAAGATTGGCTCCAGATTGGGTAACATCAGCCCAAACCCATGAATCTGTTTCGTGTTAGTAAAGCTCAATATTGGATAAACAAGGTATATCATACCATGATGCACATCGACGATGGCGTAGAGTCCACGGGCCACAATCATATCAACGACGTCGGAGACTCGCTGCAACCATGTTGGGTCAACAGCCCAATCAGGTGAGCTTCCGGTAAAGTGATCAGCCCAGGTAACTGGGAGTCGGACACTCTTAAAGCCGGCATCCTTCACGGTATCAAATGTCGATGCCACAACTGGTACATTGTTCCAAGATCCCTCATCGGGGATAGCATCAAGGGTATTTCCTAGATTCCAACCAGGATGCAGATTAGAGACAAAATCGGCAGCTGAGATTGCATTAAATGCTCCAGTGCACACAGCCCCCGTTGAGGCAGCGCTAGCTGTCAGGGCTATCCCGGCGAGGGGAAGGAGGGCAGAAAGGAGAATCTGCATGGCAAGATCTACTGTCGGAGGAAGTCTACAGATCCTGATGGTTTGGAAAGGCCAAAATCAACGGCACCTCAAGGACATTTATGGTTGGCCGAACTTGTCATAGCAGCATTCTTTATATTAAGCCCTAATCCTGCGGGCCGGCGGACCGGGGTTGTATTCTTCAGGAAGGCTACATTAGTGTACCAAAACGCCCTTTGGCTTAGGCTAAAGGGCTTGTAGATGAGTGGTATATATGCTTGGCATAGATGCATATGTGGACTTTTAGTCTTTCTCCGGGGGAAGACTGTCTGGGGAAAGGCGCCGTAATAACTCCTCCAATGAGAAGCTTCTTCCTCCACAAATACAATGTAAGAATCCTTTAATTTCCCCAAACCTTAGGGCAAATTAGGTATAATCCATGCGGACAAGTCCGAAAATAGGTCGCTATTTCCTATGTCACCTTGTCACCTGGTTTATCTGTCTTTGATAGCCCCACTCCTGTAGAAGACGCGGAGAAGGTCCGTGTTGGTTTTTATAAACCCGTGGAGAATGAGGAGAATGAGAAACAAGAAACTAGTATTTTTCATATGGAATCATATTAATCAAAGACGTGTTGTTTCTCTACAGTATATATCATTTGTAGGCGTCATATTCATTCCATCAAGTGCATTGGCGTAAAGTATCAGGGCCACTCATTATTTCCAGGTCTTGGCATTGGTCACATCACTATGCATTCTTTGTTCCGTTCTGTCTCCATTATGTTATGGTCCCCTGTACGTACAGACGGGCGTGATCGGTGAGAATACTGTGGGGTTCGATTCCGCGAATTCCGGTTGCCGGGGTACTGATTTCCTGTGGCACCGCCGTATGGCCTTCTGTCAGGGGGCGAATAGCGCGGCCCGCTAGCAGCTTGTTCATAGGGAGGAGGAGGAGCGTTTGGGTCCTCATGGTCGGGCCCATGTTGTGGCTGAGGTCTAGGCTGAGAACCAACTACATTGGCAATGCTCGAAGATCGATTCGGTACATTGCTCAGCCGAGGCGAAGGCGATGGTCGATTGGAAGAATTAATCGGGGCAGACGTGCGACGGTCACGAGCCTGCTCGATTCTAGCATTTTCACGTCGCTCTTCTTCTTGGAACTGAAGTGAGAGCGCATATGCATAGTCTGCATCACTCTGTTCTTGAGTCGGCTCGGGCGATTTGGTTTCTTCGTCTGCATTTGGAGGATGCGTGGCTGGCTCATTAGATATTTGGGGGACCGCGGGACTAGCACTGGATGGGGCCGAAGGACCAGCGCCCACGGGGCGAAAGTCACCTGAGTAATATTCTGTGTTGAACCCAGTCACATCGACTAGAGATTCCCAAACTACCTCCGCATGACCCGCATAGCCAGCATCGGTGACCAAAGTATAGAGTTGGTGGGATTGCGGGTGCTTATATAGAGTCGAGAAATGGTCGTTGCGGAAAAGAATGGAGACAGATCCGGGCGCAAGTTTAGTCGAGAGCTGTGTCAAGCCAAATGGGCTTAATTGTGTCGCATTCTCAATTTCCACAAACCGCTGGATGATTTGAATATCCGCCATGATATTCTCTTCCTCAGATTCAAGTGCCTCGCCTCGCGTCACCCGTTCTTCAAACTCCTGTCTGCGGAAAGGCAGCATTTGAATATCCTCGTAATACTGAGCAGTGCGTGACATCGCAGCATGAGTAGGACTGGACCAAGAGGCTAGCCAGCCATGGATCAATGGTATACCAAACGTGCTGTACAGTCGAAGATCACTGGTCTCGAGGAAAGTGCCAAATCCTTCAGGAGAATCCTAACACTAGGTGTTAGTATAGGTGACCCTTGACAGATACATCGCATATACTCACCATTGTCAAACGTGGGTTGACATTCATGCCCGTATGCAGCATTGTCAGAAACTGGGTGAGGGCCTCGATGTCAGGGAACTCCTCATCGGGGCCCAGACATGTTGTCAGCTCTTCGAACATCGCCTCGATTAGCAGACCCAGAGAAATTTGCTCGCGGGTTGACAGAGCTCTAACGATTGGTGGGTGAGTATTGGGGTTCGCTCGCAGCACCAATGCATTTATAAGCGCCAGTAGTGGACAGGGTCCGTTTTGATTTTGGACCAAGATCGGGGACTCCAGCAATTGACCGCTTTGATCGGTCCATCGAATTTGTCGAATGGTATAGGTCTCTGATCTTTGTTCCCTTTGTCGTGCAGCTTCTGCAGCAGATAGCACGGGGCTTGCTTTGAATTGTTGTGGCTGTTGAACAACGGAAGATGTGAGATCTTGTTTTTCTGACAATGATTTTGCTCCGTTCGCGGCTGGTTCTGAGTACATCGAAGACGCAGCATGGGAACCAGTCTCGGCCCCTAGATTGCCAGTTGCACCAAACACACCCAAATCGATTAGTTCATGAGATGTGGCAGAGGTTCGACTGGAGAGAGCAACAGACGGAGTGTTTATTTCAGCATCCGATCCAAGCCTCCCTGAATTAGATGAAGGTTTATATGGTGCATGGGCATAGTTTTGCCCATCAGAAGACTCAGACGGCTGCACAGCAACCGCAGGGACATATGGATTAGACTGCACTCCTTGTAGGTAGACCTCTTGGGGGGCCGAGACCTTGATGGACTGTTGGGACCCCCACGGTGAGTTATCATCAAGGTGACGGCCGTCTAACACCGGGCGTTGCTCGGAATGAGAATCAGGACGAGGAGCCTCGGCCCAAGGGGATTCCTGTTCCGGCTCATCTAAAAGAGAAAGCCGCGCAGTCATCGGAATATATCCTTCGGCTGTAAATTGTTAGCAACAAATATTATTTTGAGAGAACTTTCAGAAGCAAGTAATGTCATACATTGGCTCAATGCGTCACTGTTCGAAGTTGCATGTGAATCACGCCCCCACTCATTGCGATCCAAGAGATCTTGAGTATGCTCCAGCCTGGGCTTCAAGAATGGATTATTCGACTGCAGCTGGACCGGTAGCTCTCCAGTCAAAGCCTGATCGGCGTCGGACGTTGGCCGCCCCACATTCTCAGCCACTCCTGGTTGTTGACCTACCATAAATGTAGGTGGAACCCAGTGCCCGTTTGTATTTGCAGGTTCCTTGTCTGCTCCGTCAAACTGATTATATTGACCGGGGCGACCGTCATCCGGCCTTCCGTTATTGTCTGGCCAGGAGTTCGGCGGCTGGCTGGTGGGAGACCCCACCGGCGACCGCTGCGCCTCTTCAAGTGGCATCAGATCAAACGCAGGTGAAGTGTTAAGGTCGGGGGAATAGATCGAGTCCTCAGAAGGAAATCGGTTCAAACGAGTCGGGCGGTGGGAGGATGCAGAGTTGGGTGATTTGGGCGAACGTGCGTCCGGCCGAGCACTGGACTTGCTAATATTCTCCAGACGCGGTGGGGGCTGTTTGCGCAGGCCCATCAAGACGTCCGTCGACCCTTTCGGAGGCGGAGCGATGAAGCTTTGAGTTTGTGTATAGTTTTAGGGATGGGAAGGCTAATAAAACACTTAACGTCAATCGAGAACACAGTCAAGAAGAGTTTGTATTTTCGATCTGAGAGTGGATTCAGGATGTGAACTCAAAGATTGAAATAATAACAATAAGCCATTAAGTATAGGAAAAGCGCCTTGCGCTGGGGCGGCAGGGGCTGAAATGCCCGTATACGTAATTGATGGGCAACACCTGGGCAGCCTAGGTAGCCTTTAGCTTGAGCTAAAAAATATCATGCTCCAGATGAAGAGAAAGCTATGTTGAAAGCAATGACGGAGGTGGATGATGATCTCAGGAGTCTATTCCGAGGTCTCTCTCTCTCTCTCTCGTGCAAGGCACCCGGATTCTGCAGATCCACCACGATTGCTGGTTAACTCCAATGCCAGTATGTGTATTTACCGTATTATTCACATGGAAGAGAGGCCATAGGTAGGGTGGCGGTGCTAGTATTGTATGGGGTAGTATGCTGGAGACTTAGTTATGACGAAATTGAATGGGGCCAGTAATTTAAGGCATTAGACTCAGGCATCAACCAATCTTAACGTATTTCACAAGCTGGCCACCCCAACCAAAACGCGTCAATTAATTTGAACCCTGCTTCTTTAACCACCTACCATGCCACCAATACGCTCTCGATCTTCTCAAAATTCAATAGAGCAAGAAGGTAGGATCTTATTAGCTAGCCAGGCTATTAGAATCAAGAAATTAGCTCTGTTCGTGAGGCAGCACGCCGATTTAACATGCCGAGATCTACCCTTTCAATGCGCGTTGATGGGGTTCAAAATCGCGCGATTT